>JANITW010000003.1:22009018-22022382 GCA_027564335.1 Erythroxylum williamsii
ACTAACTCATGCCAACCGTTGAATTGTTGCGCCTTATCCTTAATCAACATCCATGATCAATCCTTGTGGGGTCGTCTCATCCTTATTTAAATCATAAAACAATAAAGCTACGAGAGAGAGAGAGGTTTTCATGTCCCACTCAACCCGACCCGACCGACTTGGTGTGTTCGGGCTCATTAATTTATAATATTAATTTAGAATATACTAAATTAATATTTAAATATTTAACTATTTGATATTTTCATTAGAATATCATACATATCATAGAACCTCAACATATTATATAATTCTAGTTGTTTACAAATTTTGACTGCTCAAATGTGTTCACTAAGCTAGTTTTAAAATTAAGCTAGATTTGATTAAATAATTGAGCTGAGCCCGAGCCTGAGAAGATTCAAGTACAGCTTCCAAGTATATGAATTGATGTACAAATTGATTTAAAAGGAGTAAGTGGCATTACCTAACTTTATTTTTACGCCAATGAAGTGTTCTTATAAAACGACGTCGTATTCACTGATACAATCAATGTGCTCGATAATTGAAAAGAATACGAACTCATTCATCCTTTCAAACATAGATAAATAAATTTGCCTTTTAGATATTTTTAGTATCTAAAATAAACACTCCAATAGTATGGCCTCTTGAAATTCAAATTTTATTTTTTTATAGAAATATTATTTGTTGAATGTACATTAAATATTTTAAAGAAATTCTTCAGATGAATTTTCCTTATTATATAGTAGTTTATTATTTATATATTTAAAAGTAATTATTTAAATATAAAAAAATAAGAGTTGGATTTAATTCAACGGAACAATTAAATTCTTTAGAAAGCTAAGATTAAAAGCGCCTATCATCAATGAACTGCATGTTTAGGTCTAATATGATAATATCTCTTTATCTTTTGTTCTGGGGTAAAAAAACAAAACAGTATTAGTTGTAGGAAGTAATATTTTAAAAATCGGATCAAAAGTTAAACCGGTGAGACAATATATTTAAAGTTTAAAAGATTTCAATCGATATTAGATTTCATAAAATTAGTTAAAAGATTGAATACAAGTATAAATATAAATATACTATTGTCACTATTTATTATAAAATTTAATTGAAAATGTTATTAAATAAAAATTAATTTATTTCTTTTAATTATAAATAATATTAATTTCTACAAATTAAATTATTAATTAATAAATTAATCATTTTTTAACAATAAAAATTATTAAAATAAATCGAATCAAAAAATTATATGGTCCAAGATTTTTATAATTGAATTGGTTTAATTTTTAAAACAATAATGAGTAATAATCATTTTCCTAAGCAAATATATTTTTTAGGAATTGGAAAAGAGTGAAAAAAAAAAGAAGAGGAAGAAGAAGAGAAGAGATTTCCCATTTTTAGGGGGCATGAAATAGAAATGCGCCTTAGGGAATATTCCATTTGCTTTTTATGATAAAAATGTAGGACTAGGACCGACTCGGGTTTTTCCTTCGGATAGGTACATAAATCTGATAAACGTGGGCTACACTTAAATTCCTTTATCTAAAGTTGCTTTTTGTTTTTAATATCCCGTGACCATCACCTGGACGCCACGTGGCTACATTCTTCAAGGGCTTCCCGCGACATGGAAGGGGTTTGTTGGAAGGTCCTACTCCTACACTCCAACTTTTTTTTATAATTACATTAGGTATTTCAGTTTAGTTGGACTAATCTTAATCTTTTAAGACCCCACTCTAAGAATTTTAGAGGGAGTAAACCTGAAAATCTCAAGATCCCTAAAGTTTTTACGTCGCCTGTACACATCTGCTCACAATAAGTCTTCACATACTTGATTGTTCAGCTGATGATTGATTATTGATATCCCCTTTGCTCAGCATCAGGTTCCCTAGTAGCTCTAACTCTCACACTGCTGCTGGAAGCGAGACGTCCGTAATTAATTCGATCAAGGAGTTGTGCTTAGGGGATTAGAGGATCATCAATAAGAATAATACCTATTTTCTTCCGTTGTCGTGACTCGAACTCAAAACCTCTTGAAAGGGAGAGCTTTAAATGAGGAGCTTTGACCACTCAGGTCACTCCTACTTGTCTCCTACACTCTAACTTTGTGGTTCCATACGGTGGGTGGACGAGGAAGTAAGAAAAGAGTATGTAAAGTTCTTTTTGTTAATTTTGTTTATTTTAAATATTAAAAATTCTATATTTTCGAATTGTGCAATATGAGACAACTTTTGTAATTACTATCGTATAATTTTTAATATAACAAAATTTTAAATAGATATACACCTTTTAGGTTATGTTCAATCGGTGGTTTATTGATGGAATGTAATATTATTGTATCGTTTGGAAGGAGGGATTATAATTAAATGAAATGTGATAGGATGAAAGAGGAGAATTTCATATTATATCTCATTCCGTCCTAAACAATAAAAATAAGAAACTTCCAATTTAAGAATTTTATGATAGAATATAAAATGATAAATAACTTTTATTATATTATATTATAAACTCTTCTTTCAAATAATATTTTACTATATTACATTATGAACATTTTCATCCTTTCTAAATAACAATTTTTTAATATTACCTTTATTGACATTTCATTCAATTACATTCTATTAAAAACTTTAAGTCAAACTAAACATGGATAAGTGAAAAGAAGCTCTTCAAATAATAATAAGTTATAGGTAAAATTAAATTAAATTCACTTGCAAATTTAGTGCTAGATATATGATTCACATTAACCAATAGTTAAATTAAACTTATTGTCAAATTGTTAAGTAATTTACAATAACAAATTAGATGGTAGCAAAAAAATATTAAGCTTAAAATCTTAATTAAGTTTTAAAAAAATCGATTAATTAATAAAGTGGTGTCTGTTCAACCTACAACGAGATAGGAACTCACAAATTGACATGGAGAACAAGCTAGGCATCCGCTACCATGAGTGCAGGCCCCTTGAGCCAAAATCCATAAGGATAAGGGTCATTGTCGACTAATATGAATTATCAATTGGTGCAGTGCACGTTATAATTTTTATGCGATGAGAAGAGGTGAGTTGGAGCTTTTTTTTTTTTTTTTTACTGACTAGATATTTTAACATAGTTTTAATTATGAGAAGATATCTTAAAATTATTCACACTCAGATAAATCTTTACTCGAATTGGATAGGTCTTTTACGAAAAACAAAACTTTTACCTCAAATTTTAAATAACTACATATATAAAAACAGTTTAAATATATAGTCTTACTTAAATTAAAAGAACTCCTTATTAATTAACCTGTGTCCTAAATTTGGGACCCGGAGCAAATTAAACGTTACATTCAAAGCCATTATCTTAACTTTTCTCTGCGTTCACGTAAAAGGTCTTTATGATTTGGCTAGACCACCAACTCCATGACCCTGCGCTTCTTTCCGTTCCACGTGTTACGTCACTGGTAACGAAACGGATATGTCGTTGGGTTGGTGTATTCAAACTTTTTCTTCTAACTTATTAAAAATTTTATAATAAGATGATAACTTAAAGCTACTCAATCATTGACACTTATTTCGTAAAAAACAAAAAGAGCGTTGAATTCAAATTTTTATTTATAAAAGACGCATTGATTAATTATAAGAAATATGTAATTTGTTTTATATGTTGAATACAAAATAATTACTAAAGTTGTTTTATTTTTTATTTCACACATATCTCATTATAAAAATAATTCCAAGGTTTCAGTTAGAATGTTTTATTTTTTTTAATTCTCAATTTGTTAGAACTTGAGAGTTTATTATTACTTTAAATTTTATCCTTCATCAGTTAAATTAAATGTAGCCTGACTTAGTCAATAAATTTGTGGAATAGTATATTCAAAACACACAAATTAATATATATTTCTAAAAAAATTATCTAATTCATAGTTTAAGAATTATAATTGTGAGCTCTTAAAAAAAAACTCAATCAATCAAAAATTTCCTACTTACCTTAAATGAATAAAAATTTTATCAAACTAGGAGTATCTAATAAAGTTAATAAAGTTAAAGATTTAAGCTACTCAAACAATTTCTTTATACAAAATGTAAAGTGACCGGGTTTTTGTGTACCTTAAACTTCTTGGCTGTATGGATGGCTTTTGGGAGGTACATATATTTTTTTTCCTACAAATTTTTAAAAATATAAGTATTTGATTGTAAAATAACAAATATTTATTTAATACATATGACTTTTTAGATAGATAAAATATAGCTTTTTGTATTTTTTAAAAAACTTCAAATTTGGAGCTTTTAAAAAGAGTTTATCAAATCACTTTTTTAGGTAAATTTTTTGTATTAATTAATGAGCATATCTTTAGTCCTTTTTATTTTTATGTTTTACTCATAATTTCCACAATATTCATAAACTCATCTTCATGTTTATCTTGTAAACTTATTTTTTAACTTTTGATATGATTTAATATTTATTTTTTATATTAATTTTATTTATGTTATAGTCCATGTAAAATATTTGGTTAGATATATTTTTATTTATGTTTTATATGATTTAAAATTATATTGTGTTTTGTATATTGTTTAATATACTTTAAATAATATTTATATGTATAAATAGTTTTTATTACAAAATAAAATATAGTTAAAATTAAACATACTTTTTATTTTTATGTTACTAAATAGTCAACTGAATAAAATTTTTTAAATAACAGCTAAATATTCAATTATTTTTTAAAAATCTCTTCTAAAAAGATTTAAAAAAGGAAATAGTCACAAAATCTTTACTAGTATAACCCTAGACGAAGAGAGTCTTAGTTAATTTTATAGGTAGTTTTAAAAAGTTACACATTGCACAATAATTACATGTTTGTGACAGAGACCTGTCGTAGGATAGAGCATTTTGCGCGTGCAGCTTCTGGTGGGAATTTAAAAAGGGCTAAAGGGGTCATAATCTCAGGGATTTGAAAGGGCACTCCTGTAAATAGGGAAGATAAATGTCTGAAAAGCACGTATCGTTTATCTCAACTTTATCCATTTGCCAGCTAGGATGAGATGCGGACGGTTCGCTCGTCGTGTTCAAGTCTTTTTTTTTTTAATTGTGAATTTTATAATAATTTACTCTCGTACTAGTTTACATTTAATATTTAATTATTATTAAAATGATTGATTGAAACTGAGACAAAGCGTAAACAAATAAAAAACTCGACTAATTTGTATTCCAAGTGGATAAAATTAATTAATAATCATCATAATTATCCACCCACATGTATAAATCGATATTGTTAATTTATGACCATTGATCAAACTACTGTTGGTAGCAGGCCAACTTGTAGCTCACCTCCCCCAGTTGTCATTTAATCTTCTCCATCTTTACTTAATTGCCCGTCGGTTTTCCTCTATTTACCTAAACAAGCTTAAATTGACGCCCTTGCATACATGCTTTATTCTCTAATTTTCTGGAATTTTATATATCAATTTGCATCGTAGACCATAGCACGTATTTATTATACATTAAATCGAGTATATGCGAACATTATAACAACAAATTTGTACTCTTGCGCCTGCTTGACATTTTGCCACCAATTAGTAACATGATTTGCTAATTTTTGGTAAGCCTATGAGGTATTTTAGGAGGGTCTTAACTTTTAAAAAAGTGTATTTAAATCATTAATTTTTAGATTAATCTTCACTCGTATCAAGTCAGCCTATAAAAAATAAAGTGCTGCCCTAATAAATTTTTCGGTTGCCAATTGAAATTAACCCTTGCGCATGCTTTGAAACTGTGAATGAATGATGCCCTTTTGGCACAGTTAATTTTTGTATCTTCACGTGCTGCTTCCAATTCCATGGCTGCTAGGAGACAAACTAGTTAGCCACTTCCATGGATCTAAAGTTAAGAGCTTTGTCTTATTAAGGCGATTTATTGATTTGTTATCAATGGACAAGATACTGAAAGTGATGTCCTACAAGGCAATATATGATAGTCTAAGAGTCTATCCTTTAGAGGTGTGATCCAATTGTACGCTCATTTGACTTGATTAAGAGAATTTTAGTTGAGGGAAGCTGTTGAAGGATTAGTGGAGGATAATGTTATTTAATGAATGTGTGATTAGGCTATTACGCTTATTTAACTACAATTTTACCTTTTAGTTTTACTCAACAAATTATTAAAAAATAAAAGTAAAAACAAAAATTATTTTTATAATTTTTTTAAAATTTATAAATCGAAAGGAACTAAAATAAAAATAAATAATATATACTAAAATTTGAAATAAAAATGTACATGGTAAAACTAGTTGGTGTTTTTCTAACTAGTAACTTTTGGACATCCCAAATTTTCAAACTCTTGGACATCCTCAATCTTACCGAACTTAAGATGACAAATCAGAATTGGCTTTCGTTTTATCTCTTTGGAATATTCCTTTTTTCTAAACCTACCACTAACAAGATTTATAAACCATTTAAATTTTTATTAAAACATAAATAAATTGTTTACGATTCAATTTAATCTAAATTAGCAATTTATTATGTATAAATAATTTGAAAAATCAGGATTTAACGAAGTAAGTGTTAAGAAGATAATTAAAATATCAAAAAATGTGAATTGAGCAAGATAACAAAACAGACGGGGGCATTTTAGTAAACGGAAGGAGAAAAAGAGCCGGGAACGTGTGATGGCAAAGTAGAAGCAACCATAGTTAAAGAAATGTAACTGGAGTTAAATAGTTGCATCCCCTCTCACGGAAGGAAAGTCTCGTCCCCTATAAATAAATCACATACGTACGCATTCTAAATTCTTCTCCTTCTTCTTCTTCTTCTTCTTCTTCTTCCAATTCTCACTATTATTCTGGAGAAAAAGCGTCGCTTTTCTCTTCCTTTTTAGTTTTCGGTTTTGATAATCCAACGCAGCCTCCATTTTCGTCCGTCTCCCTCTCTCTCTCTCTCTCTCTCTCTCGCGCGCGCTTAAACTTATAAGCGCATACTTCCTGCTGACCTTCACTTTAACGATAATCTCCGCCGGAGTTTCGTCGCTGGACTCTGAGGTGTGTTCCCTTTTGTAGGTAAGTCGTCGAAGTTTCTGTTATTTTCTTCGTTTGCGATCCGCTTACAGTTTGCTTAACGAGTTTCCTTTTTTGGAATTTTGAACTGCTTACTTAAGAAAATGTGTCGGTTTGTTTTCGCAATTAGAGTCGAGAGAAACATTCTTTGTTTTACATTTGAAAGAGAATAAACGAAAGGAAAAAAAAAAAAGGTTAATTTGTGGTTGGTCCAAGTTTTGTTACGTCTCCGTTTGCAGCGCAATGGATTCTATTTTGTTGCTTCATGTGTGTAGAGTGTTTTTGTTGGTTAATCTTTTTATTTACTTTTCTTTTTTCAAGTTTACGGAGACTTGCATGGAATTTACTCATTCCTAGTCACGCGTGGATAATTTTCTTTTTCTTTTTGGTTCCGGAACGATAATTTTGTGTGGCGATATGTGATAATAGTGCTTTCATTTTGGCGTAGACGCAAATTAAGTTAAGTTGGTCGTTAAATATAAATGTTTACAAATTTGGGGAAATGATTGTTGCTTTGCATGAGGGAGAAGGATCGGCAAGTACTTAAAACAAAATGTAATGCTTGTACCATTTCGCAGTGATATATGAAGTTGTCTCCTTTTGGTGCGGATCACTATCATTTTTAACCATTGTTGTTTTCGTACGTCTTATGAATCTGTATTGATTGATCAAGCGTGTTTGGTTGCTGAGAAGGTGTATTACTATAGTTACTTTTGTGGTTGTGCTATTGGATAGAGTTCAAGCAAATACTGTTGATAAACATTATGGATTCTAGTTTTCTTTTTCCTTATTGTTTCTAACTTTATACTTGATGTTGAGTTACTAACTTAAACGTGATGCCCAATTTCCAACATGTGCATATTAGTTTTCCTTTAATGTTTTTGTTTTTGTTTTGCAGATTTTCTGCTACCTACGACTAAAAAACTTGTGGTTGGAGGTGTGCAACTCTTATGAGTCATGCTGTCAAGTTCGTGTGTCAATTCTTTAGATTTAGCTGGAAATCTCTTTGATATTCCTCAAACCCCAAGATCTCTTCCTAGAGTGATGACTGTTCCAGGAATTATCTCTGATCTGGATAGCTATGCCGGTAATGATGGGGATTCGGAAGTCACTTCATCTACTGTACGTGAGCGGAAAATTGTAGTGGCAAATATGTTACCTTTGCAAGCTAAAAGGGATACAGAAAGTGGGAAATGGCGGTTCACTTGGGATGAGGATTCTCTTTTATTACAACTGAAGGATGGGTTTTCTCCTGAAACTGATGTTATATATGTGGGGTCTTTAAAGGCTGATGTAGAACCTAGCGAACAAGAAGAAGTTTCTCAGAAACTGCTGGAGGATTTCAACTGTGTGCCAGCATTTCTCCCACAGGACCTACAGAAGAAATTTTATCTGGGATTCTGTAAACAGCATTTGTGGCCTCTATTTCATTACATGCTACCAATGTGCCCAGACCATGGTGATCGCTTTGACCGTAATCTTTGGCAGGCCTATGTTTTGGCAAATAAAATATTTGCTGATAAGGTTATGGAAGTAATTAGTCCAGAGGATGATTATGTTTGGATTCACGACTATCATCTTATGGTTCTGCCAACTTTTTTGCGAAAGCATTACAACCGGGTCAAGCTAGGATTTTTCCTCCATAGCCCATTTCCCTCTTCAGAAATATATCGAACTTTGCCTGTCCGGGATGAAATTCTGCGGGGACTTCTGAATTGCGATCTAATTGGCTTTCATACGTTTGATTATGCTCGGCACTTCCTGTCCTGTTGCAGTAGAATGCTAGGCTTGGACTATGAGTCAAAAAGGGGACATATTGGACTTGATTACTTTGGTCGTACAGTGTACATAAAGATACTCCCTGTAGGTATTCACATGGGTCGTCTTGAATCAGTAATGAACCTTCCCTCTACATCTGTTATTGCAAGAGAGATTCGCAAACAGTTTGATGGTAAAAAAGTGATTCTTGGAATTGATGATATGGACATATTTAAGGGCATCAGTTTGAAATTGTTGGCAATGGAACAACTCTTGAAGCAGCATTCTGATTTGCGTGGAAAAGTGGTGCTGGTGCAGATAGTGAATCCTGCAAGGGGCTCAGGGAAAGATGTAGACGAAGCAAAGAGGGAGACATATTTAACAGCAAGCAGGATTAATGAAGTTTATGGTTCACCTCTTTACCAGCCGGTGATTCTGATTGATCGTCATGTCCACCGTTATGAGAAGACTGCATATTATGCTGTTGCAGAATGTTGCATTGTGAATGCGGTGAGGGATGGAATGAACTTGGTTCCTTATAAGTATATCATTTGCAGGCAGGGAACCTCTTATATGGATGAAGCTTTCGGTATAAAATCAGATTCTCCTCGCACTAGCATGCTTGTTGTATCTGAGTTTATTGGCTGCTCACCTTCTTTAAGTGGAGCAATTAGGGTAAATCCTTGGGACATTGATGCTGTGGCTGATGCCTTAAGTTTGGCCATCACTATGCAAGAATCTGAGAAGCAGTTGCGCCATGAGAAGCATTACAGGTATATCAGTACTCATGATGTGGCTTATTGGGCTCGTAGTTTTATGCAAGATTTGGAGAGAGCATGCCAAGATCATTATAACAAAAGGTGCTGGGGAATCGGTTTTGGTCTGGGTTTCAGAGTAATGTCTCTTTCTTGTAGTTTTCGAAGATTATCTGTCAATCACATTGTCTCAGCTTATAAAAGGACAAGTACAAGAGCTATATTTTTGGACTACGATGGCACTGTCATTCCACAATCCTCTATTATCAAAAGCCCCAGCCCTGAAGTTATTTCTGTTCTGAAAACTCTTTCTGAGGATCCAAAGAACACTGTTTTTATTGTAAGTGGTAGAGGGAGAAGTTCCCTGAGTGAGTGGCTTGCCTCATGCGACATGCTTGGAATTGCAGCTGAACATGGGCACTTCATAAGGTAAGCCAGTAATGTGGTTCAAGTTGGTAGCTTGTAGAGGGAGATGATTAGTAGGGTGATAATGTATAATACTTTCCTGTGTCTCTTCTCAGGTGGAATAAGACTTCGGAGTGGGAAATCTATCCTCTGGATGTTGATCTTGATTGGAAAAAGATTCTGGAACCTGTGATGAGACTTTATACCGAGGCAACAGATGGCTCCAGTATAGAGATTAAAGAGAGTGCTTTAGTTTGGCACCATCAGGATGCAGACCCTGACTTTGGATCTTGCCAAGCTAAGGAATTGCTTGATCATATTGAAAGTGTTCTAGCAAATGAACCAGCTGTTGTTAAGAGGGGTCAGCATATTGTTGAAGTTAAGCCACAGGTAAATCTCCCTTCTGTTACTTCTTCACATTCTTCTTCCTCTCTGTGTGATATGGGCTTGTATATCCTGACACAAGCATACTAATGCCTGTATTTTACTAGAGGAAGTATTGACCTTTTTCCCGTGCAAATCAGGGCGTAAGCAAAGGGTTTGTTGCTGAAAGGGTTCTGATGAATATGGCCGAGGAAGGGAAGCTTCCTGATTTTGTTATATGCATCGGTGATGATAGATCGGATGAGGACATGTTTGAGAGAATATTAAGGACAGTCTCTGGTCCAACTTTACCTGCAGTTCCGGAGATCTTTGCTTGCACAGTTGGACAAAAGCCAAGCAAAGCTAAGTATTACCTTGATGATACTGCTGATGTTGTGCGATTGCTTCAAGGCCTTGCGGCTGTATCTAGACCCAAGCCTGAGTGTCCTGTTCAAGGCCAGGTGTCTTTTGAGAGCGCTGCTTGAGCCAATTGAAAAACTTACCTTCACAGTTTTCTGTGAGCTTCATTTGCTTTGTGGATTTTCTGTGCCGAGAGAGAGACCAAGTTATTGTTAACTTAATCTACTGTACAGTGGCAAGTGTATTTTTATTTGGTAGGTCCTGGGATGCTTTGGTTAGGAGACGACGATACAATTTGAGGAAGTTGATGCCCGGCTATGGTTGCTAGTTTATTTGTGTGGTGGATGAAACATGCACTCCAATAAGACAGCTTCACCGGCAGGGCTATCAGATGTTTGTGGTGGATTTTTCTCTCTTACAATGAGAGGACACATCATAACTTGTATAGGTATACCGCTTTTAACATACAACTTTATTCTGTTGGAGGCACAAATATATCCATTCTTGACAGCTAAATCAAATATATCCAACGTATCTGAATGTAGATGATTCCGAGGCATTGAAGGACCGGTGAGCAACTCATTGGCATATTACTGTACATAGTCACATGAGATTGTGTTTAAGCAATATGATTGCATCTCTCCCACTTGCCAACCCTATAAAGTGATTTGAATGTATGAACGTATCTTTGAAATTTTTGCAAGCTCCAAGCAATTACTTGGGACTGGTAGTACAGGTTGAAGCCGTAATGGGTGTCTAGATCTATACTGAAATGCTGTAAGCAATATGTATGTATGAGTGAATTATTAAATTGTGTTGTTTGGCACAATTCCTGAACAATAGTAGGACATCTATGTATGTCAGTATTTTCCAGGATGTCTTTTTTACCAGGGAGGAATGTGTGTTATCTACCCATAAAAAAATTTGCCCATACAATGTGACAACTCTTTCCGCAGAAATTGAGTCAAGACACGTGTGAAGTGGGTTTCAAGTGGGTGGATTCACTGGATTGGCACATGGGTTGCCAACTTTCTTCTAGCTGGCTCACGATTCACAAGCTGTTGTTAATGTCGTTGGACCGTTACGTCTTGCAAAGGATTAAGATATGCTTTTTTGAGCATTTTCGTGTACATTCACGATGCTCGCAGAATCCTGAAGGGAGAGAGAGAAAATTGGATAGCTACAAATAATACAACAACGGAAGGTTATGTTTTGAGGAGCAGAAGCAAAGAAAAGGGCATAATGGAAGATGTTACGAGGTTGAGGTGACAGTGGCAGTTGTTTTTCTTTTGTTTCTTGCCAAGATCAGAATGATGACGAGTAGTAAATGCTTTTAACGTATTGTTGCTTGTTTCTTACCAAGATCAGAATATTGACAACGAGTCAATGCTTTTAACGTACTATTGCGTGTGTGTGGGACAGTCTACACTCTACAGGCTTTGTACTATGGCGATGGCCGTTGTTCAATTAATTCGTGCCCGCCTGTGGGATCCGGGTGTTTCAGGGATAATCTTACCTCATCTTTAGAATCATGGATGTCTATATGTTTCCTAGCTCTTTGTGTTCTATTGACAAAACGATCATGGACGTACAATTATATGTGATTCATAGTAAATGTATACAGTATCTAATTCTATTTATAATATCATGAAGCTAAGTGATTGTTTCTAAGCTACTTGTCATATGGTCTGTCCAGGCTTCAAAGACAACGACGAAGATGACAACCACCACGACGATTCAGAAAAAGTTAATAAAAGCCTATTCGTATACATCGGTATGATATTTTTTTATTAATCAAGATGTCTACAATTTATTTTTTTGTGTGTTATTTAAAAATAATTTTTTATTAGTCAAAGATAAGTATGTGTATAATTAAATCTTTCTAAGTTTTACACTTTGTCATTTTCATCATTATCATACTTAATTTTATATTTTGATAAAATTTTTACCAAGTATTATCATTAAAGATGTGTACTGGGTTTTATTAATAAAAAAAGTAAAGCATGTATGAGAATACTATTTAAAAAAATTTATAAATGTTGTCAACTGTAAATGTTTTAAATAAACAATTTTATCCAAACACATGAGCTTCTCAGTAGTACTGTATCAAAATTGTATTTGTATTTAAGAGAAGGAAGGAGGTGGGTGATATCATTAGCCAACCCATGCATTCATAATATTTAACCGTTTTTATTAATTTAAATACTCATGGGGGGTTCAAAGTTCAAACAAACAGCTGAAATTTAGCTGCCACCCACCAACCATTCCATTTCAATAGCCTCTCACAAAGGCTGGCTTCAGTAGTCTCTCACTACTTCTAGAGGACCACTCAAATCATATAGTGTGCTCCCGTTCACTCATCAATCACATCACATTTACGTTCTTTTCTTCACCAAACCAATGAGTTTTACTAAAAAACAACGGCAAACTCCGGCTTACTTGAGATAGTAAGGGTTCTTTTGATTTAAATAATATCTTAAATTTGAATCTTTTTATGTATATATGTAGTTATTTAAAATTTTGGAGTCAGAATTTAACCTTTTATAAGAAGCTTTGAACAGAATTTAGTTTAGGTGTAAATAACTTAAAGATACTTTCCTATAATTGGTGGGTAATTAAAAAAACAAAACACAGTCGCATTAACGTCGGAGCAGCAGCAGCAAGAACTTGTGTTATCAGCGTCAGTTTGCAGATCATATT
>JANITW010000003.1:22028936-22050295 GCA_027564335.1 Erythroxylum williamsii
TTAAAATAACAATAAAAATTAAAATTGTATTTTTGAAGGAGATTGTGTCTCGTCATTGTCAGAAGCTCTAAATTCTCCAACGCTATTTAAAGATTCGTAAACTACGTTTTCATCTTAAAGATTTGCATCAACTTCATTTATTGCATTAAAATAAATTACAAATTAGTAATGTATGAAATTATTCTCAATTATAAACTTGCAATACAGTATAATTTTAACTTAAATATGATCAAAATAAGATATAAATTGACCATCAATGAATGTTCTTAATTCATTCGTTGTGACAAATGCATTGTTTTCATAAATCGTCCTGATAAAACTTTATTCTATTTAAATTTTTGTAGACAAATTTGAATTGTTGCAAATGTTAGAATTCATTTTAATGCCTCAAAATATTAAAAATTAACTTGTAATTTTATGAAATAATAGTTAAATTTGCAACTTTTGCCTATAGAAGAAATATTGACCAAGATCTAGAGTTTTGCATTAACCAGATATGTATATTTCTTTCATGTTTATTTATGAGCAACGAATATTTTATGAAAGTATAATTAAGATACTAATTCAAAATTTAATATGTTTATGTTTGTAAGTTTCATTAATGTACTTCAAGACGAGTATTGGTGGTGACGTTGCATGTAATTAAAAGTAAGAGAGATAATAATTTTCAACTCAAATAAAGTAAAGAATGTTGAGAAGAAGTATGTGATTGGAGCATTTCATAGGTGACAACATGATTTATATAATATTTCTAGCAAAATTCTAATAAGGTCACGAGGGATATTTGATATGTAAATTTTTTTTCCTCATTTATAAGGTCGAGCTTAGTATTTATATTTGAATTATTTATTTAATTATATACATACATATATATATATATATATTTATATATTTATATATGCTTCAATAGTTTAAATTATTCGTTATAAAATGAGCTTCATAATTCTTACAAATTAATCTAATACCATCTGACTATAATTGCAATCATTCGTCCGATAAACAAAGACATCATTTTTTTTAATTTTCATTTACAAATTGATAAATACATATTATAACCAGCATTAAAATGATAACTTGGAATATGATTTTTTTATTTTTCATATCTAAATTAATCTAAGTAAAATATATAAAAAACAAAATCAATTATAAATTTCTCATAAAAATTGAAATACTTCTATGATATTTAAAATTTTTAAAAATTAATTCTTAATATTAATATTCATTTGCAATATAAAATTTAATAATATAGAATTAATAATTTTGATATAATAACAATAAAAAATATTATAATTAAGAATTATTTTACAAAAATTCATATTTAGTTTTAAGTTAAAAAAAGTAAGGTAAATACCAAATACCAAAATTTAAGAATGATACGGAGAGCTGGTGGCTTTGTATGGTCCAACCTACAAATGAAATCACAAAACCAGCGAGACAACAATTGTTAATGAAATCCAAAGTTTTAAAAATTGAACCGAACCTTTCAACTTGACCGATAAAAAGTTGAACCGTCCGATTTTTATACATAAAGATTATTAAGTAAAATCAAACCAAACCATTAACCATTTCAAACTTTTTTCGGTCGGATTGAACAATCCGGTTTTTAAATCCTTGGTTTTTCACCTTTATCTTCTTATGTTTCACCTTTTGTCTAATGATTTAAGTATATTTTTTTATATTCATCACAATGAATCAAACTGGTAAATTAGACACAAAGGAGTCTTAAACAGGCAGAATATCAGCAGTCACAATACATTCCTAGCTACTTCATCTCCTCTTCACTAGACCGGAGCTCCCAACTGACGACCCTGAAAGTGAAATAGTTTCAACGGCTGTCTCAGCAAATCCCATTAAGTTTGCCTGTATCATCTTATCAATGCCTCCATTTCCATTCAATTTAACATAACTTCTTCCTTGATCACCTTCTCCATCTTTCAATAGGACATTCTTTGTGCTTGACTGCTGTATGGGACCATCCAATTCCATCAAATCTTGCAGTTGGTTGAAAACAGGCTGGGACATAGTTACCTCACGGCTATTTACACTAGAATCTAGCAAAGACACAGAATCCTCATACAAAGTTTGATCTTGTACAAGATTGATACTGAACATAAGTAACAAGTGGGACAGGCTTAATTGTACAAGGCTCCTTGGAAGTGCATAAAGTCTACAGCTAGCAACTGCGCTTCTGGTGTCGGAGAAGATTGTCTGCACTAGTTTCACCAAAATGATTAGGTAATGCCTCCATATCTGCCTGAAAGGAAGTACGCTGGACCGATCCTGTCTACAAAGTTGAGTTAGAAATGGTACAATTCATGTTCACCTCGTACAGGATAATGTTCATACAGGAGATACTTACATGAGGGATCACATAAGGACGCACCACAATCCCAATGATCATGCCAATTAAACATGATAGCCCCAGTCCTAGTGCCCAAGCTGAAACTGCTCCCAATGCTGTGAAATTATAGCAACATATAGGTCAGGTTGCAACACCAAACGTATCATATATTCTCTTCAAGCATTAACATGAGATATTAACCCTTCGCAAGTGTGGCAATTCCGATACAGAATAAATCAACTAAGAACCTCACCAGAATGAGACCCTCTCACACAATCCTCGGGCCTCAGATTAATCTGGCGAACCAGCTGGTTCCCATGATCAGAAACCAATAACGCACATTTTTCTGGGATAAATGCCAGCTCAAAATCATTAGAAAAAGATGCATCTTTTCCAGGACCATCCGCCTTCCCCTCCTTAGAGTAATTTCCAGCAATTGTCGTCACACCTAGCATCAAAAGCATCAGGAAAGTAGTTTCCACTTGCAGGAACTATAACTTTAGGGAGAGACATAGCAATTACTTGCCTACAATTTACAAGTAAAGAAGTTCAAAATATAGGGTCAAACAAATAATGTTCATCATATGAAACCCCATCAAGATTAGGCCTCCCATTCCAACCTCACGTAGTCTGACCCATGAATAAAAGTCAAGTTAGTAATACCTCGGTCCCCTACAACTGATAAGCTGCACTTCCATGCACAACCTACACAGGCAGATAACACCTATCCGCACAAGTGTTCCTCTTTCTTATTTCTCTCGAAAACTTGGGCAGTGTACCCATTTGACATGGATCCCACACGGTAGTCCGAATTGTTTCCAAATAAGAACATACAAATAAAATTACGAAGACACATTTGCAAAAAAATAAAAATAAAAAAACTACAGCGACCCAAGCACCTGATCCGCTGATCTTTCTAATAACACGGTTGATTTTATCAGCAACATAAACATTCCCTTTAAGATCAACAGCAAAACTCCTTGGCCCATTGAATCGAGCAGAACTCAGTTCCCCATCCAGGTACCCTGCAATTCCATCTCCTGAAAACCGATTAACCGCAGCCTCTGCAGGAAATTGTAAACCAAGCAATCATAGTCACAAAAAAACTCAAATTTAGTCAAGAATATAACTTTTTTTATATGATACGGTTAAAAAGATTAGACCTTGGGAAATGGGAAACGATACAGTGTAAAAAGCACTGCCGGAAGAATCGAGGATCAAGAGATCAGAAGTTCCAGGCCGAGAAAGGACCTCATGAGGGTTTATCTTAAGTTTGTGACCATCGATCAACGTAGTTACCATGTAGCCTTCTTCCATTACAACCTTAGGCTTAGCTGACACAAGAAATTGTAAGAAAACAAAAATACAAGTTATCAGCGTACTTTTTTTTTTTTTTTTCCCCTGTAATAATACTAATACACCAAGCTACAAACATCAACCTATTTCACGGTTACCTTGATTAAGAGGTAGACTGAGGATGAAAGTGAAGAAATGTAGTGAATAAAGAAGGGCAGCCATCGGTGACAGGCTGACGATCATGGAGCGGAGAGACTTGAAGACTTAACAACTTTTCTTTTTTACCAAGTAAAATACTGGGTCAGGTGATTTAAATAAAAAATTAATTATGTTATGTTATGTTATTATTAAATTAAATAAAGCAATCTGGGAGCTGCTACACTCACCCGTGTGTGACTAAGACTGTGACCGTATCGAATATTTTTGGTGCTTTATTTGTAATTTTTTTCATATCCATGGGAGGAAAAATAAAATAAAAAGCAGCCCCTACGTTGTTCTCACTTCTTCCTCCGTCTCTCAGATCTAAGTCTCTCTGTTCATTTCTTCGTCTTCGCAGATCTCTTTGTCGAATCCCTATTCCCGGAATCGGGCCAACCCGTTTGGCGATTAGGTTAGGTTTTACGAATTCTTGATCTGATCAGACCTAGAAAGCTGGACCCAATCATGAATCCCTTCTCGTCCGGCACGCGCCTCAGGTCGGTCCAATTCCATCAATTTCTCACTGCCACGCCATTTTCTTGTTAACTTTTGGGTGTGAAGATCATCGAATTGGACTGTTTTTTGTGTCTTCTGTTTGGTCAATTCTGGTTTTGGTTGAATTCCGTAGCTTCAGTGGGTTGGGCTTATGGTCATTTTCGTGCATTTTGCTTCTGAGTCCTGGTAAATTCGTGAGAGGAGCTGTGTAGTGTCTCTTTCTCTCTCTGGTGAATTCGCTTTTGTTAGTCGCGGTTTTGGATTCGGTATAGGGATTGTGGATTTTGCTCTTAAAGAATTGTCCTGTTTTAATATTGGTGCTTTATCAGGTTAACTAGAAATTGTTAATGTTATTGCACAACGACTAGTCTCTACCTTAATTTTAGCACAAACATCGAACTGATGAGAGTAGGTGATGGCAGATGACAATGTCTGGATAAGATCTCTACCGTTTTGTGGCCTATTATTTATGAGATGACGTGCTTAGATAGTTGAATAATAACATCGAGATGCATTTGTTTGTCCGGTGTATGAAGGGCCAACGTTTGTAGAAGATCTTAAGTAAGTTGGAATTGTATTAATGAACGTGTATCTTTCTAAAAAGGAATTGGGTAGATCTATTGGTTCATTTCTTGTATCCGTAGATGGAACATAGAATATTAAACTTTTTCTACTTCATAACATAATACGTCCTTCATGTGGGTGCATTTGTTTGAAATATGGATATAAATGTTGAATTTTATTGTGTTGAGGGAGCTCTGATACCTCCCTCTGGTGTGGCATTGAAGGGTTGATACCAAACAGCTTTAAAATCCGTACTATGAACTAGTTGTTGGGAAGTTGATACAGTGTGGAGAAAATTCATGTTACCAAATATGAATTTGCCTATACTGAACCAAGCTACAAATTATGTGCTTCGTCAAGAAATTGCATAAATGAACGTGCACTATGTAATTACGTGTTCAATGCAGGGACATGATTCGGGCAATACGTGCTTGCAAAACTGCTGCAGAGGAACGTGCTGTTGTGAGAAAAGAATGTGCTGCTATTCGTGCTGCTATTAATGAAAATGATCAAGATTATAGGCATCGCAATCTTGCAAAACTCATGTTCATTCACATGCTTGGCTATCCAACACATTTTGGCCAAATGGAGTGCTTGAAACTGATTGCTTCAGCTGGATTTCCAGAGAAGAGGATAGGATATTTGGGCCTTATGTTACTTCTTGATGAGAGACAAGAAGTTCTTATGTTGGTTACAAACTCATTGAAACAGTATCCTTTTTGTAATGTATATTTCATCTTTAGAATGCTCAGAATCCCCAAAATTCACTGATGTGCTTCATGTGGTTGAGTGAAAGCTTTTTCATTTTGATATGCTAATCTTAGAGATGAGTAAAATGAAGAATAACGATAAAACTAGGAAATTATCACCCCCTTGTGTAGTGTCCTTAACTTGTTTTAAGAGATCTCAACCACTCTAACCAGTATATTGTGGGACTTGCTCTTTGTGCATTGGGCAATATCTGTTCAGCTGAAATGGCTCGTGATCTTGCTCCGGAAGTAGATCGGTTGCTGCAATTTCGGGATCCAAATATTCGAAAAAAAGTAAGTTTCTTGCCATAATGCCATTGTACTATTTTAGCGACAGATCCCTGAAACTCAACTTTTGCCTGTCTATTGTTTATTTTCACTAAAGAGGGGCCAATAGCAAAAACAAGGAATAGTGTACTATTTGACTGATGTTTGCGATTTTTGTATCTTTATGGTGTAATGAGGTTAAAGCCTAACTATAGAAAGACTCTTATGGTGGCTATTGTGCTGAATCTCTGGTTGAAAAGTGCAAATGGAATACTTATTTTGGCACATCTTGATTTCATTTTTGATTTATAAAATTTCCCATTGTCTTCACATTATTGAAACTTGACAGTTCTGTGTTGAATATAGGCAGCTTTATGCTCCATACGGATAATAAAGAAAGTCCCAGATCTGGCAGAGAATTTCATAAATGCTGCTGCTGCCTTACTTAAAGAAAAGCATCATGGAGTTCTAATAACAGGTGTTCAACTTTGTACAGATTTGTGTAAAATCAGTCCAGAAGCTCTCGAATATTTCAGAAAGGTATCCTTGTGATGTTCCTTTTGAAACAAGGTTTTCTTATGTAGCCATTCAATGCATGCATAATGTTAGTTATGATGGTGTATTTTGGTAATTTTTCTATTCCCCAATGATTACTAACTCCAACATTATTATTGTAGAAATGTACGGATGGTTTGGTCAGAACTCTAAGGGACCTTGCAAATAGTCCTTATTCACCTGAGTATGACATTGCTGGCATCACAGACCCCTTTCTCCATATCAGACTGCTTAAGCTGTTGCGTGTGTTAGGCCAAGGAGATGCTGATGCTAGTGATATTATGAATGACATACTAGCACAGGTCAGTTGGTTTTTGCCTTGTAGATGTAATTGCTTTCTATTTTAAGCAATTATGGCTTATTGGCATGTGTTAATCATTGAATTTCTTATCATTTTCTGTTGAGATAAAGGGATTTACGAGGATGACTAGATATTTTCAATTAGAGGATGATGACAAACTAAGTACTTCTTGTTTTTCTGTGTAAATCTGGGTTTTGAATGGTTGAGTTTTACTTCAAGTGTCTGCAAGTCGGGATAGGAGAAAAAAGGTTTCTGGAGATTGATCATATGATGAAAAATGACATTTTTTTTCTTCATCTATGACATAGATTCTCACATACTGGGTCTACCTGGAGCTTCTGCCTTTTTTTGGTTGCCTTGTATGTTTTGTGTAGTTTCTTTTCTTTCTTTCTTTTTTCTTTTGGGGAGTTGCATGGAATAGATTCTTAGTTTGTGATGGAGTTGGAATAAAGGAGCCGCATAATCACATTTTTGAAATGTTTCTCAAGGACTAACATGACAACTTACTTTAATAAAATAGTATTCCCCTAATAAGATTTTAGAAAGAAAATCTACTGACTTTATAGGATCCACTATGTACTTATCCCCAAAATATATTTCTTGAGTTCTATTTCTCAACTCCTGCCTAGTGCATTGCTTTGTCATCTCCTAATATAATTCATGCCTGCTGCTCCTTATGAATGCTTTTTCAAGAGTTTAAATGGTCTAAAATTAATCAACTCCTGTCTTTCTTTATTTCCCTCACATTCTTAATAGGTGGCAACAAAAACTGAATCAAACAAAAATTCGGGGAATGCTATTCTATATGAATGTGTTGAGACTATTATGAGCATTGAAGATAATGGTGGTTTACGAGTGCTTGCTATCAATATCTTGGGAAGATTCTTATCAAACCGTGACAACAACATCAGGTTATATCTTTTTTCCAGTTTAGTAGGTTATTTATTTCTGTTTTTTTTTTAATAATTACTGTCTGCTTATAAAGTTTCTGAATATGTGAAGTATCTCCTGCACATAAGAATTTTCTTTTTCCTACGCTGCATTTCTTACTTTTTCTTGTCTGTAATTTTGCTCCTTTTTGGTCTACAAGGAGCCAATTGGGCCAATTTTGTGTTATATAATAAAGGGTTAGCACTTCCCATCCTGAAAATACTTATGGGAACCATTCTAGCCGATGAGATTAATAATATTATTTGTGAACGTATTGAGCAATATAATAGGGAAGTAAAGATTGTAAATATCTTACTTTTTCTTGTCTGTAATTTTGCTCCTTTTTGGTCTACAAGGAGCCAATTGAGCCAATTTTGTGTTATATAATAAAGGGTTAGCACCTCCCACCCTGAACCGCTTCCAACTCTGGTGTGGTTTTGAAATTAGGACCTCCTGGTCCTCAGTAGAGTGTCACCACTGGGCTAGTCACTCAACCTTATATAATCTCTCCATTACTAACCTTCTAGTTCTCCTGCTAATATGCTGTTGTAAATCATTCCTTAATGCATATGCTTTGTGCAATCTCCCGAATCCATGAAATTTTCATTAGATTACAAATGTTAGACAAGTGATAGTTTTTGTGTGAAATACTGGAATCTCCTCAACTGAAACAAATCCAATATCCAGATATGTTGCACTAAATATGCTGATGAGAGCTCTTTCAGTAGATTCTCAAGCAGTGCAGAGGCATAGGGCGACAATTTTGGAATGTGTAAAGGTATGATTTGGTTGCTCCACTTTTGAACTTCCATGATGTCTGGTTTAAATGAACACCAATTAACACAAGAACCCCCGTGTTGGTGTAAAATGTCAGGTATTGTTGCTTGACAGCTGTTCCATGACAACTTTGATTGGAAACCTCTGCATGAAAAGTTTTTGCCTCCATTTGTACTTGTGTTGTTTAACATATTTTCCATTTGTATATTATGCATTCTCTAGCATTTTATTATAAGCTATTGTTGAAATATTTAGCTTCTATTGTGCAAACTTGATAAAGATGTACTTGGATCTTTTTCCTTTCAGGATTCGGATGCTTCGATTAGAAAAAGAGCTCTTGAACTTGTTTACCTTCTAGTGAATGAGAGCAATGTTAAGCCTTTAACAAAAGAGCTAATTGAGTATTTGGAAGTAAGTGACCAAGAATTTAAGGGTGATCTTACTGCCAAAATTTGCTCCATTGTTGAAAAGTAAGTTTTGCAGTCCATCAATTAAATATATGACTTGTTTTTGTGCTTCTTGGGTTTGTGATAGTGTTTTTTCTTATCTCAGTAGTATTATTGACACGAATGTATTGGTTCCATACTTTTTGACCCTTCGAATTCTAGAATAATGTAGTGATTGCTGACTTTTCTAGTTGTGCTGGGATGATCATTCCTTCTGGCATTTGAAGATATTTAAATTGTTACTTTGGATAACCATTCATACTTTAACATATTTTCAAATGAACTTGTTACTTATTTAAACAGGAGAACAATTTTTACTTCAACTTTTTAAACCTGGAGTCTATAACAAAATAGTAATGTGATCAAAGAGTAAATTTCAATGGCATTATTCTCTATAGCCATAAATGTTGCATAGGCTTTTTCCTTCTTCATCCTTCTGATGAAGAGGTCCTGGAGTTATGCCACTCATTCAGTAATGTTGATAGAGTAGTGAACATTGTGTGGGTGATATAGTTTTTCTTTTTGATGCTTTAGGTTTGCCCCTGAGAAAATTTGGTACATTGATCAGATGCTCAAGGTCCTTACTGAGGTAACCATCTGAGCATTAAGTATGACATCTGTGCTTGCTTCCATACTGGATGTTAACTATGTTTCTCTCTTTTTCTCTCCCTCCTTTATCTCTTCTTAATGCTACTATTCGAGCTCTAATGATGTATGATTCTCATCATGCGGGTTGCTATGTATATATATATATATACACACACAGTTCTGTTTATTACTGTATCTTTATTCACTCTGTGCATGATATTACTTATTCCAGTCAGCCTAGTGTCTGCTAAATTTAAGCATGATCCTTGCATTGGTAATCATCTTCTCATACTTAGCCTTCTATGATTGTAGAATTCTGGAATGCGAAAATGAAGAGCTTGAACACACATTTTTTTTCACAAATCATTCTGATTTCTTCCAATGGTGTTCTTTTAAACTGTTTCATTCTTTATTCTCCGAAATATTGCATTGAAAGCAGGATTCCACATCCGTTACTCGTCTTTATTTGAAATCCCAACGTTTTGATTTTAATCCAAAATTGGCTTACGAATGCTTGCTTGATTGTGGAAGAAGATGAATGTGAAAAGAATAGATCCAGTATCTGTGGGATAGATTTCCAAGTGGCTTCTCTTTCCCTGCCTGGAATTGATAAAATTATTGCTATAAATTCTGATGCCAACATAATGCTTAGTAGGCTGGAAGTTACGTAAAAGATGAAGTATGGCATGCCCTCATTGTGGTCATAAGCAATGCTTCTGACCTCCATGGATATACAGTCAGGGGATTGTACAGAGCATTCCAGACGTCAACCGAACAGGTATTCGATGGTTTAAGCTTGATAAGAATAATCATTTTTAAATTGTTATTGCTTTTGTTGTTTTTCATTTTGACCTTTAATCTTACTTGTCATGTATATATTGTCAGGAAAGCCTTGTTCGAGTGGCAGTTTGGTGCATTGGAGAATATGGTGACATGTTGGTGAATAATGTGGGAATGCTTGACATCGAAGAACCTATAACAGTGAGTTCGGTCTTAATGATATAACTACTTAGTAGTGCAGAAAATGGAAATTGTACTTTTATTGTGCCAAATACAAGTGACTTAATTTGAAAAGGAGTTCATTATTATGCTAGTTGCATTGTAAAACATAAATGTATGAAAGTTCCTGACTCCATAAACCTACAAAGATTTAAGTTTTCCTAAGCAGGTAACAGAGTCTGATGCTGTGGATGTTGTTGAGATTGCTATGAAGCGTCATTCTTCAGATCTCACTACTAAAGCAATGGCTTTGATTGCTCTGTTAAAACTCTCTTCTCGGTTTCCATCTTGTTCAGAGTGAGTTTACATCTTTTGGACTTGTACTAAATTTCTTAACAAGCATATTGTTTGTGGCCCTGTGAACCTTTAAAAGTGGCTGTTAATTCATTATGTCATTGGAGTGACTTAGGTTCTGAACCTGTTACACTTTCAGAGGACCAAGAAAACATATTTTGTCCATAAAAAAGGTTTATATTGATCTATCTGGTTCAACCACAAGCAGAAACTATATCAAAGTGGTTAAGGGTTTATGCAGATAAGTGGCAAAACAATAATTATTCAAGTGAAAGGGAGTGGATAGTTGCATTAATGTTTATAGGGAATGGAAAGTTGTGAGCATTTGGTGCATTGAATATCTTTTTAACTTTAACCATTAAAAAGTCAATGCTATTGATCTTTGTGTAACTTTTTAGGAGGGTCAAGGATGTCATCATCCAATACAAAGGAAACCTTGTGCTTGAATTACAGCAAAGATCCCTCGAATTCAGTTCTATTGTTGAGAAGCATCGAAATATTAGGTATGCCATACTATACTCGTTATTTCACATGCTTCTTTGTTGTGGAAGTTTCTGGAATTGGGAATCTGATGGCAGTGATTGTGCAGGTCTGCACTTGTTGAAAGGATGCCTGTTTTGGATGAGGCTACTTTTAGTGGAAGGAGAGCTGGCTCTTTACCAGCTGCTGCCTCCACTTCTGGTGGGCCTCCAGTTAATCTTCCAAGTGGAGTTGCAAAACCCTCCACAGCTCCTCTTGTAGATCTACTTGATCTGTCAGATGATGCTCCTGCTCCTAGTCCTTCTGGTGGTGATTTTCTTAATGATCTTCTTGGTGTTGATTTATCAGCGCCTTCAACACAAGCAGGTTAGTTTTGAATGGATCAAGTCCTAACTTGGCTTGTTACATGATTTAAACTGTCTGCTCTAGGGTTCTAGGCATCCTTCTGTTTAACTATGATTTTACTATGAGAAGGTCACGACAGAATTATGATGTGATTTGGCTTTATATTACTGTTTGACCCATTTTCACAACCATAGCAGGCATGGCCTACAAGGGGTTTCAATTGTTTGAAATTTTAGTCAACCCTGAGTATTTAGCTGGTTGAAGCCCTCTCATCCTGACAGTGGCATGTGACAATTATGAATATATTAGCAAGCACAAAGCCAGGCAGCTAATAAATTTATAGGCATGAAAAGGATATCATACTCAACTGCCCACTTAAGTCCCTGGGACTCTTTGCTAGGATAATCTGAATATCCCTTCAAAAGTTGTCTGTTTTTCCAGCCCTATGTCCCGAGATAGACTACTAGTTAACATTCTTACATGCGTTGAGACTGCTACTTCCCTAATATTCCAGACTTTTTACTATTACAATCATTTATTTTCCCCCCTCCTTCCCTGTAGGTGTTTTTTCAACTAAACACCCCATGTTAACCAACAAATTTGATTAGGACCTGCAGATAAGTGTGCCCTCTTTCTTCTCTTATTCCAAGCAGTTCTCAGCCTGTTTCTTCATTTTCTTAGTTTTGACAACCAATTTCAAAGTTAACCGCTATAGTCTTCTCTGACTTTCCAAGTACACCATTCTTACTTCTGGTTTATGTCAAACATAATATTGGTTCTGATTTATACAATCTAGGCCTGGGCCAGGCTCCAAAAGCTGGGACAGATGTTCTTCTTGATTTACTGTCTATTGGAACACCTCCAGCCCAAAACAACTCATCTGCATTTGATATATTATCATCTGGTCAAGAGGGCAAAACACAAACTGCTACACCAGATTCGTCGTCATTCCCTTCTCCACTTCTCACTCAACCCACCTCTTCAGCTGGCGCTTCTTCTGTGATAGATTTGTTGGATGGATTTGGTCCCAGCCCATCCAAATCTGGTCAGTTCCTTTCAGATGACTCTTTTTTGATTGGTTACTGCTAGATTATTAACATTGTATTATTTTTTATCGGCAGAGGATAATGGTTTAGTTCATCCGCCTCTGGTTGCATTTGAGAGCAGTAACTTGAGAATGACGTTTGACTTTTCGAAGCCTCCTGGGAACCCACAAACAACAGTAATCCTGGCAACTTTCACAAACTTGTCAGATAATCCTTTCACAGATTTTATTTTCCAAGCTGCAGTTCCCAAGGTAATTCATCTTATTTTACGTCTTGTACTGCGGCTATCTTAATTTAATGACCTGTTCTGCTCTTTAAATTCTGGTACTCTTGTATAAAACTGGGATACATAGTTGAAATTTAGAAACTTAAAGCTCATCCTATGAAGTGTTTGTGGTTTAGTATACTTTTGTGACCTTACACATGATAGACAACAGAAAGAAGTAAGTCTTGCAATTTTCTGTTTTCTCTACATATTGATGTTCTTTTATCATTACAGTTTCTTCAACTGCACTTGGATCCTGCTAGCGGCAATGCACTACCTGCAAGTGGTAATGGTTCCATAACACAAAACTTGAAGGTCTCTAATAGTCAACATGGGAAGGTGCACGACTTTCTTTCATTGTAGAATTGTTATTCTTTTCCGAGATTCATAATATGACTTGAGTAGTGAGCAACTTGTTCACAGAATCTAGGAATTTTCAAAAGTCTTTAGCATTAGGACAAAGAAAAACTTTTGCCATGTTGCTAATGTTTTAGCATCCTCTGAAATAGAAATTTTCCTTTTCAGTTCCTCGGAGATGAAACTTGTTTTATTTTTTACCTGTACTGGAATTACTTCTTGTACTCTATGCTTCTTGCAAGTAGGTTATTGTTTTCTCACAAAGCATTTATTTTTCTCAGAAATCCCTCATTATGCGAATAAGAATAGGCTACAAGGTGAATGGCAAGGACATGTTAGAGGAAGGACAAATAAACAATTTCCCGCGAGATTTATGAAGCTTGGTGATCCAGTAAGATTTCAACATTGTCCAGTACGGGCACCAATTTTTTTCACAGCGCATTGAGAAGCTTCTTCGCACTGTTTGTAGTTATAGTCACGCATTTGCTTCCAATTATCCATTTGCTCGGAGTATGGCCTGTAGCGGTTGGTATGAGATTTTGGTCTAGTTAAAGAAATGTCCAGGTCTCTCGTTATCACAATTTTCTCTCCTTTAGGTTGGTTTGTGTACATTATTACAAAATGTTTTTGAGAATATGAATTTTCCCCTTTTTGAGGCTTAGAAAAAAGGGCATCGGTATCATATTTGGAACTTCATACGTGTTAGTCCTTGCATTCTTGGTATAATTTACAAACAGAGATGTTATTAAAGGGTTAATTTTGAGTTGAAACAATGACCTTGTACATGTATTATGGATTCTAAAATTTGCTGAGTTTCATATTTCCAGACTCCGGCCATGCCGGCCACTCAAATTTGTAAAGCTTTTAATCCCATTACTTACTGACACTTGAGAATTAGAAGCATAACCTCCTAACACAACTAGTACATTTTTCAATATTTTTATCTACGGAAATGACCTTTAATGCCTCAAGCCCAGCTTCATACTTGAAAGGGATAGAAATTGCATGCTTTTATCAATGTGTTAAAAAATCAAATTGAAGTTTCGATTGGTACAAAATTGTTATAAAATTGGTCCATTTGAAGCGTGAATGCAATTTGGAGCGTTAATATGCATTCACTAAGGTGGTGTAAGATAGGTATCATTACATTGGGAAGATAGCCATCAACTTTACTCTCTCTGTCAACCATTCCAACAGTGCTTCCTTCCTCCTAAGAGAGAGAATATAAACATACTTTCGTGGATGCTGCCATGATCATACGATCCGGGACCCAAGAAGAGAAAAGTGGTCCGGGAAATAAAGTTGTCTAGAGAATGTTATTTTATTGCGCTCCATACTTCCATACATAAACATGTGATTTGACTTCACTTCCATGCTTTATATTCCCAAAGGGACGCCTAGACATATATCACCGTAGGTTCTTTTGCCTAAACCTATAAGTGGAATGCAGGAGCTTGTGAGTTGTGACAAAACCAAGAAGAAAATGTCACCCCTCTTTAAGTTAGCACCTTCACATTTTCTTTTAAAGTCTAACAAAAAAAGGAAAACAATCCACACAACCTTGCACTGCAGAAAAGAAACGATAATAGCTGAAATATGGAAAGCAGAAGAAGAAAGGAAAGCTCTGATATTTGGATCCAACTAATCAATGTCAAAAGTACAAAATGTGGTAAATTACCTTTAGCTGCACTGACTCGTGAGATTTTATGACGATGAACTAGGAATTTTACCGTTCCTCGACCATTGCCATATCTTGGAAACAGAAAAGCTTTCACCTTTACTTCTGATGTTGATTTTCTTCTCATCAACATCCCCATCACTTGATGAACTCCCTGTTTGTAACGTCACCCGCAAATCCATATCAGCCACAATATATTGGTACGAACCCATTGAGTAACACCTTCTAGCATCCATGTTACTGTTGCTTGTCTCTCCCTCTACTGTATCTACTATACCATTGGAATTCCCGAATTTTCCAAGTCTCACAGAAAAAAACCTTCTTGAATTGACCGTGTCTCTCTCTGCAGCCTTCTGGCTGATAGAGAACCCAATTGCAGCGTTGTTTCTGAATCCTCCTCCTCCTCCTTCTTCTTCTTCTCTTTGCTCTTCTAAATCAAAGACGGGGTTTTGAACGGGAATCCCTGGTGTGAAAATTGTACCTCTACAAAGAGGGCAAGTTGAATTGGATAGTAACCATGTGTCTATACAATCAATGTGAAAGGCATGGCTACACAACGGAAGCAATCTTAACTTGTCATTCTCGGAGAATTCATAAAGACAAACAGCACAATCAAAAGGCTCCTTTAGACCCATAATCTCTTTGTAAAGAAATACTGGTAATGCGTCGATAAAAGCTTGATCTAGCCCTGAATCATGTAGGTGGAAAAGTTGCTGTAATTGCCTTTGAAAGGCATCAGACCCAGCCATATCCGGGTATCTATTAGATTCAGGCAATGAAGAGGAAGATCTATGCTTTATAAGAAGTTTGACAAGCAAGTGAAGAAGACCAGATATGAAAAACACAACAGCTAAAATGACTATTACAAAAAGTATAGCCCGGATTATTTGACCCCCAGAAGAGGATTGTTTCTGATAATCACTTGGCAATAGAAGAGGTGAAGAAGAAGACAATGAGATCAAAGACACGGCAGGAGGATGGGGGGTAAAGAGACCATCTTCGTTCTTAATTTGACATCGAATGCAGAACATTTTACTCAATCAGCGAGCCTAACAACATAACTTTTCTCTACTTTTAAGTCTTTAACAGACCATCACTTTCGTGATACTTTTTTGCATTAAACAGTATTGTTCCCCGGTCATAACAACCTCAAAAGACCATATTCCTTGCTTTCAAAACAAACCCAACTCAGAATTTGAGCTAAACAAGCAAAAGACACTATGTTTATGTTCTTACAAGAAACCCAGTTGCTCCAAGTCAACAAATTAAACAAAAAGATCCCACATGTACTCCACTTTCCAATCAAAATGATTGCTTCAAGACACATTCAAACTAAAAATGTCATCTTTCTGCACGAACCAAAAGTCAGTGGCGTGCAAGTAAGCAGGAGTGAAAACGCTCTAGGTAAGACTCAGGACTTTGAATATGCGAAGGTTGCAGCTTACCTACTTATACCAACACATCCGCTATAAGCAGGGAGGCTCATCAATCCTCCCTGTATGCATTTTAAGATCAACTATGACAATTGATCCTACTTGTCGAAGTAAACCAGAACACAGAACACAGAAAGCAGAAAGCAGAACACAGAACACAGAAGGCAGAAACATCAACAGTTGCAGAAATACTTCGTCTCAGGAGGGTTGTAATCTCACTTATTTGATGGAACACGAGGGAGTGGAAGTGGCAAGCGAACAGTAACTTCCAAAACGCAATGTCTGCCTAGACTTTAGACTCTACACTCTAGACTAGAGAGGCAAAAAGAACTTAAAGGGCAAAACTGTCACCAGACATATCGCACAGGCGGAGATACTCCCAACTGTGAGAAGGGAATGGCCATATCTTGGATTGGGCAAGCTTGGGCTCATTGTACTGACAATGAAGGAGTCTGAGAATAATAACCCATTTTATATTGAACATTGAAGCCTATGAAGGCGTTTTAATAGAAATTCGGGTTCCTTAAATGAAGAACCAGAGAGTGGGGTTTCGTAATTCATTAATGCCATTCTTGGGAGTTTGATTCTCTAAACATGGTTAATAAGAGAAGAAGTGTCTCATTTATATAATATAATAGAGAAAGGCAAGTAATTTTAAAGACCATAAATTATGAAGGTGGGTTTGTACTTATTTATGAATTATGAATAATCTTAATCAGTTATGCTAAATTTTAAGAAGTATTGCCTAAATTTGATATTAGATTACTTAAATTTAATTTAAAATTTTATGTTATTAATAATATTTTAGTTTAATTTAACAAATTATCCATGATTTAAATTATTAAGGTTTAAATAGACATTTTATATCAAATTAAAATATTGATAATTATGTATAAAGCTAAGTAAAATCTAACTTCTCCAATATCCAATTTAGACAATATTTTTCTAAATTTCAGCTTAACTTTCTCGTCTGATTAATTTGATCTAAACACGTTCTCCGATTTTTCTCAAAAACTTAAAAAAGAAGTTTTAAAGCTTTTCTCAAAAATTTTTAAAAATCCTAGATCATAATCAAAGTTCAAATGAGAAAGTTATGCCTAAGTTAAGATGTATTGTCTAAATTTGATATTAGATTAACTAGACTTAATTTAAAACTTTATATAATTAATAATCTTTTTGTTTAATTTAACAAATCCATTCGTAATGATTTAAGTTTTTAACTTTTAAATGAATATTTTATATCAAACGTCCAAAATATTATTAATTATATACAAAGCTAAACTGAGTCTAATTTATCTAATATCTAGTTTAGACAATGTTTCTTAACTTCCAGTATAACTTTTTCATCCAAACTCTGATTTAAATGATTCAAGATGCTACAAAAATTTTAAGAAATTCTTAAAAACTTTTGCATTTTGGGATTTTTTCAAGTCAAAAATTATGATTTGGGACATGCTAATGTAAGAGAGTGTGTCCTTATGGTAACTGTTTATTTACCGAATAAACTCCAAGACATAGTCGTATTTCTAACCATATTATTCACATTTATCAAGAAACTTAAAACAGAAAAAGTTTTGAATCTCTTTTTAAGTGCTACATAGTGTCTTAAATCATCTTAATCAAAATTTGGATTAGAAAGTTATGCCAATGTAATAAGTATTATATAAATTTGATATTAGTTTAACCGGACTTAATTTCATTTTGTATATAATTAACAATAGTTTGATTTAAAATTGACAATTTTAAATGGACGTTTTTATATCAAACTAAAATATTATTAACTATATATAAAACTATATTATGTCTTAACTTTTCCAATATCTAATCAGACAATGCTTCTTGAATTTGGCATAACTTTCTCATACAAACTTTGATTGAGATAATTCAAGATGATACTAAAAGCTCAATAAGTTTTATAAAACTTTTATGTTTTGATTTTTTTTTGAAAAAAAGTAAATGATACAGTTTGGGATACATCTGCGTCCCAAGGTATGTCCTTTATAAAATTGTTTATTCAATTAATGCATTATAAGATATGGTCGCGTTTTCGATTATTCACATTAAAAAAAAGAAAATATATAGCTTTTCCTAAGCTTTCTATAGAATTTAGGATAATATTAATTGGAGTTCGAAAGAGAAAGCTATGCCTAGTCTAAGAAGTATTATCTAAATTTGATATTTAACTCTTACATATAATTGATAATGTGAGGTCCTGAGCTAAGCCTTGGCTAAACCTTGGAAATCTTAATGCCATAATGCCTTTCAAATCCTCCTAGCCATTATCCTACTGCAATAATTCTTGCTAAGAAGAACGCCCATTTTTACATCCCACAGCTTCGATAGATCGCTTAGCCTCGTTCTTCTTCGGCGCAAGAGCGCTCGATCAGTGAGCTATTACACACTCTTTCAAGGGTGGCTACTTCTAGGCAAACCTCCCGGCTGGTGGAGATCTAGTATTTTCTGAATCCTTCTGTAAGGAATTACAAAATAAATTCTTTCAACAAAAATGTGAATTAGGAAAGATTGGTCTACTAAATATGAACTGGAGACTATTATGGAAATGTACACGCGGTAGAAAAATTACGCCAATCTATTGAGATATGGTATGCTATAAGTGAATATTTGCGACAAGAGATGAATCCTAATTTTAGGATGATAGAACCCCTTAATCCAGTCCATATAATGTCTTTTTCGGGAGCTAGGAGAAATGCATCTCAAGTACATCAATTAGTAGGTATGAGAGGATTAATAATTTGCTTTCAAGTTAGCAACTTTGATTTTTTTCCTTCCTTTTTTTCTTGGATTCGACCTAAAGAATTGATCTTTCTTTTAGTTTTAGTTGTTGAATTTCTCTTTGGTTGATCAATTTGTGATATTCCGAATCCTCATTACTAATGGAAATTCAAGAATTCAGAATGAAAGGGTTCGCTTTGACCGTTAAGAGTAGGTAACTCGTTCCCTGTGTCTTTCTTTATATTGCATTCTATCTCATTATATTACATTTTGTTCTGCGATATTTGAGAATCACCGTCAATGCCTCAATGTAGGTAAGTCCGATATATAGGAGAGTCATATATATCATATTTATTATATATTATATGACTCTCCTACTTTTATTTTTTCTCGCGTAATTTGGAGTACTTGAATGGTCAATTCTTTTTTATTTTTTTCTATATTCACTTTTATAATCATATTTCCTTTCTATATTCATATTTTATTCCTATATTGATATTAATTATGAATAACTAAGAATGAAAAGAATCAAGAATTCAAAATTAATAGCTAAAGTTGGAGTAGTTTGCTAAATTCCTATGCATATACATTTTCTCTTATAGGAGCCCGCTTAGCTCAGAGGTTAGAGCATCGTATTTGTAATGCGATGGCCATCGATTCGACTCCGATAGTTGGCTTTTCTTAGTCTAGCTTATATTTTTACTCAATGTTAAGGCCAAAATGTACCTTCATATTTTTAGTCTGTTATGTAAAGGTTTACATAGTCTCTTCAAGTTAGGATTAAAATCTATAATATAATTTAGACCTACTATAAATCTTTGTAATTGTTTTTCAATATTTAATTAAAAGTTTGTTAGTAAAACCTAAAAGTTCTTTCCATGGGTGTTAGTTGCTTATTTTATATATTGTCCTAGAAACCTAATCTTTGCTTGAAAAAAACGAAGTTTTATTTTTTGTTACTGTCAATTCCTTTTTTAAGATATAGGTAAAAGTTTTAATGTGTTTGAAATGTTGCTATAGAAATAAAGAACACCAAGACATCAGCTATGTATATTATACAAAATTTAGAATATGGTGAAAAAATGTCATTCATTATTCCTTAGAATTTAAATGGAGCTTTTTTTAGATCGAAGGATATTAGGGTCCATTCAAATTTTTTAAAAGGGAAAGTAAAGATATTTTTATATCTATCTTTAGGATTTATATTTTCAAAAAATTGATTTCATATCAAAATTTGAAAAAATATGGGCATTCTGTAATTTTTAGAGTAAATAATTTTTTGTGTGCTTGGATATCTAACGGATTGTAATGCTTTATTTAAAGGCTTATAATTTATTACTAATTTAGGGATCCTCATTCTTGTTAAGAATTTATATTAAATAAAAAATACAACTTTAATAAGACATGGCATGGATGGGGAAACTAGGTTTTTCTTTAACAAGTCATTTAATTATTATTTATAATTATTTTATAATTCTTTAATCATTTATATATGCCTACCATTAGTGGGATTTTTTTCATTAAAATTTTTATATGAGGCATATCTTGTGTTATTTTCTATTCTAAAAATTATTAGGCAAATCAACACATATATTATTTTTATATTGTTTCGTAATCTCTTCTTTTCTTTTAATATTCTCAATTTGTAATACACTTTCTTTTTTTAAAAAATATTTTTTCAAATAATCTAAATGTTATGTTTTGCTTTATCCCTGTTATTACAAAAATTTGGATAAGAACATTAAATTTGCATCAAGTTGCACCAAAATGTTTGTACAATAATTAAGTTTAATTATCTTAACTTAGTATGATTAAATCCCTCATATATAGAAATGTTTTCCTAGTACTGTTGTCGTCTGCAACCAAATTTAAAAAGAAACCAACTTCATGCAATATAAATTAATGTAGTAGGGATCATTCTCATGAGAAATTAAACTACATTAAGATGTTCTTAATAGAGGCAATACATATACTAGCTCACTAGATTAATTATAAAGGCTATATCTAGTCTAGTATAAGTTACCCCCCATCTCTATTTCTAGAAAATATCTCAATTGACCAATGTTTTTTTTATATCAAATTCCATTCTCAACACTTCTTTTTACTTATCCAGTTCTCTCATATCATTTTTGGTTAGTATATTATCATCGACATATATAATCAAAATGACTACCTTATTATATGATGAATGCTTATAAAAGAGTGAGAGATCATCGACCTTT
>JANITW010000003.1:22172686-22185070 GCA_027564335.1 Erythroxylum williamsii
TTCCTCTATGATTAGAGGCCAGTAATATGCTCAGTCAATGAATGCAGTGAAATCCTACCAGTCTGTCCCAATATTACTATAATACCCTTACTGACAGTAACGAGATGTTACAAAAAAAGTCTCAAAACTTAAATAATGGATTGCTACCCCGAAACAAACTCTGTGACTTTCAAAAATACTTGGTTATGAATAAAAAAATTGAGTATAAAAGAAGATCCAAAAATCAAGGTGTAAATTCTTTATCACGTGTGGTTGAATTTCAATTTTTATCCATTTCAATGCCAACTGCAGATTGGTGGCCCATTCTACAGAAAGAAGTTCAACAAGATCCCTTCTATTCGAACTTGATCCTAACAAAATCTCACCCTAACTAATCCAACAAGATGGAGTGTGGTTCACTACTGACAAATTCTATTTAAGTCCCATGTCAACTTTGATTCCACAGGCACTAGCAACTCATTACCAATTGGTGGGAACTTTAGGTATCAATAAACTCTCTCTCTCATTAAGCATAATTTTTTTGGTCTAATATGCACCAATCAGTTAAGGAATTTTTGCAACAATGCGATATCTTTCAACGGTACAAAACTAATAGTATGAAACCTGTTAGGTTACTTCAGCCATTACCTGTTCCTACTCAGATATGGACTGATGTTTCAATGGATTTTATTAAGGACCTACCACATCTAACAAACATATTGTCATCATGGTAATCTTCGATCGATTAACAAAGAATGCTCACTTTATAGACTTGAAGCACCCATTTACTATAGTCATCATTGCTAAGGCATTTGTTGCTAATATGGTTCGTCTCTATGATATTCCAACATCAATTGTTAGTTTTTGGAAGGCATTACATCAATTACAAGACACCAAGTTTTGCACGAGTTCAAGTTACTACCTACAATCTGACGGCCAAGCAGAGGTCGTAAATCGCACCTTGGAACAATATTTACGAAATTTTGTAGGTGAATAACCATGGACATGGCTTAAATGGATTCCATGGGTTGAATTTAGCTATAACGCATCAATTCATTCCTCCACCAAGATAACACGCTTCGCGGGTGGTTTAAGACATACCACCTCCAAACATTCTGACTTATGTACCATTTTCACATGTCCAAGTTATTGATGAGTACCAACATGATCAAGATACTATTTTATGCTGAGTTACATCACATTCTTTTAATGGCTCAAAATTGAATGAAATGTTAAGTCGATCAGAATCGCCGCAAAGTTTTTTCGTTTTCGGTGACTATATCTATTTAAAACTTCAATCATATCGACAAACTTCGGTGGCTTCCTACAGTTTAATGAAGCTTGCTACCCTTTTTTGTGGTCCATATCAAATTCTTGCAAAGTTGGGATCAGTGACCTATTGTTTGGGTCTTCCTTCCGGTTCCCAAGTACGTAATGTGTTCATGTTAGTACGTAATGTGTTTCATCTTAGTTTGTTCCACAACTCAGAATTGTCCTTGATCGACGTATTATTAGTAAAGGTAAATATCGACCAAAGTATAAAATCTTAGTCAAATGGACAGGCACACTAGTCGAAGACGCTACCTAGAAAAACGAGTGACACTTTGAGAAAATAAAGCTTTCAAGTCCAGTTTAAAAATTTGAACCTTACGAAAGCCCATGAACTGGTCTGATAAGCCTTGAGAACAATTGGGTTTTAGTTGGGCTTGATTGACCCATCAGCAACGTAATTGGTCACTAAAACCCACAAACCTCTAAAACCCTCCACCAATAACGTGCAATTTACGCGCTCTCTCTCTCTCTCTCCCTCTCATTTTCATATATGCTATGCACTTTGCTCTTCAATATACGCCGTTACTCCGCCGCCGCTGTCCTCCGCTCTAAACCCCATAACCGCCGCCTATCGTCCTCAACATCCATGTCGGTCACTTGCCCAAAAGACGAAGCATATCTCAAAATAGTGATACCAAAGCGTATCAAATTTTTTGAGTCAATTCAATCGCAACAGTTGGCCAATCTCCAATCCCTCCCTCACGATTCCATCAAGTAGAACTCCCCAGAACCCTAATTTGGGTAAGATCATTTTGGTTATATGCTTGACTTTTCCTTGCTTTGGTAGGATTTCCTTGCCGGACGGTTCAGTTAAGGAAGGGAAGAGATGGCAGACGTCTCCCATGGATGTGGCGAGGGAGATTGCCAAGAGTGTGGCGGCAAATGCCTTGATTGCTCAAGTCAACGGGGTGTTGTGGGACATGACTCGCCCTTTGGAAGGCGATTGCGAACTTAAGATCTTTAATTTTGATAGTGATGAGGGGAGAGACACCTTTTGGCATTCCAGCGCTCACATTCTTGGTCAGGTAATCTTATCGATATCAGTAGAAATAGTGCGTTTGTGTCTGTTAGCTGCAACAAAGATTTAATTTTCTATGTGACATTTTGGATAATTTTAGTGTTTTAGTCCCTGTTTCTGTTTTGGAATTCTGATGCTACTCTTAACTGTGGCATTAATGCAGTCACTTGAGGTTGAATATGGCTGCAAACTTTGCATTGGGCCATGTACCACCAGAGGGGAGGTATTATTAGTTTCATTTTTTACAGAAGTTACTTACATGTTCCTGATCTTAACTGCATTATTGTTTCATTGATCTCCACTCGAATTTTTAGAATCTAATTAGTGGCAGTCCTGACGTGAAATAAAAGTGAGACTTTAGAGAAAAGTTCTATTTTGAAATTTTGGTTTAGAATTATGTTGTAGACAAGAGCTATGTGTTAAAACTATTCTTCTTAAATTTTCTTTTTCCATTCAATGTCTGTTTATGGCCAGAAATTGATGCCACTCTATGTGAATGTACTTTTAGCTTTAATAGTCAATGTGATATTTTCTTTTCGACGATTTTTCATATTGCTCTTCAATCCCGCTCTCCGCACCCCAAGGGAATATATTAAGGAAAAACAGGAATTAGTTGCTTAGTATGATAATATAATTTTATTTCTTAATTGTAACTCTTTGATATTTCCAGGCTCCACCTCTTATCAAAATTTCAACCTGAGCTGACTTGACAAGATATATGTCATCTTGTAGGGATTCTATTATGATGCCTTCTATGGAGAGTTGGGTTTGAACGATGACCATTTTAAGAAAATTGAAGCAGGGGCATTGAAAGCTGTTGGGGTATTACTTCCCTCTGTTTCTTAACGCTTGTATTGCTTGAAGCTGGAATCGTGTTCTTACTGTTGACTAATAAAAGCACTGAAAAATATGTCGAATACTCATATTTAGGAAGTTCTTGTAGCTTGTAATATAATAGCTTGAAAATATGTGCAAAATGTACAAGTGATTCTGTTGGATCATAGAAACACTATAAAATAGGTCCAATATTTATTTGAGGAAGCTTTTGTATGTCATAATATTGAAGCTTGAAAAGAGCATATGCAAAATGGAAAATAGTGTTACTCATGTCAGTCATGAGTTTTTCATTTATTATTCTTGATAACTAACATTGTTATACAAAACAAAATGCAAGAGTTAATGGCTTAAATTGTATTGATGCTGGTGGAGGCTAAAAGCAAAACTGTTCCTATCCTAATTCCAACCTTGATATATCTCATTTATGAATAATATTATGGGAAAAAGGATAGAATTTTGACTGCTTCTTAGTTTCAGTAATGGGTCTTAAAAGGCATCTAGAAATATCAATTTTAGATTTTTGTTTCAGGAAAAGCAACCTTTTGAGCGCATTGAATTAACAAGAGATCAAGCACTTGAGATGTTCTCAGACAATAATTTCAAGGCAAGTTTGAGCCGCTAACTATGCTACTGCATCAGGTTTCTTCTTTAATCTCTTTTTTCATCTTCTTTCTGACTCCTATCTTCTGCCATGGATGATTATGACCAGGTTGAAATTATTAATGATCTTCCTGCTGACAAAACTATTACTGTATACCGATGTGGTCCTTTGGTTGATCTCTGTCGAGGACCTCATATACCAAATACTTCTTTTGTAAAAGCATTTGCTTGTTTGAAGGTGGCATTCTCCTAAGTGCTGAAAATTTCTCTTTCTTTCTCTCCATATGTACTCACTTAAAGGACATATGTATGTAAAAAACTGAAGAATTCAGAATGACAGGCTTCATCTGCTTATTGGAGAGGCAACAAAGATCGTGAAAGTTTACAAAGGGTTTATGGAATATCCTATCCTGACCAAAAGCGATTGAAGGTAATTTTGATTCGGTGCTCTTGAAATTGTATTTGTATGCATTGGTTTACGTCTTCTATACATGGTTCCTGAAACTTCTTGTGATTAAAAATTGTCCTGATGTTTTTGGCATATATGATGTCTCATCTATCGTCAATGTGAAGTTGTTAAGGCCATTTTTTTTATGTAGTAGTTTAAATTTGTGTATTGACTAATGCGAATGTCTGATGAGTGCTTCTTGGTTGCTTCATGATGTATTCCATGGCACTAGTTTGAGAAAGATGCTCTAAGTGGACAAGTATTTGGCCCAGATTTGTAATTTGTCAACCTAGTGCTGAAGATATTTCTTCTCTCTCTCTCCCCCTCTCCCTCTCTCTCTATATATATATGAAGTATTTTTGTGTGAAAATAGCTCTGTTTGTGGTTTGGTTTAGCAGTGTAATAGCTATTAAAACATTGCCAAGGTCATTCTTCAAAAGAAATGTCATCTTTTTTCTTTTTGTCCTAATGATAATTCCTTTATTTGATCAGGAATATATCCAACATCTTGAAGAAGCAAAAAAGTACGACCATAGGTTGTTGGGCATCAAGCAGGAACTTTTCTTTTGTCATGAACTAAGGTGCAAAATTGGCTCACATGTTTGAGTATCTTAATGATCAATACTATCCATAATGATTTTGATTCCTTGGTGTTTTGGGGATTTTAGCCCAGGAAGTTGGTTTTTCCTTCCTCATGGAACTCGGATATACAACAAACTGATGGAGTTCATACGAACTCAGTATAGAGTCAGAGGCTATGAAGAGGTTAGAATTTGAGTTTGGCTTATACTTTTGCTTCATATGTGGTCTGTGCAAGTAATGGCTTAAGTTTACTATCTTTGACAGGTCAAGTCTCCAAATATTTTTAACATGAAACTTTGGGAGAAATCTGGTCATGCTGCTAATTACAAGGAGAATATGTTTTTGCTTGAGGTAATTGTGTTTTTGAGAAATAGTGTAATGGTTATAATTCTCACCTATTAATGTTATCTTCTTGGTAGTCCATGCTGGAGGTCAGGGATGAAAGAAGAAAGCCTACTTAGTGTTAACGTAGAAACAGCCCTGGTGCATGGATTAACTTGGACATTTTTCTTGCTATCTGAAAATCTGTAAAATAAAATATGAGTCAAGTAATAGCCAAAATATTTGGTCTTGATGGCTCCATAGCTGACAATTGTGTTTGCAAATGTGGAAATGATTGACATTATTGTCTTCCTCTTTCAAGTATATGAGAATTGATGATATTAACTTTTCTTGACTACAGATTGAAAAGCAAGAGTTTGGACTGAAACCGATGAATTGCCCTGGACACTGTTTGATTTTTCAACATAGGGTACGATCGTATAGAGGTAAAGTTCATCCGTCAATTCATCATACTGCAAAGCCACTTTGCTAGTTTCTTTTTTATTGTATCTGGTGAGTGCAGGAGATTGCCCTATGAAATGCTAGATATTATTGCATTATTGCAACCTATTTGTGAGGAACTGATAAAGGAGATACAACTATAAATTACATTTTTCCTTGTTGATATTCTTCTATTAATTTGTTCTGGCTTCCGATCTAATCTAGATTTTTTTCCCCCTGGTCTATAGAACTCCCTCTTCGCCTGGCAGATTTTGGGGCCTTGCATCGAAATGAGGCCAGTGGTGCACTTAGTGGATTAACACGTGTTCGAAGATTTCAGCAGGTATCCTTTCAGTAGAGAAGTGTTTTAACCCTTTTATCAGAGCCTTGTTCCTAATTTTTCTGCATTACATCTATCTAAATGTCTATTACTCATTCAAGCTTTTTTCTATACTATATTTTATCGAGCATGGTGACCTATATTCGTTTTGGTTTTCTGGTTCAGTCTCCTTGTGCATGATTGTTTTATGTGGTAGTGGTTCTATCCTTCTTTTACTAAAAAGATGCTGCTTTTTATGACAGGATGATGCTCATATATTCTGCAGGGAGTCCCAGGTGATTTTGTGTAATTGATACTTAAAGAACTACTAAATGTTTTTACACCAATTGAAGCTTATGTAATCGGTTGTGATGGTCTTCAGGTCAAAGATGAAGTGAGAGGTGGCTTAGATTTCATTGACTATTGCTACAAAATCTTTGGATTCACTTTTGAGCTCAAGCTATCTACGGTAGTCAACTTCAAATTACTTGTTTTATTCGTTATACTCTTTGTTCTCTTGCGAAACATGCTTTGATTGACAGAATTGTGGTCGTGAAATGTTTAGCATGACAATATCTGCTACCCAAGTTTGATGTTTAATTTTGAAATTCTTCTCCCTAGCTAAATTCAATGTTCTGTTTGCTCATTGGTCAGTATGTCCATATCCAATTTTTGTATTGCAGAGGCCAGAGAAATTCCTAGGAGATGTGGCAACATGGGATAAGGCTGAAGCTGCTCTTGCAGAAGCATTAAATGAATTTGGGAAGCCTTGGCAGGTAACATCTTTTTTGTTATTGCTATCTACTCCACATTAAGCTTCAATGAACTGTGTTTTCTCATGGTTAGTTATAGGGCAGTTTTAGTTGGCAACAAGTGATTTTCTCTTCTATGGTTGTTTTGTAGCTTATAATGGTTACTTTTTGCAGATAGATGAAGGTGATGGTGCTTTTTATGGACCTAAGATTGACATAAGCGTGTCTGATACACTTAATAGGAAGTTTCAATGTGCTACATTGCAGGTTTTCCTTTTGTTAAATTCTCCTCATCTCTTTTAGTTGTGTTTGCTTTACCAACTTCCCTCCTGATTGTTCAAGAATTGAGGATCACCACTTAAGATATCAATGCCTGTGGTTGCAGCTTGACTTCCAGCTACCTGCACGTTTTGAATTGGATTACTCGGCAGAGGATGAGGCCAAGAGAGAGAGACCTGTCATGATACACAGAGCTATTTTGGGGTCTTGTGAGCGCATGTTTGCTATATTATTGGAGCATTACAAGGGAAAATGGCCTTTGTGGCTTAGTCCTCGTCAAGCAATTGTCTGCCCTGTTTCTGAGAAATCGCAGCCATATGCACTCCAGGTTGGTTAACTTTGTGCCCTTGGATCCATGAAGGGTAGGTGTTTTCTTGTCAAATGCTGAAGTTCTGTTGATGTAATTCCTTGCACACAACATCTATTGTCGATTTTAAGATCTGACTCATTCACTTTGTAACTCATACCTGGCTACTGATCTATGTGAATCATTATTTTATGTTTTTTATTTTCTGCACGCTTATAGGTGCATGATCAGATTCATCAAGCTGGATTTTATGTGGATGTCGACACAACTGATAGGAAGATTCAGAAAAAGGTACTTATAACCCTGCTTTTTACATAAAGTTTGCATGACATAAATTGCCGCTGCTAGCATTTAGGCGTGGCCGGGCCCAGCCGGAAGCTGGATTGAGTTCAAGGCTCACAGCTGTTCAGGCTGGAGAAGCCCAAAGCCTGATTGAGCCTGGCCAAACTCAAAGCTTGAACCTGGGAAAAAATTGCCATCTCCACTTGCATTCTGATTACTTGCTGTAGTCTTTGGAAATCAGTATCATTAATATTCTGCAAGAGCTCATGTGGCCATAATCTTAAACATTAGAGGTTGTTGGGACCTAACATTGAATACCAGGAAAGTCGAAACTTTTTGTAGTTGGCTTCAACTAGTTCAGCTTTGGCAACATGAACTGCATGCTTAATAAAAATAATGAATGAATGAAGTATGTTTATGACCAATGCTTGCTGCTGTTCTTGATGGTAATCGTGATGAGAGCGGTGATGCTTTTTCTTAGATATTACATAGTGCAATTGGCTCTAATTACCATTCCCCACTTATATTGCCTTAACCCTTAATGAAATGTGATTGTAGATAAACTTATTACTCTGATACGTCCAATTGTTTCAAGTTGCAAGAATTACAGGCTTCGGAATTTTTTTTCATTTATACAACAGCACCTGATATTTTTTTGTATGCTGCCACGGGTTTTCTGATTCTGTTTAAGTTGTTTTTCATTTTTAATTTCCTCTTTCTCAGACTGATTCTGTACTCTTTAACTGCTTGGGGCCTCTCTTTTTAATTCATTCATCATCGATGTACAGGATTTCCTCCATTTAGACATGTTAAATTTAGCATTGGAAGAGTATAACATTATTAACTTGAAAATTATTATTGATGCAAGAAGGTTATGAAGCGTTTGCTAATGCGTTGGTCCTTGTGCAGGTTCGAGAAGCTCAGTTGGCGCAATACAATTACATATTGGTTGTTGGTGAAGAGGAAACAAAAACTGGACAGGTACAGACGCATACCACAGTAATCATTGGTTCAGGAACATGAAATTTGAGTATCTAATATGCGAAAAAGATTCACCCTTGGATTTCGTTCTGTTGGAGGGTGATGGGATACTCTCTATTTCTAGTCTGGGTATCACTAATGTAGGAATGGGTGTGTGTCATTTCTTATTTGCAGGTGAGCGTGAGGGTCAGGGACAAGTCGGACCATTCTGTGATGAGTCTTGAGAGCCTATTGAAACACTTACGGGATGAGGTTGCTGCATATCATTAGATAGTAATCACTGATTTCATACTTGATTTGTATGTATACAATGGAAATTAAGGTGGCCAAACTCTTGCAGCCTAAAATCCTTTAGACATCTTCTACCATCGTTTCTTTGTGTATCAGCATTTGCTTCCCAGATTGCATATCCGGAATTGTACAATCTACTTTTGCTATAATTTTACATTTAAAAATTAGAACACATTCCTGGTGATTTCATGTACGAGAAAATGGCTTATTTACACCAAACCCGAACTCTGGTTTTTAACAATAAAAAATAGAGCTGAGTACATGCAATATTAATTATAAAGAATATTAACAAAAATCAAAATATAGGGATACCAATGACGAGGACTTTTGAGTGTAGTTTACCAGTTAAATAGAGATTATCAAAGGGAGCAGTGGGTTTTATTTTCATCTTCTTCAAGAGCCACTGCGTTCATCTTATCCCACCTGATCTAATCTTGCGTTTATAAAACGAAACCCTTTTGCAGAGTTTGGCACTGAAGTTCTTATACGAATCACGCTTCGATGGTCATGGCTGTTACCAGAATAGTTTACTCGCATAAGGGAACGATCAAACCACCACTCGTGTAGTTGAGGCTTTGATCTTTTCATATAGTTTACATCAAACCTAGAAATGGAAGTCTCTGATTTTCTTTCCTCTCCTTCATATTCCCATCTCCACACCCACATTCAAACATGCACCAACTACACATACAGTGAAAAGGAAGTCAACTTTAAAGCACGTTCAATGGTTCTAGGGATATATAGGACCGGGATAACATCTACGAATCTTATCTAGGTAATCTCAATAATCTTCCACTGCCCAAAGATACCTAAGCTAAAAGGCCTAGTGGTAAATTCTAGCAACACCAAATTACATAAACGTGAGGAAAGTTCACAACGTGCGTTAGAACTTGATGACAATCAATCCCGAACCCTACTTGAACCTAGTAGAGTAGTGTTGTAGGTGACATCTATGTATGTTATTCAAAAAACCCATTGTTGAGTCTGCCGTTACTCACGTTCAGATCTTGCTGGTGTTGAAACTGTTGCTTACGATAAGCTGAGACCGAGCTGCTACTCTCACCTACGTCATGCTCGGGCCTGTAATCTTCATCTATCTCTTCTTTTGCCACCTTTTCCATTCCTATGAACTCCATTGGCCTTGGGATTGGTACGTAATGTGCCTCTGATGGTGGCTGAGTCGTTTCGCAGTAGCCGGAAGGTGGTTGTTGATGTGGTGGCACAACTGATGGGAGTTTGGAGAGTAGCGCTTCAAGGCTGCTCATGGAAGGCGTAATTTTATAGGGCATTTGATGGTTGAAGTGGTCGTAGAACTCAGTTGGTGGTGCAACAGCTCCTTGGTAGTGCCAAGTGTCTGATGCGTTGTAGCCATCAACTTTGAAAGGGAATGCAGCAGATGATGGATGTGGCATGAGCACCCCAGGAATGCTTTCTATGTAGCCGAATTTCTTTCGTAGTAGGACCACATAGCTCAGGTCTTCAATCACCTTATAAAATTGCAATGGAAATGGAAACTATAAATAGTTTGTTCTTGTTTGTAAGAGAGAGTGAAGAGATCACGGGAACAAGTATTAGAGAGAGAAAAGAGAGAACCTTGTGAACAGCTCCTAGTTGAACAACTCCTTCTCTAACTGCTATCAAGGCTATGGTCTGCAAAAGATCATCAAATCAGCCAAGAAAGTCTAATCTATTTCAGACCTACAACTGTTGATTAGCATACCTTTATACCAGACTGAAACTGGGCTTCCCATGTCCTAGGATGCTGCGAATTAACCAACACGCGATCAGAAAGATCAACAAATCCTACTATTGAAACATTTTAGCAAGCATGAAATAACAGTGATGATGAACCAGGAGTGCTTACTGAGTCTGCTGAGCTGTGCCATGCTGATAAGAAGTTGATTTCTTGCTCATTTGGTTCTTTGTATATCCACTTGTGACTATGATCTGCTGCTACTTTGCCTATCAGTCTGATCACATTAGAAGACAAATAAACTTGTGGGCTATCAAAACTTTTAGATGAACACAAATTTCTCAGGCATATATCTCCTACCCTTCTCCATAGTTGTAGATTTCATGAGACATCTTGAAGAAGAGCTCTGGTTGCAGACGTTGATAGTGCTGAAATTCACAGTTTCCATAAGTAGATGAGCTTGGACAGTCACCTGAGTTGATCTCAGCAGTTGATGCAGGAAAATTACAGAAACCATCTTCCCAAACCAATATCCTAGAAAGTGTATCAAACGAAACGAATAATATGGTAAGAAAAACCAAAAGAAAGGGCACTATCGCTTGCATACACTACATCTAGGAAACAAAAGGGAAAATAAAAAGTATATATACCAGTTCCTTCTGTTTCCTCTTGACCTGTCATAAGCTCCTTGGCCGTCCCATCTTGACAAAAAGATGATAATATATGTGTTAAACTAAAGATACATTTTAATTGACTGTGCAACAAGGTGGCGTATTATATTAGATATGTAGATCCTTCTCTTCACTGAAAACGAACAAAAGTGTGTTTCTTTTCTGTGAAAGCTTAATCTATCTTTGCTTCTCTTACTTGGGTGGAGGGTAATTCCTTGGCAGGATTCTCCAAAATACTGCATAAACCCACTGAGAGTTGTCAGGAGTGCATAAGCTTCTGAGGGTATGTTGAAGAAGATGAGTAACAGCTAACGGGCTGAGATGTTCCTCCATTGATCAAACGATGATCCTTAAAACGAATGTCTTCTTGTGTGTGTGTGTCTCTCTCTCTCTCTCTCTCTCTCCCCCGTTCCCTATGCTTCCATATTCTCCTCTCTGTCTCTCTTTCTCTTTAAAAAGAGAAGGCAAAGCTCAGTGTCCTATCTTCCTTTATATAAGCCTACCAGTCAAGGAAATCTCACATTTATACCTCACTTTTTTTCTATCCCTCGCACACTCAGTCACACACGCAACTCTCTTCTTTCTTTCTTCCCTGTACTGTTAATTAATCATGCTTCAAAATTTACCAAAATGATTTCTTGAGGCCCACTCTTTTGTCTTCTCGGTTCCCAACGTACCGTCCGCTCTTTATCGATCCTACTCTCTCAGTACTTTTTTTTTTTTCCGCCTTCTGCTCGTATCTCAATTATGATCCAACAAATATCAGAAAGACCCAACCTTTGTTCTTCTCAGTTCTTACACTTCATCATGACCTTCGAAATATAACGATGGCCTCCTATAATGTTTGTTTGTGATTCTCTTCTAATTCCAATGTCTGTTTAGTTTCTCTCTTTTCTTACCATTCTGACATAATCATAGCATCACCACTCATTTCATTCCCAGGTAAATTTTCTTCCTTACCTTCTTCATTTATTAGGTCAAAGCAAAACAAAATGTTAATTCAGAACAAACGGCATTGCAGAATGCAGACAGCAGCACTATACTTTTGGTCTTTTCAAGTTAAACGTTAATTTTTTTTTAAATATCGAACTTTTTAGTTCAATTTTTGTTTTACTATATTGAAATTTTATTAATTTCAGTGAATGACAAATATCTAATATAAAATGATTAATAAATTAAACACAAAAATATATTTCTGACTTTTTTATTATTGAAAAAATAGTCTTTTTGCTTTTTTCTTGGATCCCTTTT
>JANITW010000003.1:22218268-22235750 GCA_027564335.1 Erythroxylum williamsii
AGCCACTGAGCTGTGTAGCTCAACCCATTCCTTTCCCTCCTCAGGTGCAGATCAGGACGATCGTTGACTTTGCGCGGTATCGGAAACTTCAGCCAAACTAGGAGCTTTGTATTAAGTTCGTATTTTGTTGGCCCTCCGAGCATGTTAACATTGAGCATATTTCATGTATTGGGACTATTATTTTCATTTTGTGTTATGCTACAATTGAGGATATTTGTTGAATTTTCTTGAATTGCAATATTATGAAATCCCTATGATTATAGGGTCTTTAATGCATGGTTGTGTATGTTATGGAATTGTATGTATGTATGTATCGAATGTCCGATTGTGCCTAAATGTTGGGATCGGGTCTGCGGTTCGGGCGCTCGGCGCGGGCGCAACCCGAGGGGCCGCCTCGGGATTCGGGCATTCGGGGCCCGGGCCCAACATTGATAGTAGCATAACATTGATTGATGTTCAAAATTAAGCCTAGCCCATTCCACTTTTATGATTGTCAATCATATGTCAATCATATATGGTATAATGAATATATATGACTCTTTGCATTTCTTATGTAATTTTCTTTGAACAATTGTGAATATATTATCTCTAACTCTAATTTTCTAATCAGTTTCCATATTCTTTTTGTTGGTGCATAGTTTCATGAGCAATTTGGCATATGATCATATAATTTGTTTGATCACATTCAATAGTAGAACATTAACTTCAACTTTTTGAAATATCTCTAAAATTTCTTGATCTTGCCTCTCCCTTCTTTGTTTTTGCTAACTAACCTATTAGGAAATAGAGATGCAACAAGAATTTTTGAATTAGAAAATACACATTTACTACTTACCTCTTCAGTTGGTGCATCTAAGCTTGTTGGTTTCAATTTCTTTTTATTTTCTCAGATATTACCAAATTTATTAGGCAAGGTGCACTTACTTTTTTACTTTAAAGAGTCATGACACTAGTGTTCATTTTTAGGTTAATTTTTGCTTGAGATGGCAACTTTCCTTTATTAGCCTCAATTTTATTCAATGTAGATGCAAGTTGTGAAATGTGGGTTTCCAAAATTTCTAGTTCCTGACTCCTATTTCCTACCAGAATGTTTGCATGTTAGTACCTAAAGGTTTCACAATTTCCTCTAAAGAGATACCTAAACTTGATGTTTGGTTCGAGGGAGAGGCGGTTTTATTGAAACCAAAAGATTGATGTTAAAGGTTGATACTAATTATCCATATCTCAAGTTTGGGTGGTCTCTTATACCAACATTGTATTGATTTAAATAGGTTTCATATTTCCTTGGTTGGTTACCATGGCCACTTATATTCACTTGAGGAATTGCTTCTTCTTAAAGTTGTGAGTATATATCAGTGAAGTGTTCGGGAATTATACGAATGCCATAAACTCGATATTATCAAACATATCCCAGTGTTAATTGTCTAATAAGAGAAGTTAGTTTGGAAAGTTAAGTCTCAATAATAAAATGTCTTACCTCATTTACTTTTCTAAATGTGTGGTCTATCACGACTCCAAAATTAGGGATGTCAAATTTGGCCCGGCTTGCCCTGTGCAGCTTTATTTTAGCCTAGATTGATAGGCCACGGGCCATACCGGCCCAGCCTGTAGCCCAACTATTACTTAAAAAATAATGTCATTTTTAACGTTTTTCTTTTAAAAATATATAATGGGTCGGGTTGTGGGCCACGGGTGCCAAAATATTATAGGTTTTCTACCATCTTTGAGATTAGATCTCTTACTCCTATAAGAGTCTTTTTTACATTTGCTCCTCCACTTGCAATGTCTATCATGATTCAGTTTATGGGTAGTAATCTTCTAAAAAAGTACTTGAGCAATTGTTGATTAGAAATTTGGTAGTGCGGGCAACTTGCATATAATTGATCAAAATGCTCCAAGTATTTATATAAAGTTTCTCCCTTATATCGGAGAATCCCATTAGTTTCCTTATGAATTGTTCTGGCTCTTGAAGTTGGATTTTTTTCCCTAAAAACTTCCTCTTTAAGTTATTCCATGTTTTTATAGACCTTGAAAAAAGATAGTAAAGTCAATACTTTGCTTTGTTTGACAATGAGAACAAGAAAGCTCTTAATTTTATTTACTGCTTAATCACTACTTACACCATCATGGTTAAGTGAAATGATATGAAACAACTTCAGGTGTTTATAGGGATCCTCGCCTACAAGGTCACAAAAAGTAGGTAATAGATGAATAAATCCTGATTTTAACTCAAAAGCTACAAATTAAGAGATTTGATGCATAACTACCATTAGTTCACATTAGGAATTTCTAACTCCCTTAACTTCCTTTGCTTAAACGTTTCTTTTTGGAAATTTTCTTCTTCTCTTTCACTTTCAGAAACATTACTTAAAGGCATAAAACCTAAGAATGACTTGTATAATCTAACATACTTCTAAGTCAAAAAAATTGACTTGAGTTAAATGAACTTTAGGTTAGGATTGAGATTTATTTTTTTCAAAAAAATTAGGCCTTATGTTGGGCTCAGGCTTTATAGTTTAGTTAAACCTAAAGTTTGACTCTACTTTCCCAATTCCTAACCCTATACTAACCAATGAGGCAATGACCAAAACTTTAAAGATTTCTTAATGAGAGAAACTTTCTCTTGGTCTTCTTCATCATAGACTTAGACATCAGAATCTGGAAAGAATAGAAAAAGAACAAAGCTTATGACAAATGAATCAATATTAAAGTCAACAACTGAGATGAACCCAAACATGATCCTAAATAATTCTAGACCATAAACCCCTCCTCCTTCCTTATCTCATAACCTAGAGAAATCCTTATGTCTTTATTAGCTCATAAACTCAGGTGAATGTCATAAGCTCAAATGAACCATTTTTGCCTTCCTTAGCTCATAAACCTAAACAAACCTTGTCATCAACCTCCTTGACTTCTAGTAATCTTTGCTCATTGTTGAAGCTTACTATTGGCTAGTTCTTTGTCATTTTTTTCTTCATTGTTATGTTACGACATACAACTCCTTCTTAGATCAAACAAGAAAAAAAGTATGAGAGGCTAGGAGCATTATGACACTTAGTGACAATAGGAAGGAACAAAATTAAATAGGATGCCCGATCAAGTTTCAAGTACCCTAAAGCTCAATCAGATTTAGGCTCAAGGCTGAGATAAAATTTTAGGCTGAACTCGGACCATGTATATTTCGAGCCCAGTCTAAATCATTTCCAATGGAAATTGGCATGCTATCCTCACCTTTTTACCTTATTATTTGTTTTAAAGTCTTTTCAATTTCTAGATTGCAAACTAGTCCATACGTATGAAAAGATCTTATCATAAATCGATTTAGATAAAAACTTCTTTGACAATAGTTCCAAATTTGGTCAGTCTTTTGAACATCCAAATTTTGATTATAACTTCACTACCATAACAAAGAAACTTTTGTAGTAAGACTATGAAAACTAGGTCGAACTTTAGGGAATTTCACTAAATCTTCCTAAAGGATAGGAAAATCAAATTAATAAGGGGTTTTGAATAAATTTTTTAAAAGATTTATAAAAGGTAAATTAGTTTTACGTTAACTCATCCATTTCTTTAAATGGGTTGATTATAAAATTGAAATGATTATTCCTTAAATTCAAGAAAATAAACTTAATTTTCCTTAAAGTTAAAAGGAATCGAAAAAATAAATAAAAAATTAATTAGGCAAAGCTTTTTAATCAATTCCTTACCATTAAGTAAACTTATTATTGAAAAACAATTTTCCTTTACTCACAATAGCCTTAGGAGCAAGTTGTGCTTAAGAGCAAGTTGTGAAGTGTTTTGCAAGCAACCATTCAAAATCTTGAATGATTTTAATTGCTTCATTCAACCCTGGTAGATTGAAGTGAAAGATGTAACGATGAAGTTTCTTACTCTAGTCTATAAAAACAATTACAAATTGATAAAAAAAAACATGTATGCAATCTCAAAATTTATCAATTTAGCATAAATAAAAATTAATTGCACAAAATTGAAATAACGATGAATAAGTACTTGAAAATAAAAGGATTATTATAATGGCAAGCATTCCTAGATGGAATTTACTTTCCTTAAACCGAAATAAGAATATTAATAAATTTAAAACAACTAAAAAACATGTGAAAAGAATAAAATGTATCAATTATAACATGATTAATATGTAAATATAATAAATTATAAATCATAACATATTTTATTATGAATCTTGATTTTTGTTGGGTTAGTAAAAAGACACCCTTTTTTTAATTTAACTTTTGAAATTAATAATTAATTTTATTTGATATATTTAAATTTTGAATCAAATTGGTTCGATAATTTCAAAAAGTATGAACCCGACCCAAAAAATTTATTTGGTAATTTATAATAAGCTTTGTTTATTAACTAAAAACTTTAAAAATTGATTTAACGAAAAATACTTCTTTATTTTCTTGTGACAAAACTTAATTTCTGTGTTCCTCATTTAATATTCCGGCTTACATTGATTATTATAAGATTTCCAATATTCTAACAAATTCTTACAGTAATCATCACTTGGACTTGTACATTCACTTTAAATCTTTTGTTTCAATTATGCTTTGCTTTTTTTAAAAAAATGTTTTCAATAAAACCAAAATTAGAGGTGATGGGATTATACGGAACTGGCTGGGACACAATCATCATCGTCATCACGTTTAGCTTAAAATTTTGTAACGAAATAGAGTTCGAGCAGGTTTGATTATACGCAACTTTATTTTTATAAAATAGAGAGATTGTTTCTTATAAACCAACAAACAGATGTTACATAAAGAATAGTGATGCAGGTTAATTTTTTTTTACATATATTAAAAAAAGAAAAAAATAATAATAATGAAAAAAAAAACTCAATAAACATAACATCTAAATATCCAGTGTCGAAGTCAGTTTTCATCTTTTTCTGTTTCAATAAAACCAAAATTAGAGTTGATGTGGTTGGACTGTGCTCGGCCGGGACAGCATAATATCTAAATATCCAGTGTCGAAGTCAGAGTTTTCATCTATCATAGTTTGAATTTTGAAGACTCCTACGACCGCGAGAGATATATTGTGTTGATCTGTCTGAATTCCGGAACTAGAAACTTGTCAGAACAGTGGAGGCCATTCGTGGGAGATACTTGAGTAGAAGAGTAAAAGAACATGACAATGGGAGCGAAAATCGCTCTACCATTCGTGGGCATGATAATGGCCGAGTGTGCTCAAGTTGGTCTAATGATATTAAGCAAAATAGCCATGTCAAATGGCATGAGCAATTTCGTCTTTGTCTTCTACTCCAATGCCCTTGCGTCCCTTGTTCTCCTCCCTTCTTCTTTACTCTTCCACAGGTGCTCTGTCAGCACTTCATAAAAACCTTTGCTGTTGCTCTTACTGGCTTTTGTTTTGGTAATTGTCTGATGGGTTGTCTTATTTCTTATTTTTGACTTTGTTTTGCAGATCAGATAGGCCTCCTCTCACTTTTCCAATTCTATGTGGATTCTTCTTGCTTGGTCTAGTTGGGTTTGTTCGTTTTCTGGGTTTAAATCGGTTTGGTTTAATTTCTATTGATAAGATGCGTCGTCTGATTGGTATGTTTTGTACAGTTGCTTGGCACAGGTTTTTGGGTATGCTGGAATTAACCTTAGTTCTCCTACCCTTGGTACGGCCATGCTTAACCTCGTTCCCGGGATTACATTTGTGATTGCTGTTATTCTCAGGTTATGTATCCCTCTTAATGTAGTTAATTGATGAATTCATTACCCTGTCAAGCCTTTTTATTAATAGAAAATTTCCATTCCATTCGTTCTCTTAGATGCTGATTGGGCCAGTTGCCGTTAATTTGTAATGAAAAATGAAATTTCACTGATTAATTTCTGGAAGTAGGTCTACAAATGCTGATATCGTGATTTTCAACAACCTCGCTCTTGATTATAGAACTGGCAGTCTGTTGGATGTTGTCAATAATAATATGTTGGATTCTCACTACAGCTTCTCTGGAGTCTGGCTTCCCATTTATCTTTCTTATTCAGTCCACCAACCAGAACAAGTCGAACATAAGATTTTGTTTCCTTATCCAAAGTAGTTATCAACACAGAAAAATATAAGTAAAGAGAAATGGGAGGCAGGTAATTTGGCAAATGAATTGTTGCTGCAATATATTTCTATGAAGACAACTTCCGCTTAAGCATCTTTCTCGAGATCATGACTATTTAATGGCTTGAATTAGCTTATCTTGGTGGTTTCAGGATGGAAATAGTTGACTGGAGAAGCTTTAGTACCCTGTCTAAGTCTGTGGGTACCATAGTATTAATCTCTGGGGCATTCGTTATGACTTACTACAAAGGACCTCCAATGCTGATGATACCCTCTAATTTGACCGCAGCTCATCAACTTCTTTCACAGCAGGCAAACTGGGTTATTGGAGGATTATTCCTTGCAGTCGATTGTGTGATGACTTCTACATGGGTCATAATCGAGGTGAAGTTATTAGAACCCTTTTGGAAAATGGAAGTGATGTATATATGTAATAGGAAAAGCATCATTGTGTTATACTTTTTATGTTGCAGACCTTGGTCCTTGAAAGGTACCATGCAGAGCTCATTGTCGTTTTCTTTTACTGCTTCTTTGTAACCATTCAGTCCGCCATAATCAGTTTGGTAATGGAAAAGGATCCTACTGCTTGGAGCTTAAAACCCAACATAAGGCTGATTGCTGTTCTGTACTCGGTATGTTGATAGAGAAACTTTGTATTTGGCTTGTAGACAAATTAACCCAGCATGACTCCAGCATAAGATCCTATAAGCTTAAAACAAATGGATTGGGTGTAAAATAAGATATGTATTTGCTGAAGTTGGTAACATTTGTGACTCTTATTCAGCTGTTCATCTCTAACTACATCAACCTGTTATAATAATGTGCAACCAGTGCTCTAATAGTGTTATGCATTTATATAGGGGGTATTTGGTTCTGCCTTCCAAGTCGGGGTTGCTACATGGTGCCTGCGCAAGACAGGGCCAGTTTTTGTTTCCATGTTCAAGCCCTTAGGGATTGTCATTGCAACTGCAGTGGGGGTCATCTGTTTAGGTGATAAAATGTATCTTGGAAGGTAAAGTTGTTTAAACTATCCTTCATTCCTTTTTTGGCTAGAAATTATGGTAGAAAAAAGAATCAATGTCTTGATTTAAAAATACTTTTGACAGAGGAGGTTGTTTAAGCCTGTTCCTGCATTGTTAATATATTTTGTTTCTTTAACTCTTCATGAATAACAAATGGACCTGGAATTTTAGTGTTGCATTGAATGTTCTTTGTAGATTGGTTGGAGCCATTGTGATTATCCTGGGGTTTTATCTGGTCATGTGGGGAAAAGCAAAAGAAGAGAAGGTAGGAAAGCATGGTGAAGTAATAAGCTCTGGATCAAGCAGTGAAACGGCCCCTCTCTTACAAAGTTCCTCTGAATAACATAGTAAGTATTGTAAATTAAGTTTAAATTTCTCGTTTTCCATTCCGAAAAGATAATCTCTATTCCTTCTGGTCAATTATTTTGTATATATTGTGTTATACTACATGTTTTAGTTATCTACCCTACCTATCATCTTTAACATTTTGGATGGTAGGTTTTTGACCCATGAGAATAAAGACCCTTCAAAGCGATGAGAGTTGTTTACTCTCTGCTGTTAAGATGTTGTAGACGCATTTATGGGGCAACATTATGTTAGGCGCAAGAATCGTGCTAATGGCGACAATCAGGTGTGAAGGTCAAAGGAAGATTGAGCAAAGATTTTTGCCTTGATTAATTTCTTTATGTTTCCTGAATTTAGTCCTATGGATTAGTTGATTGAATTTTTGAATTATTCGGTAATTATGAATTGCTATCTTGCTTGTAACCTCTATTTAAAGAGGAAAATCATTATCAATAAAACAAGTAATATTATATCAACAAATCTTGGTAGGCAACTCCCAATTGAGTTCCAAGGTGATAACTTCCTTTGAGAGTTATAATCAAATTCTTACAAGATAGGTAGATCCAAGAACAAGAACAAACACACAAGTCCTCTTGATGATTTAGAATTTCAAGTACATCATCCGGTGATACGATCCCAAACAAAAGGCAACGATAACTTAGAATCAGAGCCAAGCGCTATGGATGATAACACTAAACGAGAGGAGATACATAATCTAGAGGAGCGAATGGAGAACCGCTTCTAACACATCACACAGCAACTGGAAACCTTATTGAAACTCTCACAACAGAAGGAGGGAAGAGAGGTGGAAGGTGGTTTGGCAAAGTCAATTCAATACCAAGGAAATGGAGAGCAACCAAATTCCAAATGCAACAATGGAGAAGAAGGAAACGAGTTCGGAGAGTCCAGTCAAAATCAACGGCCGCACACCACTAACAATAATGGGGGCTTTGTTCTTAGATACACAAAATTGGTCTTCCCTACATATGATGGGAAGGATGACCTGTTGATATGACTTCACCGATGTGAACAATTCTTTGACAATCAAAGAATAGCTTCGGGAGATAAAGTTAGTTTGGCGGCATTCCATATGCTAGGAGAAGCGCAACTATGGTACCTTAAAGTAGAGCAAGAAGAACCCCATCTCACATGGAACTTGTTCAAAGATCAGTGCCCATTGTGATTCGGACCTCCTCTTAAAACCAACCCCTTGGGAGAGTTGATGAATTTGAGGCAAACAGGAACAGTTGAAGAATATCAGAATCGTTTTCAAACCTTATTGGCACGAGCTCGACCTGTTTGAATAGACCAGCAAGTGGATATATTCACGGGAGGATTATCGGAACCTATACGATTGGATGTTGAGCTACACAATCCACCAAATTTGGCTCATGCAATGAGTTTAGCAAGGGCTGTCGAAAGGAAACTTCAAGTAACTTACAATCCTTCAAAAAAACTATTTGGTGTTGGGTTCAATCCAAGTTCGAAGGGTGGAACTACTGGGAACAAAATGAACAACTCGTCACCAATGATGACTCAATCAAGCCAGGCATCTCCTTTTGTTAAAAAATTATCAAGGGTAGAGATGAAGACTAGATGAGCGCAAGGGCTTTGTTACAATTGCAGTGAGTCCTATACTTAGGGGCATCAATGCAAGAAATTATTTTGGATTGAAATTGAGGAAAAGGACGATGAAGAAGTATTACAAGTATAAGATGAACCAACCATCTCCTTACATGCAATTATTGGTGAACAACAGTCTAATACTATGCAATTGCAAGCCAAATTTTTTGATCAACCTCTTATTGGATTGGTAGATTCGGGAAGCACCCATAATTTCATTAGTTTGATAGTCGCTCAAAGTTTGGGATTGCACATTCAATCTCATGAGGGGTCTCAAGGTAGCCGTAGCAAACGGGGAAAAAAATCACAGGATTGGGTGTTTACTCCAAAGTCCAATTTCTTATCACTCAACATCATTTTACGACTGATCTTTTTGTTATTCCATTGGCTGGCTTTGACTTTGTTTTATGTGTGAAATGGTTGCTAACGTTGGGACCGATCCTTTGGAACTTTGTTGCACTTACTATGAGTTTTGACGACAAGGGACAACAAATAATCCTCCAAGGGCAGCAACGAAAAATACCACCCCACTTACTAGTTATTCATGATCCAAAACCACAAAAATGACCTTGAAGACTTGTTATTCGAATTTTCAGAGCTGTTCCAAGAACCCACAGGATTGCCACCCATGCGACAATGTGACCATCGGATTCATTTAAAGCTAAGTATAGAACCAATTGTTGCGCAACCGTATCGATATCCTCACTCTCAAAAGGATGAAATAGAGAGCCACTATGAATAGATGTTGCAACAGCACATTATTAGACAAAGTCATTCTCCTTTTTCATTACATGTTTTGTTAGTCCGAAAACGAGATGGGATATGACGTTTTTGCGTCAATTACAGAGAGCTCAACGACATGATAATAAAGGATAAATAACCGATTCCGGTGATTGGCAAGTTGCTTGATGAATTACAAGAAGCAAAATTTTTCACCAAATTGTACCTCCGTTCCAGTTACCATCAAATTCGCATGGATGCAAAGGATGTGGGAAAAACAACATTCAGAACTCACCATGGCTACTACGAGTTCCTTGGATGCCCTTCGGGTTAACTAATGCTCCATCCACCTTCCAAGCCTTAGTGAATGAGGTGTTTATACATCATTTGCGTTACTTTGTTCTTGTTTTTTTTACGATATTCTGGTGTGTAGCAGTACATGGGAGACTCATTTACCTCACTTAAGACTCGTTTTTGAACTATTACAAACTCACCAAATCTTCCTAAAACAATTGAAGTGTTCGTTTGGTGAAGCGTAAGTGTCTATGGTGTCGGCGGAAGGGGTCTCAACGGATCTTGATAAAATATCGACAGTTATAGATTGGCCGCAACCATAATCCTTGAAGGCTTTGCGATGATTTTTAGGATTGACTGGATATTATCGCAAGTTTATCCGTGATTATGGGAAGCTGGTAGCTCCTTTAACGAATATGCTCAAACGTCAATCTTTTCAATGGAATGAGCTTGCTCTTGCCTCTTTTGAGTCCCTTAAACAAGCTTTAGTGGTAGCACCAATACTACGACTACCTGACTTCAATGATGAATCTATCATTGAATGCGATGCTTCGGCCACAAGAATTGGGGCGGTGCTTTAACAACAAGGACACCCGAATGCTTGTTTTAGTCGCAAGTTAGCATAACGTTATTACAAAGTCGCAGCCTATGAGCATTAGCGAAGGCGGTACAACATTGGAGACCTTGTTTATAGGGGCATGCCTTCCTTGTTTGGACAGACCATTTCAGTCTTAAGTATCTGTTGGAGCAATAGTTAACAACATCTCCGCAACAATATTGGTTAAGTAAGCTGATAGGGTTCGACTTCATAATTGAATACAAGATGGGTAGAACCAATACCACAGCTGACTCTTTGTCTCAGAGGAATGAAGACACCAGTATGTTATTTGCTATATCTCAACCCAACATGTTATTCTTAGAGGTCATCAAGGCTGAAATTTAGAACTCTTCTACTTTGTTGGAAATCCAAAACAGCATCGAAACTGGGCAACGTACACTAGATTGACAAGTGAAGGATGGGTTGATATACTTTCAAAATAGGATCTTCATCTTGCCAACTTCGCCTTTAATTTCCACCAGATTGGTAGGTTTTCATGACTTCACTTATGAAGGGACTCATAAAACATTACAGCGCGTTCGTCGCAAATTTTATTGGTTGGGTATGAAAACTGCTATCACAGAATATGTGTCTGCTTGTTCCATTTGTCAACTTAAGAAGGCAGAAAATCTTAGTCTATCTGGATTATTACAACCATTGCAACTTCCCACGCAAATATGGTCTGATGTCTCAATGGATTTCATTGATGGTTTGCCAAAATCAACGGGCAAGTCAACATTGTTAGTAGTGGTGTATCGTTTCTCCAAGTACGACCATTTTATACCATTGTCACACCTATACAATGTGACTATAGTGGAAAAGATATTCTTTCATTATGTGGTAAGGTTACATGGCATTCTAGAATCTATTGTGAGTGATTGCGACCCTCTATTTACTAGTAATTTTTTGAAGGAACTTTTTTTATTGAGTGGCACCAAATTAAGTTTTTCTTCTACCTATCACCCATAATCCGATGGCCAAACAGAGGTTGTTAATCATACCATCGAAATGTATTGACGTTGTCTCACAGGCAAATGTCCAAAGAAATGGGTGGAAAGGATTCCATAGGTGGAATTTTGCTATAACTCATCCTATCATACAGCTCTTAAAACTTCTCCATTCAAATTTGTCTACGGGCAAGAACCTCAGTGTCTGACACCATATACATTGGGTTTGTCTTGGGTAGATGCTGTGGATCAAGCACTGCTTGATCGCGATAAGGCATTAAATTTTTTTTGCTTTAAGCTCTAACAAGCTCAAGATCATATGAAGCTTGCCTATGATCAAGCACATCGTGAAGTAGAGTTTTCTTTTGGTGATTATGTGTGGTTGAAGCTCCATCCGTATCGTCAAAAATCATTAGTGAGGCATCTCACTAATAAACTCTCTCTCAAATTTTATGGTCCTTTTGCTATGATTAAAAAGATAGGTAATGTTGCTTATCAATTAGAACTACCTCGAGATTGCAAACTCCATCCTATTTTTCATGTTTCTCTCCTCAAAAAATTCAAGGGTGAATTACTGACTACATCTCCTACATTACCACCTATTGAGGACAAACGTGTTCTTACTATCCCGGGCTTAGTTATTAAGTCCAGGTTGAATCATGGCCGTTGGGAAATCTTAGTGAAATGGAGTGGATTAGCAGTAGAGGATGCCACTTGGGAAGACCTACTGCAATTCCGCACTCTTTATCCTGAATTCAAGCTTGAGGACAAACTTTTTGACAACAGAGGGAGCTATAGACACATTTATGGGGCAGCAGTATGTTAGATGCAAGAATAATGTTAATGGTGACGATCAGGTGTGAAGGTCAAAGGAAGATTGAGCAGAGATTTTTTCCTTGATTAATTTCTTTATGTTTCCTGGATTTAGTCCTATGGATTGGCTGATTGAATTTTTGAATTATTCTGCAATTATGAATTGCTATCTTGCTTGTAACCTCTATTTAAAAAGGAAAATCATTATCAATAAAACAAGCAATATTATATCAACAAATCTTGGTAGGCAGCTCCCGTTTAAGTTCCAAGGTGATAACTCCCTTTGAGAGATATAATCAAATTCTTACAAGATAGGTAGATCCAGGAACAATAACAAACATACAAGATAGGTCACGAAGTCACGATCGCGACGTGCAAGGCTGCAGAGTCGCGATCGCCACTTTCCCCTTCCTGCTTTTCTTCTTCCGACCTGTATTGGTAAAAAGTGCATAACTTTCACTAAAAATATTGGATTAAGGTCATTTAAAAACCGTTTCGAAGAAGACTTTTATACCTAAAACTTCCATGAAGATTCCAAAAAGATATTTTGCCTCCAAAAGGATTAAAATTTCAAATCAATATAACAATCACAAACTTTTAATGATCATATCTTTTAACGCCGAAATCCAAAAATTTCATAATATATAGCGTTGGAAAGCTAGAAAGATAAACTACAACTTTCAAGAAGACAACTTTATCCAATTAAGCCTAAATCAATATAGTATTTCCTCTGAAGTCGGAACACACATTCTTACTCCTATGGAAAACTTGAAAGAAATGAACAATTTGCAAATTTCATCGACAAAACACAATCATACTTTATTAACATCAAAAGATAAGAGTTTTACAAAGTTTTAATGGACATTTTGAGCCATAATACATTAATATCTCAAAATTCCAAAGTACGAAAGATACATGAACAATAATTTACTCAAAATACAACTAAAGTCTTATTTTACAAAACTAGCTTAAATACAAAAGTATGCATAATCAGAGTGATGCCTTGACCCTTGGTTACTTATTCTCATGCTCTTCACTTAAATATGGGACTAAAATGGAGGAGTGAGCTCGTGGGTAATAGGTTTATAATGAATAACAAGCAAAACCATTTAAAATGTTCATTTGCCATCAAAATTCTTATTGACGCATAAAAAGCATAGTTCTCAAATTCTCAACCAAATTCACAGTAATACAAATCAATTATGCATCAATCTTGTCAACATATCATGAACATATAAACACATCAGAATGGTTTGGCTAGGTCTAAAAACAGAACGTACTACATATTTTCTATAGAGGTCCTGTGTAACCGTGAATAGAACATACTATCGCAATCCCACAAAATAGTTTTACGTAGTCGTGAACTTATGTGAGTCTGTGAAGAAGCTCCATGTCACTAGTGGGCAGGCGGGAGAAGCCTTTAGTTAAAGCACACTTGGCATACTTAAGAGACCAAACCAAACCCACATAACATGCATTTCACAACTTGTAACCGTGTTACCCAAATGGCACATTTTGAAAACAAGTTTTTCATGAATATGAAATATTTCATATGCACTTCCATCATCTTGTCACAATTCATCAACCAAATTCAAATACCAAGTATATTGTAATTTCTCAAATCATTCAAAAGCAACAAATGCCATAATTAGAAAGTAATGAAAAATTATTTTATTCTCTTAACTAAAAAAAAACATAATGGCTCATTATTCAATTATAAACATGAAACCCACCTTAATTTTCTTGCTTAAAAACTTGCTCAAGGATGCCTCTTCTCTTGCTCCTTTTGCCTCTCTTGCCTCCCTTTAACATTGACAACAAAAAAATACCCATTCAATAGGAATTCAAATTGGAAAACCCCAAGAACCCTATATATGAAATTGATCCTAGAATACCTAAACCCATGCATTTTCTAAGCTCTTTGAACTAAAACCCTTCCAAACTTACCTCGAATCTTCACCAAACAATGAGTTTCTTGGCTCTAATGGAAGCTCTAACCTTTTTCTTTTTTTCCCTTCTTGCACAACTTCAAAATCACTCTCTAAAACTAAGAAAAATTGAAACCTAGCTGAACTCTCTTCTTTCTCTCAACCCACGACTGTAACACCCTATGCTAGGGGTTAGAATATTGAAAAATTTCAGTGCACTTTATGCTTTGCATAATTGAGTTTCATTTATGTGCATATGCAATTTTGGACACATACAAAATATTTATACATGCATTCATTGACATTTTTTCGATTATAAGTGATTTTTAATGTGATTAAATTGTAAATTTTGGATTAATTATGTTACAAATTTTATTTGGTAATAATAGTTATTATTTCATAATTTTAGTGAATTTTAGAAAATTGATCAAAAATTTGAAGTATTTTAAATTAGGAAAAATATTGAAATAAGAGATAAATAGAAGTGTGACAATTGTATTAGAAATTAATTGACAAATAGATAAATTATAGAGTGACAAATGGATCTATTAATGTATGACATGTGGACAAAGAGTTAAGTGACAATTGATAGCCTTCCTTGGAGGACATTTGTAACACATGCATTAGAGATATGTGTCAAGCCTTAAGAGAGACACTTAGTCATTAGGAAAACAAGGTTTTTGCAACTCTTCCTTGGTTTCACCGAAAACTTAGAGACCTCCTTTCTTGTTCGTTTGCTTCACCCAAACTCTCCACCATCAAACCTCTCTTTTTGCTCATTTATCTATTTTGGCTTTTGGCTGAATTACCAACTTTTCACCTTACAAAACAAGAGCTGAATCACTCCAACCCATTTGGGGTTTTAAGTTGTCTCTCTTTCTATCCTTGACTCTCTCCACCAAAAATTTGATAAATTCTAAAATTTTGCTGAAGTATAAACCAAGTAAGTAATGCTTTAAGTTTTATGATGGTGTAAATGATTTCTGTTGAGGTTTTAATATTTGTAACTGAATGCATGCATGAATGCTTTAAGTTTCATGCTTGTGGATTGTTGCATACGTAAATGGTGTTGATGCATGTGTGGGTGGTGAAAGAAGAAGCAAATTTGGTGATATGATTAACAAGATGAAGGATTATTGTCATTGGAATATGATACATGCAGTATTTTACTGAACATGCATCTGTATTTAGGGCATAACTTGATCTGTGAATATCCAAATTGGATGGAGTTTAATTTACAGTAAACTAGAGACATAGAACTACATTTTTCATGAAAGAATTGAATTTAAAATATGTTTTTAAATTCTATAAATTTAGCTTGAATTTGAAATTGGTTTTTTATCGAGGTATGAAAATGGTCTGTAGATTTTTTATTATAACTTGCAGGATATTGAACTAAAATACATGATATTGGTGTCGTTATACTTTCAAAACATTGAGAAACATTTGATTAGTATAAGATGTTGCCTAAATACCCCGTTGTCGAGGTCAAAATGGTCATGCAAATCAGACTTGAAATCTGCTTAAGAAAAATCTAGAAAATTGATAGGTTTATGATTGATTTTATAAAGATAAAGAGGTTTAAGAAAATTGATTAGAATTTAATGATTTTATGAAAAAAAAATGGATTTGGAATGAGTATATAATGGTGATGTGTTTATGCCAAAGTGATATAGAAAAATTGAAATGAATTTGGTGTAAAAATGGAAGTGAGTTTCGGATGAAAGCCGACAGGCTATTAAAAGGTTATTGTTTTTATTGAACATGCTTTGGTATTTTGCTTCTATTTTGATTTGTAGATTTCCAAATGAGTTTATTCTTAATTCAGATTAAACCTGAGACACAGGTCTACAACTTTATTGAAGAAGTTGAATTTTGATTCTATCTCTAAGACTTTCAAAAGTGGCAAAGAAATGAGTCTTGTCTTAGGCTATAGCACTACAAGGGACAGAAACCATATTCTATTTTTATTGAATAAAATGTATTGATATAGGCCGAATTAGGCTAAGTTGTCTTCAACGAAGTTGTAGGTTATTCTCATAGCTTTAAATTGGTATAAAGGTTGTAATTTTTAGATATTGGAATTGAGAGTTATGAGGTGTAAAACTTGAATGCATGATCATGCATTAGCCAAAATTTCAAATGTACACAGTCTGTGATATTTTGAGGATAACTCATTGAAAAATAAACCAAATTGTATGATCTTGGTATCAATAGAAACTTAAAACACAGAGGAATAATTACCTAGGAGAGAGTGTTACAGAAATACGTCATTTTCTTGATATTACTGATTATGCAAAGTTGACCCAAATGAGGTGCTTCCAGTAAAAGCTAGAATAGTAATTGAATGTATGAATTTTGGAACTTTTAAAGTACAATTGATGTTTACATCAATTTAGTAAGGAAATATACAGGAGAATTTGTCATCAACATGCATCATATATATTCAGTATAAATAAATGAATTCTTAATCATGCATAATAGTGATTTGTATATGTGTTAAATGTTATAGAGGAACGCATAGAGCGACCACTTTCAGATGTTGCTGGAACTTCGAGGCAATAAGCAATAAGGGAGCTTTTGTGAGTAATCTTAGATGGTCACACCTTACTTTGTTCTGCTTGTCGAATTTGATTTATACTGATTGTGTTCTGAATATCGGACAATGATTGTCCGATGCGTTTGATGCATGTTTATATCATTGGAAGTGCTACTTGCATGTGAATATGATTGACTACTTGCTTTGCACATAAAATGTCTGAAATGAATTTGTTTTATTTTAAAACTATTGAGTCCTAGTTGCGGGTAAATAGGCATGCCTATAAGGGTCTGCAGCTGCTCCTATGACACTTCGGTCTCTCCTGTGACACTTCGGTGTCGAGACTTCGGTCTCTCCTGTGACACTTCAGTGTAGAGACTTTAGTCTCTCCTGTATAAGTGTTGTTACCCTCTTATGTAAATGGATTGGCAGTCATCTAATTTTGTATTCTAAGATATGTTTGATTCTAACGTAAACAAAAATTATGTTCTAATTCTGAAGGGTTTACCCTCTTGTGATATTCAGTTCTATTAATTATAAAATCTGTTCTGAAATGCATTATATCTTATTTATTA
>JANITW010000003.1:22235850-22249604 GCA_027564335.1 Erythroxylum williamsii
TCAAACTTACTTCTAACAAATTATAAAAGCAACTTAACTAAGTGACATTTGTCACTTTCCTAATACCTAAGCTCTAAGTTAGTTTCTCTTGAAAATAACTCTCTTACACTCTTTTCTTTATAATCCAACTATCTCCAAATCTTCTTTTCATTTCTTTTCTTATTTTTCAAAATACTCTTTAATTTTCGAAATTTACCAAAATTCACCAATATAATAATTCCACTAATCAATAAAATTTCCAATATAAATAAATTCCAAATTAACAAATTTTCCAAAAATCACAACTCAGTCCAAATATACCCGAAATTATTCATGAATGCATGTACAATTACTTCCATGTGCAACAATTTTACTATTTATGTGTAAGTTTATGCCATTTTATACATGAGCATGAAAATGCAAATTCTAAGCTCTCATTGAACACTCTTATTTACTATTCTATCCTCCCTGTAGGTAACGGGACATTACAACTCTCCCCTCCTTAAAGAAATTCGTCCTCAAAATTCTTACTTGTTTGCTCGAACAGGTAGGGATATTGTCTCTTCATATGCTCATCTATCTCCCATTTAATTGTCATCACTCGAATACTTTTTCCACTTGACTGTAGTCAATGGAATCACTCAGGATGTCAATAACTTATTTAATCATTTTCTTTCTTAACTAGTTCCTCAATATATATATCTCAAATTACTCACCATTTTCACTTCATGTACCGCCAATACATCTTTGTCAGATCATATTAATATTTCTTAGCATACTCACATATCACACATTAAGGATTTGAAAAATCCTTTTATCAGTAACACTAACTCATAATAATTTCATACAAACCAATTCATATAGGCCTTAGTCTATCCTTCTTCCTAATCTGAGCACCTCTTGTACTCAATGTGAGCATACCTTGACAAGGTGATACTCTCAGAGACAATTCATCTTTTTCACTTCTCATCGGTGTTAATACACTTAACTCTTACGTCTATCTCACTACATTTCATAACTTCAATGCTGTCTCACCAAATTTATTCGCCTTTTATGAGCCACCATCACACCCTGCACTTTCCTCCCCTCATTATCAAACATACTAACACCAATTTTCCATAATTTACCTCTTCCGAGATTGCTTCATTTTGTAATGAGTCAACTACCATATCGAGTGCATCAATTCTCATCATCTGATTCGTATTTGTAGCTTTATGTCTTTAGTTTATTTATAAATAAGAATCATCTCATTTGGAACTCTATAGATCAAAATATCATCAAAATACCAAAGGATATTTCGTAAAATATCCAGTTCAAGCTCTTCCAACGGATACCCTTACTTTGATTTGATCAATCTTTTTTGAATCAATACCAAAAGTTATAAATTTTTGTGGACAGATAGAGAAATGTGTTAGGAATCCATTGGTTCAAAAATTAGATCATTTGGAGGTCGGATGATAAAGTATCACGAAGTCTCGATCGTGACTTTCGAGCAAGTCACGACTTTCCCCTTCCTGCTTTTCTTCTTCCAACTTGTATTGGTAAAAAGGGTATAACTTTCACTAAAAATATCACATTAATGTCATTCAAAAACTGTTTTGAAAAAGAATTCTAGACCTACAACTTCTATGAAAATTCCAAAAAGATATTTTACCTCCAAAAGGGTTAAAAATTCAAATCAGTATAAATGTCCTGAATGTGCTTCTTATGCAGCATCACAAACTTTTAATGATCATATCTTTTAACTCCGGAATCCAAAAATTTCATACCATATAGCGTTGGAAAGCTAGAAAGATAAATTACAACTTCCAAGAAGACAACTTTATCCAATTCAGCCTAGATCAATACAATATTTTTCCTTAAATCGAAACATATGGAAAACTTGAAAGTGAAATGAACAATTTGGAAATGTCATTGGCAAAACACAATCATACTTCATTAACATCAAAAGATAAGAGTTTTACAAAGCTTTAATGGGTATTTCGAGCCACAATAAATCAATATCTCAAAATCTCAAAATACAAAAGATACATGAACAGTAATTTGCTCAAAATACAACTAAAGCCTTATTTTACAAAACTAACTTAAATACAAAAGTATGCATAATCTGAGTGATGCCTTGACCTTTGGTTACTCATTTTCATGCTCTTCACTTGAAGATGGGAAGGAAGGAAATGGGGGGGTAAGCTTCAAAGCTCGTAGATAACAAGTTTATAATGAATAACATGAAAAACCATTTAAAATGTTCATTTGCCATCAAAATTCTTATTGACGCATAAACCTGCTGGTAGCGAAGTCTCGATCGCGACTTTCGAACAAGTCGCAACTTTCACCTTTTTGCTTTTCTTCTTTCGACCTGTAATGGTAAAAACGGTATAAGTTTTACTAGATATATCATATTAAGGTCATTCAAAAACTATTTTGAAGAAGAATTCTAGACCTACAATTTCTATGAAATTTTCAAAAAGATAATTTACCTCCAAAGGGGTTAAAAATTCAAATCAATATAACTATCCTGAATGTCCATCTTATGCAGCATCACAAACTTCTAATGATCATATCTTTTAACTCTGAAATCTAAAAATTTCATACCATATAGCGTTAGAAAGATAGAAAGATAAACTACAACTTCCAAGAAGACAACTTTATCCAATTCAACCTAGATTAATACAGTATTTCCCCTGAAATCGGAACACACATTCTTACCCCTATGGAAAACTTGAAAGTGAAATGAACAATTTGGAAATGTCATTGGCAAAACACAATCATACTTCATTAACATTAAAACATAAGAGTTTTACAAAGCTTTAATGGGCATTTCGAGCCACAATACGTCAATATCTCAAAATCCCAAAATACAAAAGATACATGAATAGTAATTTGCTCAAAATGCAACTAAAGCCATGTTTTACAAAACAAGCTTAAATACAAAAGTATGTATAATCGGAGTGATGCCTTGACCCTTAGTTACTCGTTCTCATGCTTATTACCTGAAGACGGGATGGAAATGGAGGGGTGAGCTTAAAAGCTTGTGGGTAAGAGGTTTATAATGAATAATAAGAAAAATCATTTAAAATGTTCATTTGCCATCAAAATTCTTACTGACGCATAAAAAGCATAGTTCTCAAATTCTCAACCAAATTCACAATAATACAAATCATTTATGCATCAATCTTGTCAACATATCATGAACACATAAACTCATCAGAATAGTTTGGGTAGGTCCAAAAATAGAACGTACTACACAATTTTTATAAGGGTCCTATGTAACCGTGAACAGAACGTACTATCGTAATCCCACAAAATAGTTTTGCGTAGCTGTGAACTTATGGGAATCTGTAAAGGAGCTCCATGTCGCTAGAGGGCAGGCAAGAGAAGCCTTTAGTTAAAGTGTACTTGACATTCTTAAGGGACCAAACCAAACCCACATAATATTCATTTCATAACTTGTAACACATGTTGCCCAAATGGCACATTTTGAAAGCATGTTTTTTCATGAACATAAAATATTTCATATGCACTTCTATCATCTTTTCACAATTCATCATCCAAATTCAAATATCAAGCATATTGCAATTTCTCAAATTATTTAAAAGCAACAAATGCCACAATTATAAAGGAATGAGAAATCATTTCATTCTCTTGACTAAAAAGAAAACATAATGGCTCATTATCCAATTATAAACATGAAACCTACCTTAATTTTCTTGTTTGAAAGCTTGCTCAAGGATGCCTCTTCTCTTACTCCTCTTGCCTCTCTTGCCTTCCTTTAACATTGATAAAAAAATCGCCATTCAATAGGAATTCAAATTGGAAAACCCAAAGAATCCTATGTATGAAATTGATCATAGAATACTTAAACTCATGCATTTCCTAAGCTCTTTGAATCAAAACCCTTCCAAAAATTCAAAAGATTAAACATAAACTTACCTTGAATCTTCACCAAACAATGAGTTTCTTGGCTTTAATGGAAGCTCTAACCTTCCTCTTTCTTTTTTTCTTCTTGCAGAACTTCAAAATCACTATCTAAAACTAAGAAAATTGAAACCTAGCTTAACTCTCTTCTTTCTCTGAACCCACAACTCTCTCTCTCCCTTTCTTATTTTCATATTTTCTCTCTTCTTTCACTCTTCACTCACATTTTTCTCTTCTCAAGTGCAAGACAACAATTCCTTTTTCTCATTTTGCCCTTCCTTCAATTCCTTAAAACTTTCCAACTAAAGTGATCTTCCAAAAATGCCCCTCATGCAAACTTACCACCTTAACACTTTAATTCAATTAACCTATGTCATTAAATCTTACTCATATTAACATGCTAATTAATTCCAAAAAAATAAATTAATCTATCAATACCTCAAAATTAATTTAAATCATGTTTATTCATCAAGAAAAAAATTTCGGGGCTAACAACTTTCTTTGGGAAATGCAATTATATTCTGATTTTTCCAAAGTCCCTTAAGCAAATAAGGTAACACTAACTAGCATGTGTTTAGTGGGAGATCCCAACTTAAGTGGAAAGCTCGAATGAATGATGATTTGAATACTGGAAGGCAACAAATTGATATTTGGGAATTATTCGTTTGTGAATTGAAGGAAAATTCCTTCCTTACAATACATTTTAGGTTGCTCGTGAATCATTACAAAAATTACAATTGGAGGGAACTATTCATAATTATGTGAAGACATTTAGTTTATTGATGCTAGACATTCAAAGTATGTTTGAAGAAGATCATCTATTCTGATTTATACCTGAATTATAAATTTGGACACAATGATTGAAGAAGATCATCAATTTTGATTTATAGGTGAATTATAAATTCAGACACATTAGGTTATGTTAGTAAGCTGTTCAAGATTTACCAAGCGCAATCGTAGCAGCTAGTTGGGTGATTTGTGTTTAAACACAGATAAAGAGGCAACAGAGATCTCAAATCTGTTCAAAGATAAGTAGAAAATGACAATGACAAGGTTACGCAAGAGGAGGAACAAATGCAAAATGACAAAGGAAAAGGCAAAGTGAATAAGAATGAGACTTCCTCTAATTGGTAAAAGACCAATTATAATACTAGTTGCTCCATCTACAATTAGCCTCACTTTGAATGGCAATGTCTAAAGTGGGAGAAAGTAAAAGCTACTGTGGCTAAACATAAAACTAAGGGTGAAATAACGAGATTAGTGAATCAATATTTATCACTCTTTTAGATGAGGTAAGTAATGCTTACGCCTTTTTATTGTACCTAACAATTCAAAGAAATGGTGCAAATGTTGTTGCAATGGTCAATATTGGTGGCACACACATGTTCATTATGCACAAATTGATTACCAAGTTTGAGTTGAAGGTGATCAAGAGCACAAATTGATTGAAAATATTGAATGCAAAAGCAAATGATGTTATTGGAATGACTTACAATATATATGTAAGTGTGGGAGGTTGGGTTAGAAAAATATGGAAAAATAAACATAATAGTCATACCATTGGAGGACTTCAACGTAATCCTTGCCATAGACTTCCACACAGTAGTGGTATATCCACATTTAAAAGGAATCATGTTTATGGAGGAATATGCTCCTTGATTTGATAAATGTTATAATCCCATTAATAGAGGAGGTGGTAGTAAATCTCACATTATCTCAATAATAATGGTAGATAAAGGTTTAAAAGGTGGAAAGGACACATACCTTATTGACATGGTTGAAGTGAAGCAAAATGCTTATTGTGAAAAAGTTGCATGAGATTGTTCCTTTACTACAGTCTTACAAAGATGTATTGCTAGTAGAATAGCCTAAAGAACTACACATAAGAAGGTAATTATTCACATAAATGAGTTAGAATATGATGTTATTCCCTTTACATACCATGAATATGTGTATTATAGAGCATTAAATCTTTTTGAAGTTAGGTTTTTGATCAGTTTATTGACAAATGAGAATTACAAAGAAAGATGAGTCAGAAATCACACGTATTACTATCTATAATGTCTATGAAATTTATAATTGTGCCTTTTGGCTTGACTAGTGCCCTTGCCACATTCTATAATCTAATGAATGATATGCTATATGAGTTTATGGATGACTTTTTGGTAGTAAATTTTAACGATATTGTGGCATATAGCAACTCTATAGAAGAACATGTAGGTTACTTGCAATAGGTGTTGGAATGCTTAAGGAAAAACCAACTGTATGTCAAGAAACAAAAGTGTGAATTTACAAGGCTAAAAATTAAAATTTTGGGGCATTTGATGAGTAGAAGCTAGACATAAATAGGAATATTAAAAGATGAAAATCATTATAAAGTGGCTAATCCCTACTAAAGTTTTGAAATTGCGTTATTTCTTAAGACTTGAGAATTGTTATTAACGATTCATCTAAATTTATTATCAAAATGTTACTCCTCTCATTGATTTGCTAAAAAAAGACAAGAAATGGTATTATTCAAACTATTATATACATGATTTTGAGAAGTGGGAGCATTATATTCCATCTGAACATATTTTAAGGCTAACTAATTTTGAGTTATACATTGAAGCAACATAATGATGTATAAGATAAAGCCATTATTTGTGCACTAGTTGAGAAGTGGAAGCATTATATTCCATTTGAACATATTTTAAGGCTACCTAACTTTGAGTTATAAATTGAAGCAACATAATGATGCATTAGATAAAGCTATTGTTAGTGCATTAGTCTAGGAGGGATGTTCATTAACATTTGGAATCATGAAAGTAAATAAAATAGAACAAAGATATTTTGTATCTAACATATATACATGTCTTAAGTATATGAAAAAAAACCTTCTTCAAAGTGCAAAAGAAATTGTTAGCTAGCAAGATGGTAGGGTCTCTCTTTCTTGAGCATGAATTTACTTAGGGTTAAAAATTAGGAAAGTGCAACCAAGAAACAAATGCCTTTATTAGGAGAGAAAATGTTGATTGCCTACTACAATCTGTCTAGAATTGAAGCTAACTTGATAGACAAAATTTTGGAAAAAAATGTAAGTTTGACACTAACTATTTTCATGTGTTATAGGAAGTGATTGATGACATTACCAAATGATAGTAGCTTGATAATGAATTGTTTACTGGAAAGGTGACAAACTATATGTTCCTCGAATTAGTAGATTTTGTAGGGAACTTATGAGTTGGAAGGGAATGATGATGTTACTATCATGGTCTTATATATGAGTATGACCTTATAGAAGTTTGCTATTGTGAATGCCTTATATGCCAACTAGACAAAACTGAAAGGCAAAAGAAAGTTGGATTATTGTAGCCTCTACCTATTTTAAAGATATCATGGATGCCAATATCTTTGGTCTTCAGTATGAGATTTTTAAAGATTGGTGGAAAGCCTTTGATGCTATTTGTGGTAGATTGCTTCATCAAATATGACTTGCTCATTGATATCATCTTGTTTAACATAAACTTCTGCTAAGTTGTTCTACCAAAATGTGATAAAATACTTTGACATTTCAATTCAACTTGTGAGTGATTGGAACACTTTGTTTATTATTAGATTTTGAACTTTTTTATTTAACATAATTAGGTTGAACTGAAGGTTCTTAGTGCCAATCACCCATAAACAGATGGACAAACTAAAAGAATTAACTTTTACTTTATTTAATCAAAATGTGAATGCGCCAATGCAATTGATTAGAACCGTTGGATAATGTCTAATCTGCATACATTTATAATGATTCTCCTCTATAGAGAAGCAATTGTTGGAATTGGTTATATTTTTATTTTACTTTATTAGAGATGGCAAAGCAGTAGACGAATGGTAAGTGCCCTATTGCATATAACTTTACTAAGGACAAGACATACTAGAAGAGGAAACCTTTCAAAGGTAATGCTTCAAATGAAGAAATATGTTGATCAACATCTTATTGCCATTAAATTTCATTGTTGGGGATGAAATTTTGCTAAAAGTCACACTTGAAATATAAAATAAAATTAAGGGAAAATAATTTGTAAGGGATTGATTCTCAAGTACGAAGATTCTTTCAAAATTCTTAAGAAATTTAGTAATGTTGCTTATTGCCTAAATATGTTAAAAAGGACAAAGATTCATCATATTTTTCTTGTTAGCTTTATGCGTAGATTCTATTAAGATAAGGAGAAACTAGAGAGGAGTAAGGGCATTATTAAAGGAGTATGATGAGATTTAGTCAAAAAAAATTTTACCATTGATTGTTGGGATACTACAAGAAAAATTGTTAGACAAGTTTTCTTATGCAATGGAAAGAGGAGGCATAAGATGCAACATGGAAAAATGATAGTTCCATTTGATAGGTCAAAGGTAAGATTAAGGCATACTTTGAGAAGTTCTTAATGAGGAAGTCGAATTTTTTTAATGGCGAAAGTATGATATTTAAGCCCCTCTTATACATTAGGTTAAACTTGACAATAAGATCACTGTTTGCTATTTATTGACTATTAGATTATCCTACGTTGATTAAAAATGAAAATGTTAAAAGGCTAATAAATGGTAAGGGTCAATTAACCAAAAGGCTAGTTTTTGTCATTTTGATAATCCTTAGACTCAAACTCAATTCTTGTTAATAGGCTTTACACACTACCCATATTAAAAATTCTAATATGGTATTAGAGAAGGACTGATCTGGATTCTTAATTTCCTAGTTGTCCGTGAGGAATTGTCCATACATAAAATCATAATTCTTGATACGGGACTTTTCCACATAAAAAGGGAATCTTTTTTTACAATAGAAACAGAAGTTATGTAGATTATTCAAGAATCGAAGTTGATTTGCTTTATAAAAAGAAGATATCAATGAACTTCTATGAAATGTTCCTCAAAAAATCTGATTCATGCGGATTATTCCCCCAACTAACGAAAAGATCTTGGTGGAATTGCCACATATGAAATTGAGCACAATTTTGTAAAGAAATAACCCACTTCTTTCTCAAGAAGAGACGGGAAACATGCTCAATATAATTTTCTAGTCCTAGTGGCCAAGTCCAATTATCACTGTGTTTATTTCAAGTGACAACTAAATGTCCAGTCTCAATTGCACTTAAGGGGGAGTGTTAGATTATCCCATATTAATTAAAAATGAAAATGTTAAAAAGTTAATAATAAGGGCCAATTAACCAAAAGGCTAGTTATAGTTATTTTGGCGATAGCTAGACTTAAGTCCAATTCTTATTAATGGACTCTATAATGTACTCATATTAAAAATTCTAATTGTTGAGAATACCTACATCAGAGAAAGAGGGGAAAGAAGACTAACATATAAGCTTAGTAAGTTACTCCATCTATTGCCAATTGGTTTTAGGATGGAATTTAACTTAGGCTTATATATGGTCTAGCTTTCTTATTCGTGTGGGTCCATAGGCCTATTGCAAATTTGACATGGTAGTGACATATTCTATTAAAGAAATTGGATAGTTTGATGAAGGCATCAAATATTTAACTTTACAGCTTAATGCACAACCTTACTTTTTAAATAATAGTTCAATACACAAAATTTGAAGAGACCATAAATAGTTTAAATTGAAAGTGGACTCAAATAGTGGCAATTAACATGAAATTTTTTATTAACAATTAATTCAAATATAATAGTTATGTTAGTTATTATCTATAATTTGTCTATAATTATTGGCTATCTTTTCTAATATAGAAGAGACATCAGGCTATATTAAATCTCACATTAGTTATATTTTCATCTTCTACATTAATAAAAATTCTAGTTTTGTTATATGATTATTTGGTAAAAACATTTGTTCCAAATTATATTAAGGTACTAAACATGAAATGTTAAATAAAAAGATACCTATAAAGTGTTTGACAAAGTAACACTAAAAAACTAAGTTTAAAATTTTGATTGGGTCATAGTGAAACTTTTTATGTAGATATAGTGGATACTCCTTATGGAAAATGACGGTCTAGTGGATACTCCTTAAACTTTTGAAAAGCTTTAGGCACGAAGATTAAGTTCAAATCCCATCTTTACTAAACTTTTAAGTTAAAGTACTATTGTAAGACTGTCTTGTAAAGTTAAAATGCTCTAAATTGACACACTCAATTTGTTTATTTCCTCTTTATCTCGTATTGCTAACTGTATGTGATAATAAAAGTACCCTCTTGATGAGTTTAAAAGGTGTGACCTTGTAAATAATAAAGAACAATTAATGATGTTATTTGTAAATAATAGATAATAATCACTTGAAAGAATTGATGTCCTTTTAAATAATTAATTTTTCAAGAAAAATTAATGACGTCATCTATAAATAATAGATAATAATCACTTAAAATGATTGATGATAATCTTCTGAAGGATACAAATATACAAAGAGATAATTTTTATGTAGAAGAAAAGAGTTTTTTTACTAAGAGTCCTACAATTAGATGGAATACAATCAAATCCAAGTAAGTGATTTGAAAAATGTCGCATATGATTTGAAAGATCCTCTGTTTATCTATATGTTAGATATAATCCTTGGTATTAAAAAGCCTTTGTGTATATGCATCTTGAAGAATTGCTTTTGGTATCTATTGTGTTTTGAAAATGAATGGATTTAATAATAAATCTCAATAATAAGTCATTCATGTGTTAAATTTAAATTGGAGTGTGTTGTTATACTAAGAATAATAACTATTATGTCCTATATGTCACATATTATATTCTTTAATAGTCCAATAATCCATTTATTAATGAATTATTGCAAACTGTTGTTTATCAATAATCCATTTGTTGACTTTGAAAGCAATAGTTCTTATTAGATGTGGTTCTCAATTTAGGAAATTTATGTATAATAAAACTTGTTACTGTCTGTCAAAATTAGGTTTATATAAGACTAATGTTTTGCCTATCATTGAGTTTATTATGAAGTAATAAGTAAAATGATATGATAACAAATACAAATTCACATAATACAAACACTGTATATATTACAAAACAAACAATATATGTAGATTGATATCTAATGGAATTCTAACAATAATCCCAAACATCGGATAAATTAGAATCATTGTGTGAGATAAGATTACTCATTCCTATTTTTGATGGTCTGCTAAAACTTGTGTTTGACATAAAATAGAAACCCAATTAGATTCTAGAATTTGACATAGAAAAACAAAAAACCAATTAGATTCTAGAATTTTCCCACAAAACATAGATGAGGCCTGAAGATAGAGGCAAAAGAAGTGTTGTTTGGTGGTAGTGGAGAGGACAATTCTCCCCGTCACCATTGCTCATTAGTGTATGGCCCATCAATGGGGAGTGCCACTATTATCAAATCTCTATCACCAGAGTTTGATAATCATGTCAAGTTTAATATTGTCCAATTTATCAGAACATATGAATGTTTACTTGACAATAGTACGACAATTGGTATTCAGTTGTCATAATGATTGAGAATATATATGCTCTTTTGATTTTGTAGATAATTAAAAACCAATTATTCACTAAATATATATGTATGAATGACATTGATGTATATATATACTTTTTCTTTTTTTTTGTAGATACTTTCTGTTTTTAACTATAACCACTGCATTAAAGAATATTATTGTTAAACTCAACAAGGGTGAGATTAAATGGTGATAATTATGAGATTTAAAAAATGAAAATCCAATGTCCTTGAGGAGTAAGAGTCTTTCTAACCATTAACATAACCATGGATATTCGTAAGGAAGGCAATATGACCCAAAACAAAAGAGACCGTGATACTTATAAAATATCGGAACAAATGGAGGTATGAATTTTAGGCAAGGGACATGGCAAGAAGGAAATTACACTATGAGTTTGTTTTTGTTTTTGGATTTTATCGAATCATATCGGAACCTTTTAGGATGTTTATAAAACCTTGCAAATATTTAGAAATAAATGAGATATGACTTACCATATCTGAAGTGGGTGATTAAATGTTGAAATTTAAGATTGATCATAATGTATGCTAAAGGAAATTTACATGTATATAGATGATTTATATGCATATTTATTTCTTATATGTGTATAGTATCATTATACAAGTGTGATTTTGATACTTTTTTAACGGTGGTAAGTTATGCCTTCCATGTATGAATGCAAATAGAGATTTTATGTTTTCAAATAAATATCATGTGATTTGTCAATGCCTGCTTCATTGTCTTGGTAATGGATAGATAGCATGGATATAGGGTTACAGTGTAGCTACTACAATTTGGCACTACTCGTTTCTTCATTTCAATACCATAGTGTCTCTATAGTTCGATGCCTTTGGGTATCTACAATTGGATACCTTTGGGTATTCACAATTCGATACCTTCGAGTATCTATAGTTAGATGCCTTTGGATGTCCACATTTTGATGTCTTTGAATATCCACAGCTCATGTTATCTACACCCATAGGAATATGCAAATCTAACATAAAAAGGAAATTAAATAGTTATAAATAAGAGATACAGATTGACAACATGAGTAATTTGTATTGATGAGCTTTAGAAATCAATATTTGGCTTATAAATGTGAATTTACAACATATGGTTGAAGAATATTTGCATAATGTACTTTGCTTAATTGTGCCACCATTGTTTACTTGAGTTTATGATTTTCATGAATGTGTGTGTGTACAGTGAATGATTACTATAAGTGGTCATCCAAACTAAGTGTTTCCCTACTAAACTTTCAAGCTTAGCATGGGTGTTAATCCCTGTAAGTCCAAGTAATATGAGTAAGGCATAGAGATTATTTGTAGGGACCAAGGCCAACCGTTGGAAGTAAAAGTACTTTTGGATGTGTCTTTTGATTAAAGAGTGATTGTATATAAAATGAAGAAAATTGTAGTTTCCTAACGGTTTGTAATTAAAAATTTAAGTTGTGTGTAATATTTTTTTGGATTACCATAGAAATGTAATGATGTAATACTACTTTTGAATGATAATGTTAAGGGATATGAAATTTATTAATACGTATATATACAATATTGAACAGACAAATGAGTGATGACAATGCCTATAAATGAATAGAATTATATGCCATGAATGTACATACAGGAATTTGGGTGCCATGTGTGTAGGTAATTGTAGGTTCTATATAGGGGTGTTATAGTTACTTTAGAATATTACCAGCAAATTATATTTGATACAACTTTATGGGACAATTATATGAAAGCAAATTTAATTTAATTCAAGAGAATTCAGAATAGAGGATGTAACATCCCGTGCGTTATATATATAAGAGACTTCTTCTTTTTTTTCTCTATTTTCTCATTATTTCATTTTAACCCCTCCCTAAGGTTACTATTCACAATTCTCTCTCTTTAACCATTATTCACTGCCAGTGACTCAAATCGGTTAGTGTTATATACCAATCTCTTCCTCTCGATGAGCCCATCACAACCATATCCATTTCAGCCACCATCATCGCTAGAATTGTTGGAAAAATTAAGGAGAAAAACTAACAAAAATGCCAATCGTCGATCTGTCGCTTCTAGTAGTTGTTGTTGGTCACCACCACTACCATTTGAGTCATCTCGTGTAACATCCCGTTACCGATGTGAAGGGCATATCGGTAATTTAGATGGTTGAGTAGTGAGTGTATTCATAATTGTATTGCACGTATATTTTGCTTCTGCATCAGTGATAAAAGAGTTAAATTGCACATGCATATACAGTGACATGCATTCATGATTATTCCATCATTTAATTGTGATTTTGAGATAAAATTGTGTTAGATATGATTATTGGGTTTGGAAATTTGAGTTGAGTGAGAATTGAGTTATTGATTATGATTGGATTGAGAATTTGAGAAAATTGAGTTAGAAAGGCTTTAAAGT
>JANITW010000003.1:22323197-22335006 GCA_027564335.1 Erythroxylum williamsii
CACAATAATATAATTACAAAAGAATAGAAATATGATAATAAAATCAAATATATTTTTGTTTTCAGTTTTTATTAGAAATCTCAACCAAACAAGTTTTTGTTTTTGGTTTTTATATTAAAAATCTCAACCAAACAGGTTTTCGTTTTTTTAGGGAAAAAAACGGAAACCAAAAACAGGAAACAGAAACCAAAAACAACAACAGAAAAATAAAAGTAGAACCAAACGGCCCCTTAGATTTTGATCAAATAACCAAATATATCTTGACACTTGATCTATTAAAAATTAAATTTCACATGTCTTAGGGAGTTTGATAAGACCGCTAAAGATCATCCTTTTAAATGTTAATTCCCTTGTATTATTTGTAATTATTGATTCTATCTCACAAGTGTCCCCAAAGATTATGTATTGGATCATTCATATCTTTAGAAACATTATGGTGTAATAGAAAGATATATATCCAAAACAAATAATTTTTCTATTCCTACTTTCTACTATTCATACACATATGAAGGGCATTTTGGAATCAAGAGAATAACTAGAAAAGTGTTAGATTGTGGCATCTTTTTGTTTTCTTTATTTTGAGATGCGTTATATTTTTATCAGTCTTGTGAACATTGCCAATAAATATGTAATATTTCGCAGCAAAATGGGATGCCTCAAACTCTAGTTTTAGTTTATAAAATTTTTTGTGCATCGAGTATTGCTTTTATGGGAATATTTCCTATTTCTTTTGGATACTTTACTTTTTTTTTCTATTGAAGTGAGTACAAACAAAAGCTACCTGAACTAATAATTCTAAAGTTGTTGCAGATTTTCTAAAATCTAACATATTCAGTTAGGATGGTATTATGAGAGCTTTAATTAGAGATCAAGGAACATATTTTTGTAACTGAAATGTGGAAGCATTATTAAAAAGATATGAAATTATATACAAAAAGTGTTACGTTACACAATCCACAAACTAATGGATAAGCTCAAGTTCCAAACTAAGAATTCAAGTCAATCATAAAAGAAGATAGTAAGTCCAACTAAACAAGATTAGAGTATTAAGTTGGACGATACATTATGGGCATATAGAATAGTTTATAAAACACTAATTGATAGGTCTCCATATAGGTTGATATTCAATAAGTCATGTCATCTTCCTGTTGAATTAGAACATAACGAATATTGGACTACTAAATGATGCAATATGAATTTGGTTGAAAGTGGTGAGCATATGAAGTTGTAGCTGAAACAACTAGAAGGAATCTACAATGATGCTTGCGAAAGCTCAAGAATTTATAAGGCGAAAAAAAGCTTTCCGTGATAAAATGATTTCTAGAAAAGAATTATTTGTCAGACAAAAAGTTCTCCTTTATTATTCAAAACTTTAATTATTGTCAGGTAGGTTGTGATCTTGTTGGATTGGAATTTTTGTTGTTTCTAATGTGTTTTCGCATGCTTTAATTGATTCAAACTTTAACAACTTTGAAAATATTCAAAGTTAACAATCACAAGCTTACAAAAGAGGCAATAGGTTGGGCTAGGCTTAAAATTTTATGATCAAGCACGAGTTTGTATCGATTAATAGTTGAAGACATCAAGTCGAGCGAACGACAATAAACTAAGGCATTACTTGGGAGGCAACCTAAGCTTTAAATTTTATTTTGCATATTTTTTTTATAAATATTCAAATTCTTTTAGGTTATATGGCCCCCTTTTACTTGAGCTATAATAATATTTCACCTTCTTCACATTATCCTATAGCTAACCACGCCTCCATACTTAGCTTTTATAGTTGTGTCACCTAATAATACACCATTCAACTCCCACCATTTATATAAAACCACTAATAGCCACTTAACCTAACACCAATAATCACTCAATTGTTAACACACTCAATCATAGTAACACCCATACCACCCAACAACGTCCACAATGCACTCATATCAATATCGACCAAATTGTAGCAAAGAATTTTCATCACCACCCATGAGTGCATTTCTCCACTCTCCCCCTATATTCAGGGAAGTCCTTTTACTCATCACTTCTTATACTTTTTATATTGCATTAAAGACAATGTTTTGCTTAAGTGTGAGGGTAGGTTTAATTTGGTTTTATTTAGTTTTTATAAAAAGCATGCTTTGCTTATTTTATTTTGTTTGTTGTCTAGTTTTGTGATTTTGTTTTAAATTTTAACTGTTTAGTTTTGAGCTAGTCCAATATATAGTTTCATCAAATGCATTTTTAAGAAATTTGATTATGTGTATACTAAAGGATTAAGTCATTTAGGCATAAAAGTAGCAATATGTCGAATGGTTAAATTAGCTAAGATTATGCACTTCTATAAACTTTGATGATCAAATGATAAGGCATTATGAGAAGTTAAGGCGACTTTATATAAATTATGAGATTTTAAACTATAAAAGATTGAAACATCCATATCAATCAATGTGTTTCTTTGAAACGTGTTGTCTTTTATATAATTTTCTCTATAAATTACATGAGACTATTTGAAGACCATATCGATATATGCATACATAAGAATGAAAAAGGCCTTTGTTATTTTACAATCTTTAGCTTAAAAAGCCACTTGAATTCAATATCCTTAGTTAGCCACTTTGAGCCATAACCTTTTTCTTTTATGTTATAACCATATTAGAAGCCAAATTATCCACTTAAACATCGTTACCCAACCATAATTTTAGTAGGACATTTGGAAAAAATCTCTCACAATTTTAAGAATGGGAATATGGGAATCAAATGAGTATTTTTGTAGTAGTATGAGGCATAAATCTTATGTTGTCACTACTCTCTTGTGTTATGGTTCAAATTCTTTGGTTTATTCATATATTTATTAAAAAAAGAGAGAAGAACAATCAATAATGGTAGGAACAAGAAAATCCAATTTGCAACCCATTTTCTTCTCGTGAATTAGTTAAGCATTCCCAAGTGAGTTGAATATCACAGTTCCAATTTATAAGTTTGTTCCCTACACATGTTTAGATGCCTTGCTCGTATTTATGGCTTTAACCTTTTTACTTTTTAATCCTCACCTTTAACATCAGCCCCATTACAACCTAAAATAAAGTCCTTTTGACTTATGTACTTGAATCCTCCAAATGGTAGAGATTTGGTGTAAAAGCAAGCATCTGACAAAATATTTATATTAGAGGATTTTGAGAGACACGTTGAACCATTAAACATATGAGTTGGATGAGTGAACCAATAACAATAACAACAATAATCCCAGAAAAGTCTCCCTGAGATATAGAGTTTGGGAAGATCTAGAAGTACCCAACATTATCCCTAGCTGTTAGAGAATATGTTTTTGATAGACCCACAGAGAAAAGAAAAAAAATAAAAGACAAAAAGAAACAACTTTTTGAAAATTATTGGTAAGGACAAAAATCAAAACTACAATAAAAAGAAAAAATATAATATACAATATACAATATACAATATAAAATAAATACTAATACTAATAAAAATAAAAAATAATAAAAATAACCAGTCTAATTCCATTTAAAGTAATAATAATACATATTCAGTTAGTGCACCAATTGGTCTGATTCTTTCCATTTAAAGTAACCTATTTTTTTTTTCCTACCTTGCTTTAGATTCTGACAGTTTATCATTAAAGGAAAAACGTTATTTGAAGCCTCGACTATCCTTCCTACTCCAACCATAGGTTCTTCATCGCATTAGGTACATGAAGACTTCCTTTTTCTTTCTTTTAAGCAAACCAAACCTAGCAACTTCCTTCTTACTTAAAAATTGTAAAAACCCATCTTAAATAAGATTTGTAGGAGATCCAGAAGCCTTTGGCAAACTACATTTCATTCCACAAAATAAGGAAAGACTTATAGTTGCTCCTTTTGATGTTTTGATAATGGAGTGACCAAGTGGAAAGCTGCCTTAGTTGGTTACTTCTTAGGCAAGAGATTAGCTTTTCGAAGTATCTGACATTGGGCTAACCTAAATTGGTAGAGATGGGGACTAGAAAACACTATGATCACTGAAGATGAACTCTTCATTTTTCATTTTTCCTTTAAAGAAATGGCATACAAGATTATAGATTTAGGTCTCTAGCATATATAAGGTAAGCCTATTTTCTTAAGGAATTAGGAAATAGGATTTAGATTGGATAGATCAAAGATGAAATCCATACCCATGTAGGTTAATTTCAATCACATTCCTCTATAATATTGGTCCTCTAAGGGCCTGAGTTACTTTCCAACTATCTAGTTACTCCATTTAGATGACAATATAGCTAATCTTAATAGGGTAGGATTTGTAAGGGTTTGCATAGAAGTTGGCGTTAAAAAGGAGCTGCCTAAATAGGTACCAATTATAAAACTCAATGACATTTAGGAGTTGATTGAGGATATAAAGACCTTAGTTAAAAGACACTGTCAAAATCTAGATGCCTAAGAAAAATGAAGCAAAAAAGCCAAAACACAGAGGTGGATGAAAATCAAGGAAAAAATAGTTCTAGTAGTACAACAACTAGAAATGTCGGTAACACTGAACTGATAATAATAGAAAAAGCAACATGTTGATAACCAGGCTAATAACACTCCTGCTAAGTAGCATACATGTAACATCCCGTTACTTATGATAAGGTTAAAATAGTGTTTATAAGATGTTAATGAGAAATTAGGAAGCATAATTCATGCTTATGTATAATGTGATATACACATACATGAGAATATTTATTTTTGCACATTAATATGGTTGTATATGCATTCATTAACATTTTTGTGTAAAATTGATTTTTAATGAAAATTGTGAATTTTATTGTCTTAAAAATTAAATTAGAGTATATTAAATGTGATTTGGCAATTTTTGTAATATTTTGGGTATTTTGAAAATTTGAAATATTTTTAGACTAGGAAAATATTGAAATATGGACCAATGATACTGTGACATATGGACTAATAATTTATTGACAAATGGCCTACATGCATTGGTGAAATGTGGTAGTGAATTAGCAATACACATAGTTACGTATTTAGGAAGGAAAATTCTGTAGCTGGAGTTTACTCTTCATTTAGTTTTGTTCATCACCGAAAACACTAAAATTTTCTTCCTTTGTCATACACACTGAATACTTGTGATTTATGTTTGAGAACTTGGTTATTGATTCTTACATCAAAGTAAGAATTACAATCGATAGAGAGAGTTTGATTGTTGTTAAAATCTCAATGTTCATCCATTGACCGAGTTTAAATTGCTGAAAATTTAGCTGAACCAAGTAAGTTATGTTTTGAGATTTATAGTATCATGAATGAATTTTTGATTATATTTGAGTATTTGTAAATGGCTACATGCATGAGTGATGTAGGAAGTTATAAAAATTTGGAAATTTTGTAAGAGAGTATGCTGGAAAATTTTAGTTATAACATTTCCACTGATTAAGCTTCTATCTTTTAGCATAACTTGTTCTACAGTTATACAAATGAGATGATTTTTTATTTGTATTAAGTTAGATACATAAGGCTACATTTTTCATGAAAAAATTGAAATTGAATTATGTCTCTAAGAGTTTCAAATTTTGGCTTGAAGTTGAGTTTTGGATTATGTCATGGTTTGGAAACAGTCTGTGGCATTTTAAGTATAACTTTCATAATTCAAAACCAAATTGCATGGAATCAATTTCATTCAAAACTTAAGACATTAAGGAACAATGTTTAGAAGAATGTTTTGCCTAAATCCTTCATTTTCCTTATCCAAATGGTCATGCAAAATTGCCCCGAAGGTCTATTTTAGGAAGAGCTAGAAGAAGTTGGAATAAAAGGTAGCACGCGATCGTACACAAACACGATCATGACTCTAATGGGTTATGAAGGGGTTGCACGATCATGCATATGCACGATCATGATATAGGAGGATCAATTGTAAGTGCATGATCGTGACAATGAAGACATACTAATAGTTGATAGTTTCAAACATCCTCATTCTTTTGGTTATAACTTCTTCTCCCGACCTCCAAATGAAATAGTATTTGAACCAACAAAATCATAACACATTGTTCTTTATATCCACAAAAATTTATATCCATATAAATTAATTTGCAAGATATTGATTGATGAGTTTAGGATGAAAATGTTGAGGTATATTGGAATTTGATAACTGGAATGTTTTTACTGAAAGTACTTCGGTATTTTGGTTATATCTTGATCTTTAGATTTCAAAATGGATTGATTTTTACTTAGATTAAACTAGAGACATATGGATACAAGTTTTCTAAAGAAATTGAATTAGATTAAACTAGAGACATATGGATACGAGTTTTCTAAAGAAATTGAATTTTAATTCTGTCCCTAAGAATTCTAGAATCTAGTTTGAAGTTGAGTACAGAGAATTGTTGTAGTTTAAGAATATTCCAAAGTATATTGAGTATAACTTTTGGATTACTGAATCAAATTGTATGATCTTATTGTTATTAGAAACTTAAGACATAGGAGAAAAATTTTGCAGAAGAAAATGCTATCAAATTACTTCATTTTCCTAATGAGAGTAATCATGCAAAGTGGACCCGAAAGTATGTTTTTAGACAAATCTAGATTGATTAATTAAGTATTGATATATGAATGAATATTGTGACAAGAATAAAGAAAAGGAACCTGGAATTTGGTATGCATGAATGTGCATAAATGAATTTATAATTGTAAAAAAATTGTGATATGTGTATGTATTATATGTTGTAGAGGAGCACATTGAGCGACAACATCAAGATATTGCCGAGACTTCAAGGCAATAACTTTCTAGAGCGTACTATGAGTAACCTAGATGGTCTCACTTAATTTTTTTGTTATAAATTATGTACTAAATGTGGAATGAATTTTTTGTATTGATTTCGAACATGAAGGTCCGAAAAATTCTGATTGATGAATGTGATATTGAAGTGTTCCTTGAATGTGAATTTGGTGAAATATGTGTTACTCAATATGTTCATTGAATGCTGAACTAAGGTCGATGACATATGTATATGGCACTAAAAATGTGATTGAATGGGAATGAGATTGAGAAAGGGAATGGTTGAAATTATAATTGATTGAATATGAATGTGATTCATTTCATACATGAATGAATGATCAGTTAAAGATAGTTGTGACACAAGTAGCTACCAAAAATGAGTTTAAAGCTGCAGAATGTGGTATAGAGCTAAATGCTCGATATATATAATAAGCCCTGTATCTGCAACAGGTAAGGGGCATTAACAATGAGCCCAATATCCACAATGGATATAGGACAGTTTAGACACTCAATCACAACATCAAAATAATTGAAAGTGGGTCTCATATGCATTATATATACACTTAATAAGTGTGATTTAGTGATTAACTAATTTAAAAGTAATGTGAACTTGTAAATGAATGAGATTGGGTATGTGGAATAAATGTTATGTGGTATAATTTGCAATATGAAAATATGTGAAATTATATGATTATATGACTTGATATGTGATATGAATTGGGTGAATCATCGAGGATGGTTACATTACTAAGTTGGTAAAACTCATCAAAATTGCAATGTTGACTTTTCAGGTCCGAGAGAGGACACTAGAGAAAGGGAGACTCTACAAGAAGATTGATTCTTGTATTTTGTGAAGCAATGGCTCAAGGTTCGATCAGCTAAGACTGAAAGATTAGATAGAAGTTTTTGTAAAATTCCTCATATAATATACTTAGTTTTAATACAGTATATATTCAGATGCTTTGGAAAGCTACAATGTAAGTTGGGTTTTTATGAAATGAAATGAGGAATGCAGTTTGATTTTAAAATTTGGAGATTTATGTATAATAGATGATGCCATGATTAAGTTGGATACATGTTTGCTCTAACATGCCATTATTATAGGTTATGTATTGAAAGTCCACAGGGTGTTCCGATATGTAATCTATGGTAGTTGGGTATTACAATACAAATATGGAGACCTCTTTACCAAAAGAGGAACCTGCTAGGACTGAGTAGTTTAAAAGAAACAAGGTAATTTAACCTAAGATATTGAAAGCTAGCAATGAAGTACCAATAGAGAAGATGACAGTTGAAACTAAAAAAACTGAGAATGATTCCAAAACAAAAGATTAGATTGAGGCAAGGATGGAACTAGGGACTAACAATCACAAATCAAGGAGGAGAATAAATAAGTCTAAAAAACTCTTGATCTTGTGTATTATATGGAATGTGTGTGCGCTTAATTTTTCCAAATAAATAACTAGCTCTAATAGACTTCTTAACTGCTAGGAAACCTTATTTTGTTAGTCTTTTTAAAACCAAAATAAAGGAAGAGAATTTCCTAAAAGGCCTAAGAATCTTGCATACAATATAGACCACTTTAAATAACCACTCTAAACATCCTAATGGTAAAGTTATTATCTCTTTTGACCTTGCTCACTTGCACTTATCCACTTAGTTTTGTTCTAATAAGTTTATTCACTGTGAATTCATACTTAAAGCCTATAATCATCCTATATCCATCCCTATAATATATGCTGCAAATTGGGAATACTAGAGAACTAACTTGTGGAAATATCTAGAGAAGATTGAGGCTAGTATGAAAATGCCTTAGATGATAGTTGGAGATTTCATTTGTATACTCTTAATCTTTAAATCAAATGGGGGTAAGCGTACTTCACACTTTGAACTAAAAGAACTAATCAATCTCACTTCTTCCTTACGTTTTGTGGATCTCAGATACCATAAGGCTTGTTAACTTGGAGTAACCATCAGAATGGAGATAGATTCATGCAAAGAAAACATGATAGGAGTTTAATAAATAGCTTTTAATTAGCAAAATTAGGGGAGAGCTCACTTTTGAGGCACCACTATTTTCTAATCATACTCCTATTACTATTGAAGTTCATATTAACCTTGCTACAAAGAAATCCTCTTTCATATTTTTTATTTCATTACTGAAAGCATCCCCAAAGTCATTTAATCATTTATGGGGTTGTGGAGAACATAAACTATAGTTTCAAATCTTTTCAATGTATGTAAATGTTAAAAGTTGTTAAAAAAAGAATGTGGCTCCCTACTGAAACACAATGGTGATCTAGTGCAAATATATCAAAAGCTAGCTTTAGAGAATCTTACAGAAGCTTAGGGGGCTTTATCTCAATCTCCAAAGGATACAATACTAAAGTAAAGAGAAAAAAGGTCAAACTGAAGAAGTACTTTGAAGCTATAAATGCTTATAACTCTTAATTAAATTAGAAATCCAAAATACATTTACTTTATGAAAGGGATAACAACACCATATATTTCTATAATGTAATCCAAGAGAGGAGAAATAGAAACAAAATTGTTTCTCTCATTGATCCTTATAGGAATCTTGACCAAGCCAAAATAAACTTAAGGAGCTTGTTAGAAATCATTTCTTAGGAATAAACTGCACCTGCTATAATACCTCAGAGTTTCCTGATGATATATTGGGAGTCATGCAAAGAGCTATAGCATAAACTCATCACTTAATGTTGCCTTAAGATGTCAAAATAAGGAAATTGAGATAGTTCTTTTCTTTTTTCATATAGTTCTTTCTCCTGTCATCCAGACAAGGCCCTAGGACCAGATGACTTCCATGCTAGGTTCTTTAAAAAAATGGGACCTAAATGGTCCTACAATTGTGCAGACAGTGTAGGAATACTTTAGAAGTGACAAGTTATTGATTGAATTTAATAAAACCTATCTTTGATTAATACGAAAAGTCTCTAATCTAATGAGTCTTAATGACTATAAACATATTTCTTATTGTAATGTTCTATACAAAATCATCTCCAAAATATTACGCAATCCCTTCCTAAGGTGATCAATGCAAGCTAAAGAGCATATGTACTCGAAAGAAGCATAAGCGATAATTTAATGTTAGCCCAGAAGTTCTTTAAACACTACAATTCCTGGTTGAACATTAATAGTCGTGCTCTCTAAATTGATTTTATTAAAGCTTTTGACACAATAGGATGGACATTTATTATATTTGTCCTCAAAATGGATCCATGATTGCATCACCGTTGTTTCTTGTATAGCATTATTGAATAAAGAGGTATCAAAACTCTTCAAACCTTTAAAAGGCCTGAGGCAAAGAGACCAATTGTCCCATTACCTCTTTGCAATCACAATGGAGGTGTTACACATAATTACTAGTGTGAACATTTCAAAAACTTCAGAATTCGGATATCATCATAGATGTGGAAATCGTAAAATCTCATAACTCTTTTTTGTTGATGATTTACTAATGTTGTGTGCTAATAACCTTCCATCAATTAGAGTTTTGCTACATTATTTACAAATGTTTAGAGAAATTTCAAGATTGACCTTCAATCCAAATAAGAGTTTTGTATATCTCTCTAAACACAATTGAATGGACTCAATACGTTTGATCTCCAATACATGATTAAAGGTTCTACAAACGCCTATAACATATCTGGGTGTTCCAATGTCAACAAAAAAGCTAAAGGAAATAGAACATAGGCCCTTAATATCATCCATTAAAAAAAGAATAACAATATGAAGCAACAAATTCCTTTCATATAGATGCAGACTACAGTTTATCAAAGACTTAATATGGAATGGAAAAACAACAACTATGGAAAATCCCTTAAGGAAAAATGGAGTATAATATGAATGCTTAAGGAATATGGAGGCCTTGGAATCTCATTAGTTACTAGGATGGCTAAAGCACTAATGGCTAAGAGACTCTGGAGAATCTGTACAAAGAAATAAAGTCTTTGGGTAAAGTGGATTCATATAGTGCATATAAAAAAAGAAAGCATATAGACCATTCAGTGTAAGCCAACATAATCTTATATATTTCAGTAGATTTTGAACACTAGTCAACTTATGCAAGATGTTAAAGATGTCTTGGAATATAATTCCTACAAAGAATTCATCATAACAAGGATGAAAATGAGAATGAACCTGTAAAACTACATTGCTCCTATAAATATGTTGTAATTATATAATTGTTAGTTAGAGTAATCTCCATAGAATTATAGTGGTGTGAATTATAGTGTTTAATAATGACTATTATCATTTCAATGTGAAACTAATTAATTACTTCAAAATAACTTTTATTCTTATTAATAAAGACAAATCCATTTAAATATAAATAAGAAATGGAAATGATGTTTCTGGTAACAACTGGAACATAATAACAATTATCTAGTTTTAGTTCAAGACCAAAAGGCAAACCCTTTCCTCAATGATCTACTCCTTATTAACATCTGTATGTTATTACAAATATGAGAACCACGGCCTCTCTACTAGTTAAGGATAAGGTTGCGTGCTACTAGATCTCTACCCTATTAGTGGGATTTTTACTGGGTTATTGTTGTTGTTGTAGAACCATATCCAGTATCTAATACCCAAGAACGTGAAACATAAGTAAAATGACTAATCCTAATTATAAACATACCTCAAGATGGAACCATCTTAACTTTTTTGTCTACTAGGCTAGTAAGATAAGTTTTGTAGTTCCTGTTCTAGTGTATATTGACTCAACAATAAAAGCATATGCCTTTGTCATTAATCTTCTTCTTGACACCAACTTTTGGCTTTACTACTCTACTAAAAGCCTTTTTTTGCTTCTTGTTATTATTCTTCTTAGAGTCCTTTCTCTTGCTCTTGGAAGAATCCATAATAAAAAACATATCTAGGTTCCTTCTTAGGGCACCCCACTATAGTCCTAAACATATTCAATAGTTTAGACAATGAAACATCCTTTTAATTCATATGGAAGCACCATATCAAATTAAGAGACTTGAGCACCATATCAATTCTTAACTCATAGTCCATGACAAAACCTAATTAGCCTAATTTTTTA
>JANITW010000003.1:22343084-22367336 GCA_027564335.1 Erythroxylum williamsii
ACCAACTAGGTTACTCACCTCTAAACTTCCGAGCTACTGCCAGGAAGTCTCTGCTACGTCAGAGGATCGACGCTCCACGTGAACCTCTAAACAATTAGAATAATACTGATATCACTAATTGCACAATTTACAATATTCAGTAATACATATATAGCAAATAGGTTGAGTACATTACATGTTATGACATTCCCGATCCTTTTCCCCCAATTCAACACTTTCACTCTAATTCATAGCAATTCCTAATACCATAATTCAATTGACTAAGATCCGCATTCTCTAAAGTCACACTCCAATATAATCACATTCCCTAGTAAATCGCCATCTGATTTCGAAAACCATCGAATTAAATTCCGAGATTTCATTCTTATAAATTGAAATTCTTAGTCCCTAAATTCCAATCAATTAATAAAGAACCAATTCATTAGAAATCAGAACCTCAAAATCTTCAATTAAACATTCAAATCCATTTTCAGCAAAAAGGGCGTCCTCGTCGCGGCGCATGGTCGCTCGCCTCGGCGAGACTTCTCACCCTCACCGCGACGTATGCCTCTTCTCTCCCCGCGGCGTAACCAATTTCACTCGTCGTGACGTGCGTCTTTGCTCATCGCGACGTGCGAAGGACAAACGCTCGCTGCGGCGCACGTCTCCACTCGTCGCGGCGTGCGACAAAAAATCAGCTTGTTGCGGCGTAGGATTAAACATTCGTCGCAACGTGCAAGAAGGGATGGCTCGCCGCAGCGTGTTCATCACACGTCGCGACATGCAATCCCAGATTTGCGTCCAAAACCTAGAATTTTCCAGATCTTCTGATATATAATCCATTCAATCCAATTCAGATCACTTCCAATCAATTTAAAACACTAAACACAACTTATTTCTAACCTCAAATCCATCAAATATTCATTATTCATCAATTACCCTAAATCAAACACAATAAAATGCCCATAACCCTATCATCCGAATCTCATCCTAATTCCATTTCTCAAATACTTCAATTAATCACTGAATCAAACAAATTTAAAACATAAGGAAGTAGGAACTTACTTGATTCAAGCCTTAAACCTTCAAATAGCACTTCAAATCTCCAACCCTTAACTCAATCACCACCCACGGCAATCACCCACTTTTTCACCACTCATCCTTTTCTTCTAACCCAAGCTCAAAGATAGATTTAGGTGAAGAAGGAAGCAAATTTAAGAGTAGAAAAAATGGAAGGAAACAAAGTCAAGAGGATGATCCACGAAAGAGAAGAAGAAGAAGAAGATCAATATTTCTTTTCAAGAGGGAGAAGTATTGTGGAAGGAAATTCAAAAGGTAAGAGGTTTTATACGAGGATTTTAAAGCTAAGGGCATGTTTGGCAATTCATTTGCCACATGCCCAATTCTTAGGGTCTAAAACTCCAATTCTTATTCTAATTTTCTCCCAATTTCATCATGACTATGAATAATAAATCCTAAAATCATGACTCAAAATATCCCATGTCAATTGTCAATCAATTTCGGAACTGGAATTCCATTAATCAGTCATTCAGCCATTTTTCCGGTCCGGACCCATTACTCTAAAAATTCCCGAAAAATTCTTATAAATCCTCAAAATTAGGAAACACATAATCCTATACTCAAATTCCAATTTTCAAACCCCTAAATTCAATTTTCATTCCAATTCTCTAATCAAAACCTAATCGGCACAATTATCACTTGATTTTCCAATTTACACAATTAAGTCAGAAAATTGTCATACATGTATGTACATTCATATACTTATGCAATATTAATCATTTATCAATAATCTAGAGGCTATAAATGCATGTGCATTTCAAATTATACATGCACCCAGTCCCAGACCATCCGAATTACCCATATGCCCTTCATATTGATAACGGGATGTTACAGTTACACACCCATGTATCTTAAGATACATGGTCGTGTATGTTGCACGTGTAAGTTTATGTGCCTATGTAAAATTACGAATTAATGTGTTTTTATCATATATGGTCTCTCACATGCCCGTGTAAGTAATAATGTATATCTTAGAAATGCTAATTTTACTATGAAAGGATATGGGTGGAGGTAAATAAAGGAGATCTGAGTTTTGCGACAGTTTTGAGATATAGATCACCTAGAGAGGCAATGATCATAATCAAAGGACGAGGAAAACATGAAGTTATCATCAACAGATCTAGTAGATAACAACATCAAACTCTAAAATTGCAAAAATATTCAATATAAGAAAAAGGGAGATTTAAAATTATAATTCCTTCGTTATTTATTAATTTTTCTTCATGTTTGTCTTTGATTTTGTTTTCTATGATTGGTAACTAAACGTTTTTAGTGCCTAGGTGTGATGAACTCTAAATTGGGATAAAAACATGTTTTAATCTTTTATTCAAAGTAATTATATTGATTGATTATTGTGATTCAATTATGTATATTATTCTTGTTCTAATATATTCAAAATATTAGTGCATGATTTGATTTCATATGATTGAGATTGAGAAATTCTATTATATGAATAGATCTACCATAATTGGAAGGAGTTACATGCAAACATATAGATAAGCCAACATAAATCCATAAGATTAAGACAAACCTAATAGCAGAATGCATAAATTGATAAAGCAATCCTAAGGGTTTTAACTAGAAAGATTTATGTTAATCAACTGATGGATTAGTTGTTAATATTCTCAAGATAGTTATTAACCTAAGATAGGAATTTCTATAGTCCAATAATCAATAATATGATAGCATGATAAAAGGTTAATAATTCAAAGATCCTTAGGGGGATTTATCATTTAGACACTATTGTTTGATATTAAATTTTCTTTGCATTTTAGTTGTCTTGAGTCCATAATTGTTAATCTTAATTTAGTTTATTTATTTAACTTTAATTTTAATTTGAAACCAAAATCATATTTTTACACTAGATAATAAAAGGGTAATTACTAGTATTTATAGTCATCGCGAGATCGACCCGTACTTGCCTATGCTAGCTACAACTAGGCTGTGCACTTATGGTAATTTACATATTGGTATAGAAAAATAAACCAATCAAGAATTCCAAACTTATGGAGCCCTATCTGTCCATCTCTTAAGCCCTAAAGAAAGCACCCTCCCTTTTAGACTCTATATCCTTTTTGACTCAATATATGTAAGAACCTAATATATATGAGGGTTCACCCACCCAGGCTACCGCATTCCTTTATATTACTCCTAAAATTTCTATTTCTGTTAATATTTCATGTCTTTCTATTTATGGTTCTGCAAGAAATCTTCTTTTTTATGCTACTTCTTCTATGATTCTAGGAGCGCTAGTCGTCATGGCTCAAACGAAAGTAAAAAGACCTCTAGCTTATAGTTCAATTGGACATGTAGGTTATATTTGTACTAGTTTTTCATGTAGAACCATAAAAGGAATTCAACCAATACTAATTGATTTCTTTATTTATTCATTAATGACTATAGATGCATTCGTTGTACTTTTAGTATTACAACAAACCCTTGTCAAATATATAGTTGATTTGGGCGCTCTAGACAAAACAAATCATATTGCCTTCTCCATTACTATGTTCTTATACGCACGAATAACTCATCTAGCTGGCTTTTGTAGCAAATTCTATATGTTCTTTGTTGCATTGCATTATAGGGCGTACTTTCTAGCCCTAATGGGAGTGGTGATTGGAGTTATAGGTTGTTGGACGGCCAAAAGGTTGCTACGAGTAAGTCTATTTGGGGAATCGAAGGTGTGCATTGCACATGTAGCTTATTGAATCAGTAGTGACACGGATGAGAATGTATGCTACAAAAGATAAGGAAGAGTCTAATACATCAACCATTTATGTTTTGCGCCTTGTACGAGTCCACAATCACTATACAAGATTAACATTAGTTTGGTGAATGGAAGTTGGCCTTATGTGTAATAGGATTCCCAGTTACTGCACACGGTCATACATTTAGGTGCTCCCCACTGGTTATTGGAACAATTCAATTCAGGCCAGGCCTTAATTCAAAAAGACGAAAGGCCAAAAAGTAGAAATAAGGGGTTAGAAATTCTCCATCTAATTGAAGGAAAAAAATGAAATGAAATTTAAATTTAAAAATATCTTTTTCTATTTTAATTGGGAAAGAACAAAGAAGTCCCTCCGAATCTTCCAACAAAGAATAATAAGAGAACAAAGCACATGAGAAAAAGAAGTGTGGAGGAGAAGCAACCAAGCACATTCCCTTCACTTCCTAGGAAAATAAAAGTAGCGTAATCTTTCCTAGTCCTATCAAACCAGATATGGTATAATTTGGTAAAATCAAGGATTTGGGGCTATGTTACTTAACTACAAATCAATTTTTTAGTAATATATATGGAAAGAGAGATGGATTCATCCATCTATCCTATTTTATTTCCATTTTGATATCTACAAAAGGAATCAATTTCATTCAACGTTTGATTCAAAGAACTATGCTTAACTGCCTGCTTATGAAACGACTATGCTTCAATGAATGGTAGAGGGTTCTTAATAACTAAAGCATTAGAGTAATCCAGTTGCTAGGAAGGGGCCTAGAAGTGTTTACTACTACGCCCACTACACTTGGCTCTACACATTGAAAGTGTTAACCCTTGTTCAATGCCTAGCAGGGCTAAGTGGGCTTCAATCCTTATACTTATGTCTGCCTAGGCTAATGATATTTAGGGGAGAGAGTCGAGTCTTGAGAAAACATTGTTGAGAGGAAGATCCTTGGATCGTCTTCATTGTTTATAGGGTTACAAACCTTCTTCAACATAGGTGACAACAAGCTAGGTAGAGATGGAAGAGAGCGAAAGCTCACCTTCCTTTTGATCATTTTTTTTATAGAGGGGGATAGAGAAAATGGACAAAAAGACTTTGGTTTCTCATTGCGAGAAAAGAATCTTATTGAAAATGTTCATAACCCTCTTTATAAAGCTATGTATTGGAAGTGATCTGAACCTGCTGGAAACAAGCCTTCCAAAAAGGCAAGTGAAGTTGGTGAGCCATATGATGGATAATATCTCCTACAATTCGGAGAGGACTCTTTCACTCTATTTTATTGTATATGCTTAGTGAAAAGAATGCTTTTTTAATACACCTAGGATATAGATTCTATATGAACTAATGGATCGTAACAAGTCATTACTACTACCAATGACTTCCTCTTATCATTACTTCATCCTTAAAAAGAAAATAAATAATAAAAAAATTAAATCAATAATTAGTTTAGATTCACAAATTAAAGTATTAATAAACTTAACTAAGTTTGAAAAGGTATTGAATTTGGCTCCATGTTTAGGCATTATACGGTATATTTGAAATTAATTAAAATATATTTTACGAAAATTTACTATACTAGTAAGTTAATATGAGTGCTAAAAAAAACTTAATGTGTGAAAATAATTCACAAAATTTTTAATAAAGGTGATCACAAAAGTTAATTTATATGCATGAAAAAGTGTCATGTTTTGTATAGGTAACTTCAACCTTCTTCACATAACGTGTATTAATAATAATTAAGATGCGGTAATTTGTAAATAAGACTCTAAAAACATAAGAAATCTTGGTTTAGGGTTTGACGATCAATTATCATCTCTCTACCGCATATAAGCTTTTTTTTGGAAAATCAGTAATAAGATTAAAAGAATAAAAGGTTATGTACATGACTTGAGAGAGGTGAGAAACTCATCTCAGCTTTAAACAAAAACAAAGGCCCTATTTTAATGAGAGTTCCCTAAGAAATCACCATAGATGGCCTAGATAACAAGAACATGATACTTAGCTACAAGGAGGACCAACTAGTTAAGCAACAACTTAAGTGGAACTTCCAAATGACTATTTGCAGCAAGGTTCAATCAGGCAGTAGAGTTAAGAGGTCGCAAATAGTTTCAGAAACACACAACAGAAAACATGCATTCCCAAACCCCCGTGAGTGGACATTGCAATCCCTGGATGCTGCCTTTACTTGGTGTTGAAAATCAGGCCAGGAATGGTTTGCAACAGCCCCATCTTGACCATCAACCCTAGAGAGGCACCACCAAGTCAAGTATTAGGACCAGCAACCAAGCAGAAATATCCCTTGGCCTCGCCCACTCCAAACTGAATCACATGCAGTGAAAAACAACAGATCCTCCACTCTTGATGTTGAACATTTATAGTGTGAATGTGGAACTGGAGGGCCCCTTCTGAGTGGATTGCTCCTGATTGCTTCTAGATCTCAGTCGAGTGGCCTAATGGAGACTTGTCAAAGAGAAGACTCTGCAGTGGTGTAGTTGATTCTGACTGAGTATACTCGGTCTTCCTTCACCTTTTATTTTATTGTGGACCTGAAATAGAAAATGCATTGAGGATATTAGAGGGAAAAGAAAACTCTCCTACCTTACCTTCACTCAGTATTTGCTCTGAGTTGCTCCTGAATTTAGGTGAGAACTCTAGCTGTCAAACCATCCACCTCCATGGCTTCATCTTTGAAAGTCCTAGCATTGCGTTCTTTCCAAAGAGAATAGACTACTGAGGAAAGGAGAATAAGGAGGACAGTGGGAAATCTAAGAGTATGGGATTGGTGCAGCCAAAAGGGAAAATTATGGAGAGTAAGATTTAGTGGGAGGATAATATGGAAGTAGGAAAGACAATGTGCCCACATCGTTTGGAGAAAGGACAGTCAAAGAAGAGATGGGCTATGGTTTCATTATCGTTGAGGCATAAGGAACAATGATTAGGGGTTTGAAGGTATGGAAGTCGATCTCGAGTTTGTAATTTGCTACAAAAGGCCAACCATAAGATGAAGGAGCATTTGGGACTATTTCTTTTATACCAAATGAGGGAATGCCACGGGGTTATTTGTGTGGGGGTCTAAGAAAGGTATAGGCTGAAGAATTGGTGTACACAAGCTGATTGGCTGACCCTGCTAACCACTCTAAACAATCTTGCTGAGAGGTATTCGGGTGATAGGGAATAGGTTCTAGTATACCCAGGGTATCAGCTATGAAATCTTGCCAGCTCTAAATATTATTTCTGATCACCTCTGAAACCATAACTGCAATGGTTAATTCAGAGCCATTAATAGCCCGAGGGGTAGAGAAGTGTTGGAGAATTCCTCTCGGGTGCCATGGATCCTGCCAAAAGTTAGTAGAAGCTCCATTTTTTATCCTAAATCTAAATTGGTTCCCTAGTTTATCTCTCACTATTAAAATTTTCCTCCAACTCCATGAGCTATTACTAGTCGGTTGGATATTCCAAAAGTTGCCCCTCCTCAAGATAATTGAATGAACCCATTTCACCCATAAAGATTCATGGTCATGAAATAAAATCCAAATCCCATTGCCAAGTAACACATTATTCCAAGTAGGTAAGTGTTTAATCCCTAGGCCACCTTCCTGTTTAGGTCTACAAATGTCAAATCATTTAACCTTAGCAGGGGCTGTGGAGGTACTCGATCCAAACCAAAGAAAAGTCCTAATTTTAGCCTCTATATCCTTAAGAATAGAAGAAGGAAGGATAAACACAAAAGACCAATAGACTTGAAAGGAAGAAAGAACTGAGATAATCAGTTGAAGCCTACCAGCATAGGAAAGGGATTTATTGGTCTACTTATTGATCCTAGCTTTGAGTTTCCCGAAAGAGGACTACAATCCCGTTTGGAGAGCCTCTCAATGATGAGTGGAACGCCCAAATATTTAATTTCAAAGCACCTTTTAGAGAGAAGCCAAATTATTCAAATTCTTTGTTTTTTCTTAGTCTTCATAAAATAATAAGATAGTATTGAGTCAGGAGCATTAGAGCTTGATCTGAATACGTTTGCCCACAGAATTATGTCATATTAATATAATTAATTGAAATAACGTTATTTTAGTTTTTAAAATTACTAAAATAATATTATTTTAATTAATTATAATAAAAGGATATTATTTTGCGGTGAAAATACTTCGTGTCAGATTTCAAGTCAACCTAAGTCTAAAATAAAGATCAATCAACCCAATCACCTTTGATCGTCCTTCAAACATCCTCGTGCTTCATATATATCCTTTTGATGTTCTGTTGTGTATTGTTTGCAATTGTTCTTTGTCCATCTGTGCCCGCTGTGCTTCTGGTATTATGTCTTTAACTCGTGGGTTTTTTCACAAGAGGGGTCTAAAGCTACGCCGAGGAGGAACATAAGGCTTCTGAAAGGGAGTTATATCAAGGAGTTTCTTTTTTCTAGTTTTCTGATTGAGTCAACCTAACCGGCCTAACAATTTAAATCTTTTGCTGTTATTAGGTTGTAGTGCTGAAAGATAGCTCCTTGCTTGGTAGTACTTAAATGAGTTGCCTTTATTCTTGAACCTTTTATACTGGATTCAGAATCATCAAATTAAAGATGGTTTAATTCTACGGCTCAATGATTTGATCATGTTTCTGAATTTAGGTATGCTATACAAAATCTATTAATTATAACTTTTAATAGAAGTAAATTGATGTTTTATAGATGGTTTATGAGATTACAAAGAATTATATTTGCTTGAGCAATCACTTTTGGAAGACAAAGAGGTTAAGCATTTGGGATTTGGGTTTTGGATTGGTCCACATGGGCATGTTTTGTACGATGATGGCAAAATTACAGTGAATCAGGAGGTTACAGATATGTTGTAGCAAGATCATGGTTATCCATATAGCATAGATATTAAAAGAGTGACGAATGAGAGGGAAATTGCAGATGAAAGATAATGAGAAAAAGAAATACCCACAAAAGTGATAATTGTGGTTAGTAAGTATTCATATCTTACGAAGTACAATTTGAGTATCCTATCACTGAAAATTTTTTAGGAATCTCTGCCTCGCATGTAGGGACTCTTGGGATCTTCTTTAACCTACTATTTTGCACCTTACGAGATGTAATTGTTGTTGTAGAATGTGAGCTTTGTGATGTTTTTCTCCCAATAAGGAGCCATCGTAATTTGCATTTTTCATCCTTTATTTCTTGCTTATAGCAATTCAACTAAAATTTTGGTTGCATGTGATTGATCAGATAAACTTTGGTAATGTTTAGCATCTTATTTTACTCTTGAATGTTTGATTTATGTTTGAAATGCAAAATTAACTTCCTGCAAACATGAGATAAATGCTAAATCATGTCCCACATTCTAAGAATTTTTAGCCAATGTGAATGTTTATAAGCAGGCTTCCAGTTCATTGGGACAAGACTGCTATTGGTGTAATGAATGAAGTTCGTGTCAGCTGTCCATATCTCCCTGAATGTGTTAGGGGAGGCACTCTTACGGCTTGTGACAGAGTGAAAAAAGTGGCAAGTCTTATTTTCAAACGTTTGTATTTTCTAAAAAATTGAGCTTAAATAATAACTTATTGTATTCAGTTTGAGTTTGAGAGGAAGAGGATGCAAGCTCGTGGCAACAGTCAGTGATTATTTAAGTCTGCACGTGTGACTGCTGGAAATGAACTGAGGAAATGGGTTAGACTGCTGGAAATGAACTGAGGAAATGGGTTATCTGGCATGCTGCTTGTATATGGTCTTGTCTACAACTTTGTCTGCAATTACTGTATTTCATATGCTATGACATCTCAGATTTAACGAAGAAAAAGAGATTAGTCTGACAAATCAATTTACAGTAGCTTTTCTACTGCAACTTGTCTGGTATTGTAGTTGCAGCATGTCCACTCATGACTGGAGCATAGTTGAAGCTGGCTGTGCAAGCTGTCCATGGTTAATTTTTTATTGCCATGAACTTGGTATTACCATATCTCAAATAAGTCTTGAGTAGTTTTCTTCAATAAAGGAAACATATGCATCATCACTGAGATGTTAGATGAGTGGATCTGAATTTGCTCGTGTGGCTGACATGGGGTATGGTATACATGTCAAATGATGAGCTTCTACTTTTGTGGTTGGTCTCTTGTATAATTTTTACCTTTATGGCTTTTAGGCACATCTTCTAAAAGAACAAGGAATGATCTGTGTGTATCCGTTTGATGACTGACATGCCGACTTGTGCTAGGACTTCAAGGACTGAATTTCATGTAGTGTCGTGGAAAATTTGTGTCTAATATGCTACAATAGTTGTATCTATATCATGAGCCATCCTTAAGAAACAAGGGGTTTGTTGGGTGGCGATGCCATGGATGCTATCACCAATAGGTTTGTTTTGTAATTTCTGTGATAGGCGTGGCAGGTACAATTAGGGCTGCGTGAGCACCTGACGTGAGGCCTCATGAATTATACTTTCTGTTTCTTTAGTTTGTTTAATTTGGTCAGATCCTCTCTCTATTATTATGTCTTATTTTGATAATAAATTTCAGTTATTTATTAATGCAGATTTTACTTTTATTTATGTGAGTCTCACATACAATCTACGCAAAATTTATATAAATAAATAACTAAAATTTATATAACAGAATAAAAAATCATAAAATTTGACAAATTCATATTGAGTTTATTTTTATTTATATGCTAACTTTAGTGAAATTGACCATGTCATGGTCATGATAACCCATTTGGAGGCACCATTCGTACAATAAACAATAATAATACCCCTTTATCTTTTAGGTTTCAACTCCTTTCAGACAGCCCTGCCTGCCGTGCAAGTATTAGTTTTCCTTTCATGTAACGTCAATTACATAGGAGAAAACGTTGGTGGCTGTGCCAGATTCATCTTCTTCACGTAATGGCAGATCATTTTTGGTCATTTAATTTTTAAATATAATATAAATAGTAAATATATATTTTACATTAAGTAAAAGAATAAAAATATTTTTTATTACTGATAAAATTTACATATTAAATAAATTCGAAAATAAATTTATTTTTATAAATAAAATAATATATTATATAATTTTTATTAATAAAATTATTACTCCCTCCTATCCAAAATAAGTGTTGTTTTAGAGAGATGCACACTTATTAAGAAAGCTAGTGAAATGTTTGACATACTCTTATTAATTGTATGTTGAATTGCCTTGAAAATGTAATCTGTATAATTAGGATGTGAGAAATTAAAGGGTAATTTTAGAAATAAAATTATAAACATGCAGGAAAAATTGTGAACGACATTTATTATAAATAATTAAAATTTCTCTAAAACTACACTTATTTTGAATCGAAAGGAGTAAATTTTATTAAAATAAATGACATAATAATCAAATTTTAATTTTATTATTTTTCAATACATATTTTAAGTTTTTGAAGAAAATTATATTTGAAATTTACGTATTTAAAATTTGAATTAAAAAATTAATATATAATTAATTATAAAAATTAAATTAAATTATTCATAATTCTCATTAATAATTAATATCAAATAATTCAATTTATGATGGTAAATTAAATTATTATATATTTAGTTGGTATTATGACAAAAACAGAAATAAATTAAAAATAAGATTTTCAAACAATTTTATTGAATTAAAAATTAAAATTTTAAAAAATAAACAAGTCCTTAGCTAGATTTGTATTTTGTATATTTGTTTTATTTTATATCAATTTCGTGTAAAGATCAAACACTCAAATTTGGGCCTAAATATGGGCTTTAAGAAGCAAATCACCATTTGTGCTGATCGGAAGCTTTCGTCTTCCACTTAGTTTCACCCATGGCCCTTTACGGTCCCGCTTTGTTTCACGTTAGCGCTTCTCCGACTCTTCCCTCTCCGGTCTACAGCCCCTCCAACAATCCACCACTGTTTTTTCGCTCCTCCTCAGTCTTTCTCCAACTCACCGTTTCGATTGGCCCAGTCAGAGCCTCGCCGACTACCCAAAATTACGTTTACCCGGATCCCGTTCCCGAGTTCGCACAATATGTAAGTATAGAAAGAAGGATTCTTTGTCAAGTGTTCAACTTGTTTTGTTTGTAGATACTGCAATAAGGGTTTGCTTTGTTTTCTTTTCTGTGTGCTATCAAAGGAAACTCAGAAGTTCAGGAGAGAGCTCTTGAAGAAACTGTCCGAGGATAAGGAAACATTCGGTGTTGAGCTTCATAAAGTTGTCGATATTTGCTCTGAGGTATAATCCTTCTTTACATGGTCTTTATTTTTCATGCTCTATTTGCTATGCACAAAGAGAATTATTGGATTTTTAGTATTAAACTAAGCAAAGTTTAAGAGAAATGATCGTAACCCACTCGATAAAATGTGGAAATGAAGCTAAGTTCAAGTCATAAACTTCGTGAGATTTGACACTTGTCCTCGATGCCTGGTGAACTTGTTTGAAGTCCTTTGAGAAACTCGTGGCTGTTACATGGAGTCTAATTGATAAATGTTGAATCTTTTTTGGATTTTCGTCTTAAGATCTTCAAAATAGTGCTTGACATCACATTGAAATGTTCCTTTCTTTCTTGTGCATTGTAGATTTGTGAGTGCCAAAAGTTAGATATGACCAGCCAGCTGTAGCGAACCTGACCCTGTCCTATTTTGCTTGCATAGTGTGAAATTTAGAGCCTTGAGTTGTCCACTTGGTAGTTATTGAGAGAACGTAAGAAATAGATAGTCATCTGTCAGTAATAAACAAATGCGATGACTTCAATGCACCGGAGTCCAAACTTTATTTTTGATCAAATAACTTTAAAATAAAAAGAAAGTGTCCATACAGAATGTGGCAGGGAAGCTCACTATTTCGTAAAATATGTCAAATTACATTAATGTTCCACGTTTCCTACTGTTTATCGATCGAAGATCACGTTTTTTTTAATCTTTTAGATCATTTTGTTTGGATGGAATTGATGTAGATAAGATACCCGAATGTTGAGGAAGGTTTGCACTATTATAATCCGTTATATTAGATCACGATGATCTCAGATCTAGGGATCTGATCAGTGCCGTTTGTTCTGTGTCGTCCTCAACCAGCTATAAATTTTGCAATAAATAAATGGGAAAGAGCAAAATTTGTAACTGAAGAGAGTGGCAGAGGGATGAAACAGGGCAGATGATCTCGTGCGATGGAAAGAATATCTCACAGAAAGATTTGATGCGACTGTGAATAATGACATATAATAAGGTTAGGATAGGACATATTATTAGGATGTCAAAATTTCAACAAACCATGAGATCATCGCCAATCGTAATTTAAGACAAGAATTTTCAGTTTCTCCATTTACGGCCACCTTCATTTATTGCTCTACTTAAATCCCCTATGTCATCCTAAACTAAAATTTTAATATTTTATGATCGCCCTTAACAGTAGATTGAAGATAACTGGGCTGAGATGCTGATTAGAATTTAATGCATTCCGTAGTATGAGGTATTCTTAAGCAGGTGATTGATGTTGATCTGCCAATACCTTAATCATTTTGTACTTCCAATAAGCGCGTTGTTGATGTGACATGTGGTCCTTTGTTTGACAATATGTTGCACCTTGAAGCGTGTTCGTATTAATGTCCACATGGTCAGTTGTAAGTATCTTTCAAAAAATTCGCTGGGGGTAAGAAGTTTGGAAGTTTACTGCAGAAGTTTACCCACCAAATTCTTTCTGAAGTCCACCCTTGATGGAAAAACAAAAGGATTAGAAGAAAACAAATCTGACTCTGCTACCTCTTGGATGGCAAAAACAAGATGCAGCTTTTCAAGCAAAGCTTAAGACGGCGGAAACTGTTACGGGAATAGTTACTCGATGTAATAAGGGGGAAATTTGATGTGTGAACTTTTCATGCATGTTTGAAGTTCAAATATTCTATTCCTTTCCTTTCCTCCAGAAATGCCATAATGTTCTTTGACAACCTTTATAACTTGGACAATTTTGTACAAGCCACTCAACCCCTCCTTACCCCATACTAGAAACAAAGTGGAAGGGTGTTCTGGATTTGATAGGTTTTATGTGACATGTTATGGGTGTCTTATATAAAGATTACTTCATAAATCTTCTATCTTTGGTAATGATTATATACACATGCATCAAATATATAATTACTGGACTTGGGATCGGTTCTAATGTTTGAGCGGTGATATGAGTATAGTGTGTTTTCTTTGATAAAACGAAATAAGAAGAACAGCTTTACAAAATTCCTTAAGTGGCTGGGCACCTATGTGTGGAAAGGGCAAGTTTTGTACCTTTCTTCGTGTATTTGCGTTGGTTGTTGGGAAGGATGGAAAGAGTCATTATTTGAGCCATAGTCTAATTTTCCCAACAGACAACATGCTTACATTCATTAATTAGCTCTTAAATTATAGTATTAGTTATGCTTTTGTAACAAAGTTCTCAAATCTTCAGCATGCTCAAGCAACTTTTTCTTTCATCATTTCATAGGAGCTTAGTGTTTGCTTGACTTCGTAACAGTTAATGATTGACCCTGGAGAAATATCTGACCTTACAACCAAATTAGCAGAGTTAATAGAGACAACTCCCATCATTTGAAACCAACTTTTTGCACATGTTTGGTCCAATGCTGGCGTTATCTTTATTTCATAACTTACTTGTCTCTTCTATGGCTTTAGTTACAGGAGAGGACTCGAATTGTTGTTTGATGCTAACTGGCTTATTGTACTTGAACCAGATATTTAGCGAATTCTTGAATAAAGAGTATGGAGGACCTGGAACAATGATGATTGAGCCGTTTACTGACATGTTAATTGCTCTCAAGGAGAACAGGTTACCTGGTGCACCTTTGGCGGCAAGAGTCGCCCTCTTGTGGGCTCAAAATTACGTTGATCTTGATTGGGAACATTGGAATTCTAAGCCATCAAAATGAAGTTTAAACGTAAAATTGTAAATGTTTCAACTTTTATCTACGTGTTATACTCAGAAAACCGAATTATCAACTGTAAGATTTGCAGAATATGACTTGTACAACGTTAGCTCCATTACTCTTTTTTATAGCTATACTGTTCTTTTATTTTCTTGAAAATGGTCCAAAAGAGGGGACGTCTGGCTTGACTATCGGTTTGGGATATGAAATTAACTATCTCCACTCCATCCAGCGAACTCATAATTTGCTGTCTATTCAACACGTATTATCCTTCGCAAATGGCAGAAGTACCTTTGCTGCTTTGGGAACAAAACAAACCATCAGCTTGCAGTCTCAGCGATGCTTCGTAACGAGGGTCTCCATGACTTCGATCTAAGTGAAGAGGAGTTGATTGACGGCGGTCTGTGCCGGTGTCTTTCTTGTTTCATCACCTAAATTAATTTACAGCGGTCAGCATTAAAGAAACAGAAAAAGCAACCCATGGGATATATGTATACTTCACGACCAGAAAGCTAGCTTTTACGTATAATCCAATAATTTGAAATCGGGATTATCAATCAAACATGGAATAACAGCTTCTTAAAACAAAACTCCTGCAGATGTTACTCCATTAGCGGTATGAGATTAACCTAGTATGTTCATATTTCCTCTGGTTCGTCAAGAATCATTGTCTGCATTTGGTCGTTTGGGTGGATAGAGTAGGCCAGTGGAGTTCAAGAAAGGAGGTGATCAATGTTTGAGGATGAAGATCACACAAACAACTCAGCGAATGCTTCAAGAATAAGCTCAAATCAACAAATAGTCCACTTGTAGGTATACCTTGGGCTCTGGGTCAGGTTTCTTTTCTGCTTCACAATCTGGTCTCAGCTTCTGATCTGATACCTGCGTTTTCTCAACAGATTCTGGCTGCTGCTGCTTCATTTTGGCATATTTCTTGGCCCTTAACACCTTCATAACCTCTGCAACCAAAAAATATACCCTGACTAAATGAACAAACATGAGCATACAGCGTTTACGACAAAAACTTCTCATCTGAGCATTCCTTTACCTTGGTTAGTAAGGAGCCGATAGGCATGGCCAAGGGAGAGTGTATCATTTGGCCTGAGAAGCTTAACACGCGTAAATTGCACAACTTTCTGTTCCTGGTTTTCTTCACCAGAGACAGGTAGGGGAATGATAAGGGAAACATGATGACCAGGATTCATTTTCATGACTTCACTTGCTGTCACAGACCAATATACCCTCTCTATCTTTCCATCAGGATGCTGTATTACAAGAGCTGCAGCATCTATGGCTTGACAATTCCCCATGTTTCTCTCTATCTCCACACTCCAAAACTCTCTTGTGAACAGAAGAGAGAGAGACTTGAAGTAAGATAAGGAAAGAAGAGAGAAGGAAGGATTGTGAACCAAGCAACTGTCTCTTTCTATACAGCTCCCACCACCCTGCAAATATACTACTAGTAAGGGTCCTTATTCAAACAGGCCGTCCCTCATTTCAAAACTAACTTAAATGAGCTATTGTTATTCGAAAAAACAAAGACCCATTTGTGATTTCGATTCCGCAATATATGAAGTTTGTTACTTTATGGTTGATGTCGTCAGCATTTTATGTTGACGAAGATATGGATTTTATGATCTTATTATTCTTATTTAATAATTGGCATCGGCACCAACGTCGGAAGCTTCGTGTGGTTCCACATGGAGAGGTGTCAGGTATGGCCGGGCAGTTTCGGCGGTGTCGTCGGAGTCAATTGGTTGGGTTTGCTCTTCTTTTCTTGGCTAAATACAAGGCCCCACTGACAGTTTAATGAAATGGTTTGAACGGAGATACATCAACTTAAAAAAAAAAAAACATAATAACTTTTATTCATTCTAAAGAATATATATTTATCATTTAGAAATTATTGTAACATACTTTATGATATTAAAAGATAAAACTATTTTGAGAAGTATCTTAATAAATATTTTCAAGTGATTGATTTTGGTTTGTGTGACAAATTTATAGAAATATTCTAATTTGATTTTAATAATAATTTTTATTAAAACAATACAAATGAAATTTAATAAATGATTTTTTAGTTTTAATATTAAAAATATTAGTACATAATAAAATAATAATAATAAGTATTGAAGATATTTTTATCATTTAATTAATTAATTATTACTATTATTATTATTATTATTATTATTACTACTACTACTACTATTACTACTACTACTACTACTACTACTATTACTACTAGTAGGAGAACTCAGTGGCATCAGAGCCACAAGATTTTAATCTAGGTCGCCCCACGTCGCGAATTTGAATCCTTGAATGATAAGGGGAGGACTCGTAGCGTCATTGCATCATCAGAGTATGTGCAAGTGGAGCGTGGTGGTTGTATAAGTAGTTCGGTGCTTCTTCCCTTCAAAAGGATTTTTAGCGGTTGTATAAGTAGTTCGATATGTTAACCATTTACAAGGCCTTTTGGAGGGCTTAGTGGTATTAGAGCTATCAGGTTTCGCCTTAGGTTGCCCTATGTCACTGGCTCAAATCCTAGAAAAATAATATGGGATTTCGCCTTAGGTTGCCCCACGTCGCTAGTTCAAATCCTAGAAAAATAATATGGGGATGGAACAGTAGTGCTATTGCGTCAGAGTTGCGTAAGTGGAGCGTGGTAGTTATATAAGTAGTTCAATACTTATTCCCTTCACAAGGCCTTTTGGGGGCTCAGTGGTATCAAAGCCACCAAGTTTCAACCTGGGTCGCCTCACGTCGCGAGTTTGAATCCCTAATTGATAAAGGGAGGACTCGTAATGCCATTGCATCATCAGAGTATGTGTAAGTGGAGTGTGTGGTTGTATAAGTGTTTCACTGAGCCACCCAAAAGGCCTTGTGAAGGGACAATATACCAAATCACTTAAACAATCATCACGCTCCACTTGTGCAACTATGACGCAATGGTACTACGAGTCCTCCCTTTTTATCATTCGAGGATTCAAATTCACAATGTGGGGTGACCCAGGCCAAAACCTGGTGGCTCTGTCACCATTGAGCCCCCTAAAAGGCCTTGTGAAGGGAAAACATACCAAATCACTTAAACAACTGATACCAACACTGGACCTCGAAGGGCACACAGGGAAAGTACGACAATCAACTGGCCAAACCACACCTTTGAGAAGATCATTGACTAACTAAAATCGGATTGTAGACTACTGTAGTGTCTGGTAAACTATGGAGACACAACATGGGATCCTTGTGCCTATTGGTAAGTTTTAGGTATGATGACCGAGACTTTAAAGCTCTTCTCTTCACGGGCACAACACCCAGCTTTCCTCTTAGGAACTCTACTCTCTCACAACACCTTTTCCCTTTTAAAATAATAGTCACAACATTATCTACATTCTTTCCCTGTTAAACTCTAATCTCACAATGGAATTGTTTTAAAAACAATCACAGTCTATCTTAGACTTTTTGATACACAAGATTATTAGAAGAAGAGAGTATAGAGTATACTTGTCTCTATACCTGACAGATAGTAACATTACTCAAGACTTAAGCTTTTAGGAGAGGAGAACATAGTGGTTGTATAAGTAGTTCAATGCTTCTTCCTTTTGTAAGGTTCTGACCATACATCTCATACATAATATATATATCAAATATACGCAATGGAAAATAAAACAGAACATCAAAAACTATATCTACTCATGCATATAGATATAGAAAACAAAAACATGAAATGTAAGATATACACAAGCTTTGCTGATGATCTTCTTTGTTCTGTAATATTCTCCATGTTGGGTTTTACGTACTTTTTTGACGATCTTCTTCGTGTTGAGTTGTCGTAAACCACAATGATCAACGTAGATCATCTCTAATGAAAATCTACATGAAGATAGAAGGATGAAACCTCACTAGGAGATGTTTAAAATTCTTTCTTTATGTTAGCAAAGATAAAAACTCTTGTGAGAGTTAGAGAGAAAAGGAGTACGTGTATAAGAAAGAATCTTTTTTTCTTGTGTCTTACACAAGATGCACGAAAATCATCTTTATTTTCTACACCATTTGACATTCCATAACCCCCATCACTAGTGGAAAGTTATGGGAAGTTAATGGTCATGAATAGCATAAATTAACGAAAGTTATGAGAAGTTAATGAGCATAAGTAACATGCATTAATGGAAGTTTAGGAAGTTAATGACCATGAATAACATGCATTAATGGAAGTTTGGGCAGTTAATGGAAATTGACAGCCAACAACACTTGTTTCTAATCCATTCCAAGCAATGTTTTCTACCACGATCACATCGCGATACAATCCTGAAATACTGTCTCATATCTTGAATCACCATTCAAGAACATTTTACTCATCCTTCGGATCTCCTATGTGTGTGACCCATTAGGTTCTCGGTTATGTTGGCCACTTGAATTAACACTTAATTCAAGTAAGTCAAGAGCGATATTTAGCAATACATTATGACCTCCAATTGACCAGAAAGTCAGTAGTTTGACTACGAACCCTTCCATATGTAATGTTGCTATGCAATTCGTCCTTTCACCATCTATACCCCACTTGGTTTAGAATATGGTCAAAGTGTTAACTCCCACTAGACTGACTATGTCACATCTAGTCCAAGTAATATTAGATCTTATCCTGAGGATCTCATTGCTCTATGCATCATTGAAGACTCTCTTTATGACACATATCTGCTCTGGTCAAAGAATTTGAAGTAATAACCCTGATAAGAGCTCGTGGGTATCATCTCCTTCTATCAGGAGTGGTGAATCCTTTATTGGCTACTCAATTACCTCCGAATACCTCAAGTTGTACCCAATCACCACTTTATGAGTAACCCCTAAAAGACACCGATAATGGAGTCAAAACATATGATCAATATCTGAGATATTCTTGAGCACCTCAGATCAAAGGACACTTGCACTGTTGCTATAATGAGACTATCATTGACACTAGAATAGAATATCCATATGATTGTTTCATAGTAGGTCAATCCAATGTACCCTTAGTAAACATCCATATGTTAACTATAAACAATTCATGTCTACAGCTTATGAGATCTACTGCTTGACCCAATCAAGGAGTATAACATGTGCTAGTATATCCAAATTAATGATATCCCATCTCATTTGTAAGGCCTCAAATTGTACAATAGTTGGAATATTACATGTTCATGAAAGTACATCTATGATGGGTGTTAAAAATTATAAGATGTTTGAGAATTGAATATAATTTGAATTTTGGTTTAATGGATCATAATTAGTGATGGTTTAATGGTTCATAATTAGTGGTTTGAATTAATTGTCATCATTAGGAAATTAAAGTATTAAAATATACATTTGGATTATGAAAATTGTGAAGTGGTAAGATAAATTGGTACAAAAAAATTAGAATGACTAAGCTTATGAGTTAGTGACATCTGGCATAGTTGATGCATTGACAAATGACATAGTTCATAAATTGACAAGCGGTAGTAATAAGTATGTGATAAATGGTTTAATATATTGGTGACATTTGACATCTCTAATGTGGGGCAAATGAAGAACATGCATAGTGACATATGTTGTTACAACTTGATGAAACCTAGCAATGGATGAGGCAAGTTTCTGTTGGAGTAATTTTTGTTTTACTTATTCTTCATTATTTTGCACTATCTCCACCGAAACTCTCTCATTGCCTCTTAACTTTTAGAGTTTTTGGGATGATTTTCTCTTGGAATCCTTGTAAGTTACTGCATTAAGAAAGCTACTTTATACTACCTTTTATGTTGTTATCATCTTAATGTTAAGATCATCTTACATCTACCTAGATTTCGAAAGTGTTTTGGTTGCATGAAGGGCTGGTTTGGTTAGTTTTTTGAAGAAGGAAATTGAACGTAATTAGGTAAGGGAATTCTAAACTTGATAGCATGTATTAATATAAGTTTTATTATAATTGAATTGGCATGAAATATGTGTTAAGATGATGATAAATGAAAGCTGGAAAAATGACCCTTGTATGATAACTTCTAGTTTGGTTTTGATGTATGGAAGATATTGATTTGTAAGTTAGTTAATGAATAATTTTTTAATTGGTTTGGACATGAATTTGATGAGGTATTGAAGCATGAATAAGGTAGAATTGAAGTGAAATTGATGGTCTTTGGTGAAGGTGTCTCGAATGGAAGTGAAAAAGTTAAGTTTTGGAAACAAATTGGAGATTGTGGGTGAGTGAACCTTCGGTTTAGTCATCCCACGATTGTGAGATTTATAAGGCTTATTACCACAATCGTGCGAAGTACTTAAGAAGGAGAAAAGATTGGTTTTGGGCAATTATTGGATCATATAAAGTTAAGGTACTTTATAATGGTTTAATTAGACTTAATTAAGGTGTAAAATGAACTTAGTTTGTTGTGGAATAAGTTCATTAAAGGTTATATAAGATTTGGATTTTTAATTGAAGTAATAACTTAAAGAAGGTGTTATTATGTAACAAAGTATCTAATTTTGGAACTTATAAGTTGTTAAAGGAATGAAGTATACTTATGAACACAAATGTGTTTTAAATGATAAAAGTGATGTGTTAGTTATGAATGTTTGAGAATTGGGAACTTAGTTGAGTACCTGTAAAGTGTAATTACTTAATGCATTCATTAGTGTATTATTAAAAATGCCTATGTTTGTAAGGCATGATAAGTTTGAGTGTGAATGAATGGGTTTAATTTGAGCATAAGGAAATGAATTCATACTTATGCATTATTTCACTATTATGTGATTATGATATTGTGATAATTTCGGATCATTAATTGTTTGAGGAGTTTGATAATTGAGATTGTATTGGAAGTGCTTTCTAATTGTGTGAATATATATAATATGTGATGACTCAATACATTTATAGATACTTTAATGCATATGTAAGTATTTATAAGGCATGTTAAGTTGGATCAAATGAATAAGGTTATATGTTATACATTACATCATTTACATGAAATTCTAAAATCTAAAATGGTTTATTTTAAAACTGTTAAGTCCTAGTTGTGGGTAAATAGACATGCCTAAAAGAGTTTGCAACTGCTCCTGTAACCAAACACTAAGGTGTCTTTTGTAACCAGAAATTAAGATGTCTTTATGCCAAACCCTTCGGTGTCTTTTGATTTTAGACATTTATGTGTTTTTTGTTTCAGAGATTTAAGTCTCTTTTGTTTCAGATACCAATTATGGTATCTTTTGTTTTGGTCCCGTCACCTATTTCTGTAAAAAGGATTAGCAGTCTAACTTATTTTTTTTATTTTGATACATGTTCAGTTTTGATAAAAACAAGTTTTGTTATGATAAGAGATAAGTTTTGATTTGATACAAAATAAGTTCTGTTATGATATAAATCATATTTTGATATGAAAGGATTATATCCTATTTTGATATTCAATTATGATACTTGGGCATTCTTTTTTGATATTTATAAGTTTTGTTTTAATGTAAGAATGTTCTGTTTTTATTAGTGAATCATATTTTTTTCTAAGACATAATGTTTGGACTACTTTATATTATGAACAATTCAAGATTGTTGTGATATGATTTGAATCTGTATATATGAATGTTAGACGACTGTTAGAAATAGTTGTCAGATTTTATCTTGTTTACTTATTCCCCACTAAGCTATATGCTTACCACAGTGGTTTTGCCTCCATATAGATTATGATAAGAAGGTTTGAGACTGGGACAAAGACAACTGTAGAGGCCAAGAAGAATATGTTCTATCTTATAGGTTATTTTGTTTGAGTTTTTATGTTGGGACCCGATCTCGAAACCAGACCCCAATCGGAAAACGGATCAAAAACGGATCGAAAAACAAATCAAACAGAACGAACGACAACACGAATTGAATCATATAGTGAAACAAAGCAAAGCAAACACGAATCGGAAACAAAAGCGGAAATATATCAGAAACGAATTGAAACAGAAACATAAAACGAACGAATCAAAAGCGAAGCAGATACGAATCAAATAACAAATTAGGAAGCGAAATCGAATACGAGTGACGTAAGAATCGAAAGTGAATCGAATCAAAAGCGGTACAAATGATTCATTCGAACTAAAACAAATGTCCGACATTCGGGAACAAAATCTTAGAAATAACTATCGTGTTGGAAACCTTAGACTAAACTATCCGAAACCGGTCTAAAATTTTTTTCTTTCTTTCATTCACTTATCAACTTCATACAAAGCAATCTTATTTCCCTTTTTGAAAATTTATCCTTAATCTCATACTAATCTCAAATTCCTTGATTCTTCTTATTCATCATTTTTCAAACTTATTAACAAAAACCTATATCTTATTCTTATTCTTTCTTTGTCATAAAGATTTTGGCAGCATAACGATTGTATTTTTATAGCCCAAACCCGCAAAGGGGTTTAAAAACTCACTTCTATGTATATCAGCTCAATCAAACCACACAACTCCTCGGACCTCCCGTTCGGAAATCCAAAACTCAATCCAAAACACATTATCCAAATCCAATTCATATTAATTTTTCAATTCAATATACAAATCATAAATTATCATACATAATGTCGTAATTCAAGTCTTTATATAAATTCATAATTCAATCTATCCAATCCCAAAAATCAATCATTTTTATATACAATCACAAATCATATCCATAATCATACACAAATCCCATCCATAACTTAATTCAATACACATGTTCAGAATTCATATACATTCTCATAATGAATACACAACACACTTTAATGGCATTCCAAGCCATATACATAACCCAAATTAAAATCCCAAATACATAAAACACAAGCTAAGCAAAATTGAACAAAGGTCTTGACTTTCTTTCATCTGATCTCCTCTCGATACCTGGAGATGGGGATGAAAGAGGGGGTGAGTTATAACTCGTGGATAATATGTTTATAATTCGAAAAATAAGCAAAAAAAATCATTTTCAAGCAGTTTGCCATTTATAAATATTCCACATTCGGAAAATTTATCAAAACTCATTTTCAAACTTTTCAACTCTTCAAAATCAATCATAAACAATTTCTAAAGTTTCATGGTTGAAAGCTTACTTTTTCATTTCTCAAATTTCTCCAATTTTTCAAAATTCATAAAACCATTTCAAAGACATGAATGCATCACATATGAACGCCAATCAAAACATGTAACATATCAAACAGTTTGGGTCGGTCCAAAATAAAACGTGCTGCACATTTCCGCATAGTGGTCCTGTGCATCCGTGAACGGAACGTACTACACTTTTTCACATTGCGGTCCAGTGTAGCCGTGACTTATGGGAGTCCGAAATCGGAGCTCCAGTGCCACTAGCGGGCAGGCGGGAGAAGCCTTTTTAAAAACGAGATAGTGCACTGACTCAAACTTAAGGGACCTCACCAAACCCACATAACACATATCACATACTTGAAAATCGAATTGCCCGAAGGCACATTTCGAAAACTTAATGTTTCCTATTTTCATATCGTGTCGTACTCGACACATTCATATTCACAATTTCACATACATTCATATAACAGTTCAAATGAAATCTCAAATCATCAATCAATCGCATAACCATCACATTCATATTCAATTTCTCAATCATGCACAAACA
>JANITW010000003.1:22468878-22483716 GCA_027564335.1 Erythroxylum williamsii
ATTTTACATTCATCCACCAATGTACTACACTCAGTTCTCACTTCATGACAAATTTTGAGACTCTTAGAGATAGAATTAAAATTTGATATCGGCATGAGAAATGTAGCCATATGTTTCTATTTTAATCCAAATAAATATTCTATTCACTTGGATAACTAGAGAAAAAGTTATGGCTAACAGACCGAAGCACACTCAGTAAACATTTTACAGATCAACCACCACTTTTGTTTCCAAATCTTTCCTTATCACAACTAATACCAAGATCACTCTTTTAACTCTCTCTACTTCTCATTTTCAATAAAATCACATTTAAAAACAATCATACCTAGAAGTTGTCAATGAATGCATGTACACTTAGTTTTATATGTGCAATGATTCAAATTTACATACATGTATGCTGACATGCTGCTGGGCATGAAATGCAAATTTTTTCCCCCTAACTCTCACATTGCTATTCTCTCCATCTGAAATCTGGATTCTAACCCTTAATATGGGGACGGGATGTTACAAATTGAAATCAATTTACTTTAGGACGAGCAAAAGCGTAAGCATGGGAATATTTAATGTGCATGAAAATGGACATATTTTTAATAAATATTTTTCTTCATTTTCATGTCAAATTACCTTATTTTACTTAACTTTGATTTAATTTCATATAATTATAATAAATTAACTATAGGCTAAAATATTTAAGAAGTAGAGGCTATTTTAAGATAAAATATGAAGAAAATTATAATTCTTGAAGGAACATAGATTGACCTATGTGTCCTATCTATGCCCATGTGCCAACTCATGTCTTGTGTGGATTAAGTAAAATAAGAGACATGACCTAGAATAATGGCTGAAGAGAGATTGTTGTGAAATTGAAGAAATTTTATTATGTAATAGGTCCTTAGCCATAGTTTTACTTAAAATCGTATGCTAATTACAAGAGAAATAATATGATCCATAATATAGGGACATTGTGGTAGAAATCATGCATTACTTTCAAAAGAAATAAGAAGATTCATAGCCTAGGGACACGGGCATTCCAAAGACTTCACCTCTTTCATAAAAGACATAAATAGAACTATGACATAGGACATGTGTCGAAAGGTATGAATACATATATAAATGTCAAATATCCTAATTTTTAGACAACTTTTAGAGAATATTGTTTAGAGGGAGTGATCCAATATATCAATTTGGTTTTTAGAGATACACATAAAAATCAATAACATACTTTAACAAGAAGCTAAAAGAAGATTGTGATACAATGTGACATCACTTCGCATCACTTCCTTTATATTTAAAAAGAACTCATAATAGAAATTATCCACAATTATATAAAAATTATTGATTAAATAAATACATTATTGTTAACAAATAGATATATCTTTATTCATCAAATATTTTTTCAAGTAAACTTTTAAAATGACAAATAATCATATCTATGAATACATTATCTATGTATATCATAATATAACAAACAAAATATACAATCATATGGAGATATTTATTGAAGTCATAAAAGTATTTCAGTATATACCAACTCTCGACATACATCAACACTTCTTAAGTTATTAGATGAAATCAATTGTGATAAGAATTCATTATTCAACAAGTAGTACGAAAAGCAGACTTAGAAGCAATTGTAAGCATTGGGATGACTAAGAATCTCAAGTAATTATCTATAGAATCAAATATTGAAGTATATTCAACTTCTACCATATTAATATGTAAAAATTGCTCATTAATTGTTTCACAAATATCACCTTCCATATAATTGTCTAATTTCATTCTATTACATGAAATCCTTCCATATAATTCGTTAATTTTCCATGGCAATTCTTATATAACTACTCTAGGTTTTTTCTTTAGATTCCAAGGCATTAACCAAGTCTCACCAACATCCCTAAGATACATTTCTTCGAACAATTCATAGAGAACTCGAATTTATCTCTAACTAATAACAAAACCACTACATTTTTCCATTATTTACCAACAAAAACACATTCAACCAATAAATAAACCAATGAAAATACGTAAAAATGCATTATAACCACAATCCATAAAAACCCACCCACCCACGTTCATATATCCACAATCTGTGAAACCCCACCCACTTTCATCACTAACAATGAATTTTTTGGAGACACTGGAAAACCCAAGGGAAAACTTACCTGAAAGTGACACACGATGGACCGAAACAAGCAAAAATTGACGTGTGCTTGCGTGGAAGATGGAACGACAATTATGAAGTAGGGAAGAAGAGAGAAAATGAAAGAAGGGAGGGAAAAGGGGGTTTCAGGTGGCTTATAGGGCTATTTAAAACAACATCGTTTGGTTTTAAGAAGAGAGAAAATGAAATAGGGGAGGAAGAAGGGGGTTATGAGTCTACACAAATATGTGGATCAGATTAAGTGGCACAGGGTTGGAGCACCCTAACAGGAATAGGGTGCTCCAACCCCTATTATTTTGCATTAGTCATGCATATTTTGGATGCTACTTTTTAGGCTTGACGTCTTACTTAGAACTTTATTTATGACAAGCAATCCCATCGGAGCATTTCTCTTGTCAGATCTTCTTACTGTTTACATGAATGATGCAGAAGTTGCCAAACAAGGAAGTAGTACTTGCGTAGGTCTTGATTGCTTCAAGGTCACTTTCCTAGTTCTAGCATGTGCTTGCTGGCTTGGCAATGTCTTAAGTATAATCTTGACACTCGACAGGCAGGATACGACTAATTTATAAAATGCTCTATTCAAGTGGTTCTTTTCACCTACCGCAAACTACCAGCTATTAATTAAGTGAGAAAATGATTCTCATTTAACAAAATTCATGATACCATTTTGTAGAGGTTTCCCCTTTCTACTAGACATTGGGCAGTCACTTGTATTAAATGTATAAAAGTACTTAATGCAATTTTTTTGGATTACCCCCTAATTGTGGATTCTTCGACTATAGACATATTCATTAGACTTTGTTTTGGATTGTTCTTGCTTTACTGGTATATTACAATCAAGTTGGAGAAGCCCAAATCTAACTTATAAGGATGAATATTATGAGTTCATTCCTTGTAATTAGATATTATTAGTTACTACCAAATTACAACAATCTCAAACTTATACATATATCTCCTCCTTGGAAGGGCTTATGTCTATATTCTTTTTGTTAATTTTCCAAAGTGTAGGTTGTATGTTAAAATAAAATTTCATTATAAAGGTATTGCAATAAACATTGACATTTGAGCAACATATTACTTGTTCCCATTACTCCTTTCCTACCCTATTCCATGAACATCCATCCATCTAATAAATGGGACCTATAAAAATTAAATGGATGGATGCTCATAGAATAGGGTAAGAATAGAGTAACGGGAACAGGTGATCTGAATTGATGTTTTTTCCAACTCAGGAACTTTTCTATTATGAAATTAGAAGCCTCTTGATTAGCCTTACTTTTTCTTTGAAAGCAAGAAGAACATTAAGGTTATGCTTGTTTAGTGGGTATGAGGAAAGAAGAATGGGTATGGAATGAAAATAAATTCTTGGTAAGGAATTATAATTAGATGGCTTATACTTTGATTCCTCATTTTCGGGCATTACTCCATTGGGAGTCATTGCCCCATATATTTGGTGCCCATTTTTCCCTGACTTTGTATTGACTTCTTGAGAATTTGTGAAAATTATGCATAAGCCATATGCAATTCGTCTCTCATAGTATTAAACCCTTTGTATTTTGCAAGATACCCTCTTCTCTCACACATATGTTTCTGTGATTGTGAAATCATTTTTCACACTAATTCTTTGCTTAGATTTGATGAAGCTAAAGGAGCAACTTATAAAATGAAGGAACACTATTAGTTGAGAGAGCCACGATTAGGTAATCTTATAGCTTTCTTTTCTTTCTTAAGAATCCTCTGTAAACAACGATTGTGAGATACCTTTTTTTGTATTAGTGATTATGATTTTGGGGGTTTGTTTTCTTCACCTTTTGCTATTTTAATTCTTCGATTCCTGTTATCCTCTGGTCTAGTCCTTCAATTTCCCTTCTTCACCAACCACTATTCATTCTTCTTCACCATTTTGAATATGGGTTCTAGCATTTACAAACTAACACCATCAATGTGGTAAAGACCCATTTACAAAGACTTGTTTACACACTGAGGTCCTCCACTCTTCTTCCCATTTTCCTTCTTCACCAGCCACCATTCATTCTTCTTCTTCTTCTTCACCATCTTCTTTATCCTATGCATATTCATCAGCAAGTGGTGGTAATGAAGACAGAGGAAACAAGCTTTTAGTGACATATGAGTGTGACCTAGAAGAGGAGTTAGAGAAAGAAAGAGAAAGGAACCAAATACATCAACTTTCAAAGATGATTGGTTATCTTTTTTCTCTATCTATTGAATACAAAGTTACATAGTCTAATTGTTGAATTCAATATTTTGGTTTTATGGGCTTTCCAGCTTAGGATATTATGGGTTTCATTACTAATCTCTGCTTTCATTTGATTAGCATTTTCAGAGATGATTGGATGGACACTGGTGGTTGATTATGATTAAGGCATGTTCTTTTGTTATTAATGCACCGTATAACTAGATTGAATACGGTTTGTTCACTAGCTATTTCATATATGGATTTCAACTTTACCACTGAAGTTAACTCCTTTCCACAAGTTTCCATATGTTTTGCATATTATTCCATTAATGGATGCTTAATTTATGGAGTCTCTGCAAGAGTCGTCGTGGTTGCAGCACTATATCCTATGGTTGGCCTTTATAGAAGTTAAAATTAATTGTTTCTGTGAGATGTTATGTTTTAATTTGACTACTTTGATGATTTTCTTTGTAAACATCCTTCTTCACATACATAATGTATCTTCTATTACAATCACATTCTTTTAAGTTTGTTTGGTCTTTCATCTCCAAGTTTGTTGCTTTTATTACTTTCTCCTACTTTCTTTGGCAATAGAACACCTGATGTTAGAAATCATATATATTTATTTACATTAAACATTGTCTATGGTTATGAAGTAGGTAAATGATTCCAAGAATCTAACAAGATCAGCAAAAAATACCCATATCGAGTTCTTGTAAGTTCTTCATTTACACTTACATTTCTTAGATTTCGTAGCTCCTATTTTATGCACAATATAAATGTCCATATGATTGAACGTGGAAGGAAAAGGATAGGACGACTCAAAGCAATGTATTTCGATTTTAAGTTACATTTTTTCTTTAGGTTAATGATGTTTTACTACTATGGTGTTAATTCACTGTTATTTATCATGAAAAATTTCCCTTTTATAATTGCATCCCATCCCTTCTTGGTTGTTGCCTTATTGAATTTAATAAGCACTTTAACCTTTACTTCAACAATGCAATCCAACTATATCTGTTATAGTCATACACAAATAACATGAAGAATCTACTCTCATTTAGTGAAACCTCACTCATAAGTTAACATAAATTAGAGTGAAGTAGTTCCAACCTTTATTTTGCTCTCCAATAAGTTTGTAAAAGAAAATCTTACTTGCTTACTAAGCTGATATGATTGACAAATTACTTAAGTTTTAATCAATTTAGAAAGATCTTGTATAACATCATTGTCATTCATATTTTTAAATGCATCAAAACAAACAAGTCCCATTATGATATGTCATGTTAATAATTTGTTAATTAACATAGGCAACTTAACAACATATACAAAAGTATTCTCGTCAAAAGACTTTTCTTAACATTCTACTCAACGAAACAAAGTTTGTTCTTTATGCAAATTCTAATCAATTTGAGCTCCTTTAATATCGATTATCACTCATTCACCACTGGCCAAGTTCATTCATATCCTTTACTATTCAATTGACTAAAACTCGATATAGTTTTATCAAGGTTGGAAATTAGAAGTATATCAACTATTAACTTTAAAGTATGCATAGGAACTGATCTTCTTCTTTTCACTTTCAAGAGTACATCATTGACATATCTCACTTTTCTTGGAAGATGAAATTAATGATCTCGAAGTGAAAACTATTATTATAATCCATATGACATAGCTATGAATAGTGATATTGTAAGCAGTTAAGGCAATAACAGTAAAAAGAGTTCTTTAACTTCTTTATCATCTTTCTCTATTACCTTTGCTTATTGTTTTATCTCTTTTCTGCTGCTATTACCTATCTTTTCAATATGCCCTATCTATATGGTGGACAATTACTTTCTGAATTTTTTAATGTAGATCAACATGGCTCACCCCCTATTAGCGAACGACAACATAAACTATAGCAACTTTTGATAACTCAACAAACAACAAATAATATGATGGTTTTCTTATTTGTTATCCATTATGTTACCTATTTTGTATACCTTCAAGATAAGGTCTGTGAAACTAAAACAAAGGAAGAAAAAAGGATTGATAGAATGAGACAAATGTTTAGATTGACCACAGATTGTGATAATGTCTGCATTAGTGAACTTTGTATAGATGGAGCAACCTTTAGGATATTGTGTGATATGGTAAGAGATGTCAGGGGTTTAAAACCCACTAGGAACACATCCATAAAAGAGCTTGTAGCAATGTTCATGTACACCTTAACTCACCATAAAAAGAGTAGGACAATCAGCCTACTTTTTCTCTGAAGTAAAGAAACCATAAGTCAACAATTCCATTAAGTTCTTTATGCAAATATGAGATTGCATCATATTTTTCTCAAAAAGTGGGAGCCTATTACTCAGGATTGTCAAGATGAGAGATGGAAATGTTTTCAGGTAATTGAACATTATAATTAACCTATAATACTAATATCAAAACTTTTATGTGATAAAGCACGTTTTTTTAATTTGTAGGATTACCTAGGAGCCTTAGATGGGACACTAATTAAAGTTACACATTTTAGTGAAGATAAGCCCCGATATCGTATAAGAAAATGATGTATTTCAAAAAATGTTTTAGGTGTTTGTTGCCCAAACATGCAATCCATATATTTATTGCCTAGTTGGGAAGGCTCTGCATATGATGGTCATGTGCTTTTAAATGCTATCTCAAGGCCTCATAGTCTATGAGTCCCTCGAGAAAAATTTCTATTACAATATCCAATTTGGTTTCTCTTTGAGTTATGATGCTCAATGATAACTTATTGTTCAATTATGAAGGACGTTATTACTTGGTTGACTCTGGATATTGCAATGTAAATGTATTTCTTGCTCCATATCAAGGGAAATGCTATCACCTCAAAGAATTAGATGGTCATCAACCAAAGACGGCAGAGGAATACTTCAATACAAGACATTCTAAAGCAAGGAATGTTATTGAGAGATGCTTTGGATTGTTGAAGGGAAGATGGAAGATCTTTGCATCCCCTTCATTATTCCCAATTCAAACCCAAGTTCACATTATAATGGCTTGTTCGCTTCTACACAACTTGATTCGCAAGTTCACAAACTTTGATCCACAAAATTCAATCACTAAAGATGAAGAGGAGAGTGAGGAAGATGAGAGTGATGAAGATGATAAAATGGAAGACATTACACAAATTAGTCCAACTGATGAGTGGTTGACATTCAAAAGTAATAAGCCAACCAATATGTATAATATATGGACAACTAGGTCCAATAACATTGAGCTGGATTATTAATTTAAGATATGTTTGTTTCATATGCAGATTATTAGATTGTTGAAATGTTTTGATTTTGATTAATGTACCTGAATGTTGAACATCTCTATTTGTTTAGTATTAGCAATATATAACTAAGAGTTATTGGATTACTTTTAAAATGCACCCATATGAACATCTATGTTTGGTTAACTCCGTGTAAGTGAGTTATTAGATGATATCATTGTATTCAGAATTTTTAGCAAAGTTATTTTTATTATATGTTATTTCCTTAATAACTCTTACATTGTCGTACTTTTATTATGAATGTCTACAGCTACTCATAGGAGGGGAAAGAATAAGCAATATTGGAAGGATGATGAGGTTAAAGTTTTGTTCAACGTTTTGCATAAACTAGCTTGCAATCCTTTATGGAAAGTAAATGGGGGATTTAAGAACAATTACATGGTTGAAGTACATAAGATGTTCTTAAGCAAGATTCCCAATTTTGATTAAGGAAATTGATCCCCACATTGACTCTAAGTTTAAATGGATAAGAAACAAGTACAATCCAATTTCTAAAATGTGTATGCAAAGTGGTTGTCAGTGGGATGACATTGAGCATAAGATCAATTGTGAGAAACAATATTTTGATGAATGGTGCTTAGTAAGGACATCTAACTCAAAAGTTGATTGAGCTCTTATTTTAGTAGTTTCATTCTTCATAATTATAACATTTTCTTGTTCTGAAGTTTTTAATCTTGTTCTTCCTATAATTCTTTTTTACAAAATCACAAGAATTCAATTGGAATGTTAAATTTTAAATTTTCATATTTGCACAAACTGGACATAATGTGGGGTAAAGATAGAATCATGGGACTCAAAGTTGAGGATATAGCTGAAGCAAGTGCTAAGGCTAAATGCCTAAAGAATATGATAGTATATTCTTCATCGGACCTAGAAAATGAACCTGTTGTGGTCTCTAATACGCAAGGATCCCTAGTTATTCCTTCAAACACCTATACAAAAAAAAAGCAAAAAAAAAACCTCTCACCAAGAAAAGGAAAGTTTTTACAAGAAAAAAACCAGCAATACTTCATAAAACTATTTACTCAAAGTTAGACAACTTCATTGTTAAGTTTGAATCTATCTGCGAACAAATGGCATCACAATATGCAGCTGCTGCAAATGCTTTGATTGCAGAGTCTAAATTTGATTCCCTAACTAATAAGAAGATGCAAAAACTCATCAATGAACTTCTTAATATTGGCATATCTCAAATGGACGTAGGTAAGGCTACTATGTTATTTAATAATGATCCTACTAAAGTTCATATTTTGTTCACCTTACCAAGTCATTTAAAAAGGTCTTTGGTACTTGGATTCGTCTATCGATCTTCTAGTCCATGAATCATGCGAGGGAGCATATTAACACTTTTATAAGTATTATAAACTTATGATGCAATTGATGTTGCCTAAACCGGTTATTTTTTATTAGTCGGAAATGTTGTAATTGTGATGCAAACAAAGTTTATAGTATTAACCTGGTTATTTTGTATCAATTAAAGCTTTTGGTTAATGTATTATGTATAGATGTAATATTTTCCATCATTAGCATCATCAGGGGGAAATTAAATTGTATTAAACTATTTACTTGATTTGACTGTAGCAATGGAATGATGGATATTATAGTTATGTTAATGAATTGTACAATATTTTAGATGAGTAAATTGAATGTTGAGGACATTATATAAACCAAGTGCCCCTAAATCTTTTTTGATGACCTTGAAAAATGAGACATTGAAGTAAAGTAAAAGGGCAATCATCTTTCTTTAAATTTCCGTGCCACCTATAACAATGGGATATACTTGCTACTATTAATATTTTATGTTTGTGATGATTTCAATCATTTGAAAAAGATGTCCATTCGCATTGACTGAAAAGTAAAAGAAATGGAATATAAAAGAGAAAAAAAAACATGACATATTTACATGTACCTAAATCAAACCATTTCCTCAAACTCGCACTATCTCCACATCTGAACATAACGTATTTAAATGTACCTAAATCAAATCATTTCCTCAAACTCACATTATCTCTACAATTGCTTTCTTTTCTTCCCAAAATTGAAAAGATTACACCACAAAAAATTAACGAAAAGTGATATATATTTAATTGTTGATATATTTAATCATTTACACTTAACGATTAATGATATGAAAATACTTAAGATACTCACTTTAATTTATATATGATTTTAAGTACAATTTGGAAGCAAAGAAAATTAAAGTGAGTCAAAAGTACTGCATTTAGGTTATTTTCTGAAGATCAAATTTTACTTGTCTTTATGGAACAAGAAGAAAAAAATTAAAAGATAAGAAAAATGGAACATAAAGAAGAAGAAAATTTTAAAAGCAAGCAGTTAGAAAAAGAGTCAAAACGACAGTGCAAATGAAGAAAACGCAGTGCAATCATAATTGGGCAATGCATATAGGTTAAACACAATGCATGTGCATCTGTGTTTTACGCTGAACGTATACATTGTGTTCAACACAACACATACGACTGCGTTTTGCGTTGAACGTAACGAATACATCTGCATTTTGCATTGAATGCAAGCGTATTCATTCGTAGTGTACGCATAAAATGTAACGCATATCCCAGCAACCATGGGGGAGCGAATAGTGGCGTGAATAAGAAAACCCCCAACCTTACTTGTCTCATCATGCTACAATGGGCAAGCAACTGTGAGAGGGTGAAGAGAGGTGTGGCAATGAGAGTTGGCACAGGCGTGGAGAGCTGGCGTGCATAAAGAGGTGCAGTAGAGAGTGGGCTGCGTAATTACACAATGAAGGAGAACCGAATGGGTCTTCGATGAGGGCTACAACATGCAGGCTAAAGCATTTTTTCGAGAAAGATTCATGAAGGATTATACTTCCTGACGTCAGTTCAGAGGCAACATTGATGTTGACGACTGGGTTAAGTATTTTTTATTATTTTGTTATTTCTTTCTCTCAGTAGAAATTGATTGTGTTATCCTTTATTAATCGATTTAGGTATTGCATATGAATAATCCGATATTTATTATTGCTCGGTTATTTGTGTATGAACCCATTAGGTATTGTGAAAAGATGATTTTAATGCATTCATTAAATCGTTAATTACAAACTTATTGCTAGAATTTAGATATAATCTGTAATTGTTATACTGAAATTCATGTGTAGCGACTAATGATCGTAATCATTAGGGATAATATGACCTAGGTTAAATGACGCATCTATGTGGTTGTTGCCTTAATCAATCGGTTTTCCTAATTCGTAATACTACTGCCTAATTAAATCAAAAGAATGTACCATAGATTATTCGATAGTTAAGTTTAATTAACGATCGTATCTTGATTAAATAAAACCTAAGGAAAACTCCGGTTAATTATTAACTCACGATTAATAGTTGTTAGGAGAGATTTGAGAACAACAAATTAATGAAATATGCTTAATTAGGGTGTAGGCTGAGATTGAACCAAAAAACTAGGTCCCTATCGAATTTCTCACTTTTTTCATTTTTTGCATGTTTTCTTTAATTCGTTTTCATTAGGTTAGTTTGTTTCATTTTATTTTCTTCTTTCAAAAATCCAAACCCCCCATTAAACTTAGACACCCGTTAATTTCATTCTATAAATTTTACACACACTCTTTATGGGATTGGCTGAACTCATTATTGCTATAATAGTAGTCTAGTTATTTTATTTTGACTAACATAATGACGTGCGGTCAAAAAGCAATCTCATTACTGGTCTATACCTTTGATGCCAAGCTATATGTTCTCGCTATCTGGCCCACAACTCATCAGAAAGAATGTCACACTGTCTCTTACTAAAGAAACTATTAAATCTACCCCTCTTTGGTGGAAGAAGCTGAAAACCCTACCTCTCACCATTGAAATTGAGAACCAAAAACTAATGGATAAGAAAGTTAAAAGCCAATGCAATATTCTTTATGTTGGTTTTAAATTCTGGAACATGGTATCCCAATTGATCGCTTCAACACCAGTTGACTAGTATTCTTCATGCTCATCACCATCCTTCTTCTCCTCTTTGTCAAGATCATAAACCATGGGACTTAAAAAACTATCAAGTTTAGGTCCAGAAACCAACATAGGAGTATAGCTACCACCATCTGTGAGCAACAATCTTCTAGAATTACCAATCATGCCATATAGGATTATCTTTGTATATAAAATACCACATTAGATTTTGTTATATAAGATTAAAAATTGATGTTAGTTAAACGTTACATTTTATTGCATTGAGGTTGCACTTCACTGTTATAGGATTGATAATTGAAATTTTATGTTTATTTTTATTATTATTTTAATTCGTAAGTTACAATGCCACAATTTACTTATTGAATAAAATATCAATTGTAAGGAAAGTATATAATCTACAATCAGTAGAATTATTCAATATCCTCTCCTACTATTAAGATGAATTGTAAATAATTATTAAGAGTAACACTAAAAATTAATATTTTCAAATGAGACACGTTAAAAAGTTTTACCTTTTCATTTTTTTCAATGTTATTATTTTTAAGAACACCTGTGCAAAGCACAGGGTTAGCGACTAGTTAACTATATACTAAAGGGAATACATTACTCATTTCATTACGTACAATTGAAATTCACCAAGTGATACAATTTTAAATAAAGGATACAATTGCAGATAGATACCAGGTCACATATTTCCCAAGAACGTTAAACACAGCATGTCCTCTCAAACTAGACAGGAATTATTTCCTTGTCCACAAAGCAACTGGTAGATATAATTTGATTATCTTTAATAAAAGTTCTAAGCTTGGAACCTTTAGGTCTTACCAAAATTTTAAACGACAGATATCAGATTACTAATTATAGGGAGTAGTCACAGTTACAAAAATTCGTAATAATAAATTCGAACATAATGGTAGAATTGCAGACCTGCAATTTATAACCCTAGATCTTACCAAAGATATTGTGTATATAAGCGCTAGAGAAAAAATCTGTTTTGATTACAATATCCCCTAGACATAAACTAATCATCATCATTATGTGTAAACTCACAAAAATATCACTCTTTTTGATTTGTTTATATTATTCATTATATCTTTAGTGACATTGAAAACTTAGAGAAATAAGAAAATAAAGAAAGTCGTATTGTCAATAAGATTAAGGCCTCCGTCATCCTTAACCATAAGTTGTCACATGCAACATTTGATTTATCTCTGAAAGTGGACACCAATAATCAGATTTGAAAAATTATTATTCATAATTCAATTTGTCCTAAAACAACATATGAGACTTCTTATCAATATCACTTTTGAACATGACAAACAAGTGGATTCACGAGTGTTAGAAATGAACTTGGTTTAATACATGCTTCTAGATTATGTGTTGTAACGAGTTGTATTTCACTCGGACAAAATACCAAGTTAAATTGTCTTTGAACTCTTTTGGACAGCTTCATTGAGGCTAGCATTATAGTTAGTTGTTATCAACTCTACTTCTCTATAAATATGATCATTTGGCCATTACATATGTATTGTACAAAATCAAAAGAAAAGTGAGTGAAAAAAAAGGTTGTGTAGTGTGTGAAGGCTTCATAAGGTTCCCAACTCTAGTGAGCTGTGCAGTGAGAAGTTTTAGTAAAGTGAGTGTGTATTTTGTTAAACAAGTTTATTTATAGGCAATATAATTATCAACATTTAGTATCAGAGCTCAGTTAAAGTGCTCAAGTAGATCAAGATGACTTCGAGTTCAACAACTGACATTCAACAAGTTCATCCAATGCAGTTATCAATTTTCAAGTTTGATGGCAAAAACATTTTTACAATGTGGAAACGCTTTTTGAAGTTATATTTGAGAAGCAACAAGTATGGTGAAATTTTAGAGAAAGGCTTAGTAGAAAAATAAAAATCGACGACAAGTTCATGATCGTTCATTAAATGAAAAAGGCTCATTTTTAATTTTTCAATCTACTAAATTGTCAATTCGTGAAAAAATATTTCATGCTAAAATAGCAAGGGAGGCTTGGAATATTTTGCTCAAAATATATTAAGGAGCAGACATAGTAAAACAAACAAGACTACTAGATTTGAAAAGCCAACACGAGTTGATAGAGCAAGGTAAAGATGAATGTATTCGTGATTATTTTTCGCAAATGAAAAAATTGATCAATGAGATGAAAAATAATGGTCATGAAATTATAGAGAAAGATATCATGGAGAAGATCATGTGCACATTGACAAGTTGATTTGACTATATTATCACGACTATTAAAGAGTCTAAAGGTTTGGAGTCCATGACTCTCAATGATTTGCAAGCCTTATTAGAGTCCTATGAAATGCGATTGAATGAAAGATCACCAAACACAATAGAGTAAGTTCTAAAAGCCTAAGTAAGTCTAAGAAATGAGAAGGAAACTGAAATAGGCAAAACAGAGCATACTCAAAGAAGTTTAAATTTTAGAGGCAAAGGAGGAAAAAATTTTAAAACCAATTCTAGACTAGGAGCAAGAGAGAGTGAAAGTCCTCATGATAAATCCAATATTCAATATTACAAGTGCAAAATTTTTGGTTAGTATCAGTGCCATAATTGTAAAAAAAAATATATGGTCACTATAATAAAGAATGTCATGCTTAATGACAAGAACATAAAGATAATCGAGTTGGATTCGTTGAAACTAATAACCCAGAGACCTTATTAATGGCCGCTCATGAAACCAGTAGCAGTGACAAATGTCAATCATTTTAGATTCAGGTTACAACAATAACTTAAGTGGAAGCAAGGAAGTTTTTGTCAAATTAGTTGAATCCTTTCATTCTTCAGTAAAGCTTGCCAATAACTACCAGATTCCAGTTTAGGGAAGAGGAAAGATTGTTAAAAAATTGAAGAATGGGTTTTAAAATTATGTTTTTGAGGTGTATTATGCTCTTACTCTTTGCCAAAATCTATTATGCGTTGGATAACTATTAAAAAAGGGTTATCTGTTAAGTCAAACCAGACTTCACGTATTAAATGATTTTGATGACAAACAAAGAGAAATATACAAATGAAAAGTAGATGGACACATGAAAATAGAAGAAGTAAAAATCAGCTTAAGTAAAAGAAAAGCAGACGAAAGAAAAGCAGAAGGAAGAAAAACAGACGAAAGCTTACAGAAGAAAAGCAGACGAAAGAAAAGCAGAAGGAAGAAAAACAGACGAAAGCTTACAGAAGAAAAGCAGACGAAAGAAAA
>JANITW010000003.1:22483816-22495999 GCA_027564335.1 Erythroxylum williamsii
TTTCTTTATTTATTTATAAAGTCTGTACACAACTTTGTACAAAACGCGCTAAAGGCGATTGCCTTTAGGGCACTACTATAACAGGAAGATACTTACCTCCCTTCATTTTTCTCAATTCAAACCTAAGTTCACATCATAATGACTCATTCCCTTCTATACAACTTGATTTGTAAGTTTATGAGCTTTGATCCATAAGAGTCAATCACTAAAGATGAAGAAGAGAGTGAGGAAGATGATAGTTGTGAAGATGATGAAATGGAATACATTATACAAATTAGTCCAACTGATGCGTGGTTGGTGTTCAGAAATAATATGGCAACCAATATGTATAATATATGGACAATTAGATCTAATGACAATCATGTTGATTAGTAATTAAGATATGTTTGTTTCATATACTTATTAAATTGTTGAAATGTTTTGATTTTGATTAATTTACCTAAATGGTGAACATCTCTGTTTGTTTAGTATTAGCAATATATAACTGAGAGTTAATGGATTACTTTTAAAATGCACCTGTTTAAACTTCTCTGTTTGGTTGAATATGTGTAAGTGAGTTATTATATTACATTTTTGTATTTAGATTTTTCCAAGAAAAGTTATTTTTGTTATATGTTATTTCCTTGATAACTTTTACATTGTCGTACTTTTATTAGGATTGGCTATGGCTGCCTGTGGGAGGGGAAATAATAAGCAATATTGGAAAAATGATGAGGTTGAAGCTTTAGTCGAAGTTCTGTAGGAACTAGCTTGTGATCCTTTATGAAAAGTAGGTGGGGGATTTAAGAACAACTACATGGTTAAAGTGCACAAGATGTTGTTGAGCAAGATTCCCAATTTTGATAAGGAAGTTGATCTCCACATTGAATCTAAGATTAAATGGTTAAGAAATAAGTACAATCCAATTTCTGAAATGTGTATGCAAAGTAACTGCCAGTGAGATGAAGTTAAACATAAGATAAATTGTAAGAAACAATGGGTTGATGAATGGTGGTTGGTAAGGATATCAATCTCAAAAGTTGATTAAGCTCTTATTTTAGTAATTTCTTTTCTCATAATTATAACATTTTCTTGTTATGAAGTTTTTTATCTTATGCTTCATGTAATTCTTTTTTATAAAATCACAAGAATGCAATTGGATTGTGCAACTTCAAATTTCCATATTTTTGTAAACTAGACATGGTTCTACTTGATTTAAAGTTGAGGATATAGCTGAAGCAAATGCTAAGGCTAACTACCAAAAGAATATGACAGTGTAGTCTTTATCGAACAGTGAAGATGAACCTGTTGTTGTCTCTGATACACAAGAATCCCTAACTATTCCTTCAAACACCCATGCAACAAAAAAGTGAAGAAGCCTCTCACTAAGAAACAAAAGTTTTTACAAGAAAAAAACCCCAGCAACACTTTAGAAAACTATTGACTCAAGGTTTGACAACTTCACTATTAAGTTTAACTCTATTTACAAACAAATGGCATTACAATATACTGCTGTTACAAATGCTTTGGTTGTGGAGTCTAAATTTGATTCCCTAACTAATAAGAAGATGCAAGAGCTCATTAATGAACTTCTTAATATTGGCATATCTTAAATGGATGTTAGTAACGCTGCTATGTTATTCTATAATGATCCTGCTAAAGTTTAGGATTTGTTTACTTTGTCAAGTCATTTAAAAAGGTCTTTTGTGCTTGGATTCCTCTATCCATCTTCTCTTTCATAAATCATGCAAGAGAGCATATTAATGCTTTTGTAAGTATTATGAACTTATGATGCAATTGATGTTGCCTAACTAGGTTATTTTGTATTAGTTGGGAATTTTGTAGTTATGATGCAAATAAAGCTTATAGTGTTATCCTGATCGTTTTGCATCAATTAAACGATTTTGGTTAATGTATTGTGTATAATTGTGATATTTTACATTATTTGCATCATCAGGGAGAATGTAAATTGTATTAAACTATGTTACTTGATTTTATTGTAGCAATGGAATGGTGGACATTATAGTTATGTCGGTAAATTATACAATGATTTGGTTGAATAAATTTTATTTTGAGGCCATTATGTGATTGATGATATGTTGATGCAAGAAAATACTTGAGCATTTTTTTTCAAGAGCTATTGGAAAATACCGCAATATACTTAATTTTAAACATTTTGTCATTATAAATGGGGTGCATAAATTAAATATAATCAATTAGGATATATTTAAAATTTGATGTAAAATAAAAAATTAACAAATTATTATTTCTCAACATTTTTAATAAACCAACCACCATCAATAGTAATGGTAATCATTCATTCGTCTTAATCAACCATCCTAATTATATGATCATATCTATTCTCATTCCTCACTATATTCATTCTCATTCCTATTACCATTGCTCCATATAAACCAAATGCCCCTTGAATAACAATAAATCATGTCTTCATGTCTATATATTCTTAATATCATGTTATTATTCATATGCTACTAAGACACATAGGATTGAATGATCATATAATTGCTTTTGCTCTATGATTGACCTATTCGTGATAGTCAAATTTGTAATACCGTAAGTGCACAACGTAGCTGTAGCTAGTACCAACAAATACGGGTCGATCCCACGAAGATTATGAATACTAGCACTTAGCCTTCCCCTATTATCATGCCTAAAGATTGATTTTGGATTTTTAATGAAAAGAAACTAAAACTAAGACAAGCAAAATAAAATAGGAAATGAAATTAAACAGAGAATTAAAAAAGCACTAAAAAATTATCAATAATCTAAATCTCCCTGATTGTTCTCTATTGAGTATTCTGATGGTGTAGATGTCTGATCTTGCATTTTAGTGGATCCGTCGATAAAATCTTCGCGTCACCTGCTTCTCTAGCTGAAAATAGCCTCTAAAATTGTCTCTACAACTTCTAGAACGATGCCTACTGCCTCCTCCTTGTGTTTGCCTCTGAAACATCTCTTTTATATGAAAATCTAGGTTTTTAGGTTATGCACGGTCGTGCACAGGAATGTTTAAATGAGAATCCGCTAGATATTGCAAAAGTACACAGGTGTGCAAAAGTGTATGACTGTGCATTTCTTCCAGATTGTTGTTTTTCCTATTTCAGCTACATTTTCATCTGGTTTCTTCTCCTTTAAGTCCATGCAAGCAATTACGACTTAGAAACACAGTTGAAACAAATTAAGTGCTAAATATACGATAAAATATAAAATATCAAGCAAAATACATTAAATATGGGTGGTCAAATATAGAAGTTTTCTTGTCCTTAAGCAAATCATAATCAAAATTATAAATTTCACATCATAATTCCATCATCAATCTCAACCTATCCATTTATACTATACATAATCATATCTTATTGAATCAAATTAACATGCAATCAACAATATCAAGTTGTCTTAAAATTAATTTCCTAAGTAATATTAATAATAATTATGTCAACAATCGCATTGAAATCAAAAGCATATCTCTTTACACGCTCACCAAGATTTCACTCAATACACTCAAGTATTTATGGTGAAAAGCCTCAAAACTCTCAATCAATGCATAGTAGAATCCTTACCATAGGTTTGCAATAAAATCACATCTCCACAACTTATGTACAAACTAGAAACAAAAATCAAAAGCTCTTTGTGTAGGTTGTAATAAGGCTTAGGTAAGGTATGAATAGGATAAGAAAAAGGGCTAAGTAAAGGAAATTTACTCAAAGCAATAGTACAATACTTGTTTACAAATATACATAGGTCTTTTCATTGCAAAACAAATGGTACTACATGCATTTTTTTATATTCCAATCAGTATCACAATTCAACAAATATTAGACCTTTCACAAATTTCAAGTCTTACAAATCAATAATGTAAATAACCTTCAAGGTTTAAAATAATAATAGATCTTCAAAGAAAATAGGATAAAGGTTGATATGTGGGTAAAATTAATAAAAAGGGATAAGGCTTAACTTCGCCCAAAGGTAAATTTAAGGGAGTGGTAATTTTTAAAGAAATAGGCTAAGCAAGTTGGCAAATCTAAGTGCCATCATCATGTCAATACTTATAATTTAACAAATATGGTCTCAACATGTATAATAAAAGCAAGTTCTAGAATTATCCTATTATACATGATATCACACACATGAAAGGAAAAAAATGCTTTACCAAAATATGAAAATTTGTTCTTTAGGCTCAAAAGCTTACGAAAACAATGGGTACACACATAATATGTAAATTTCACTCAACTTAAAAATTTCAATAATTACGAAAAATATGATTTAGCAAACTAATTTTATTCTAACCATCATCCTTTTGCATTCGAATTCAAATCAATATACAACAAGGACATCTAGTATTCATAGACAGATCTCAACCAATTCAAGACTTTAGTAAAAAAAATTATAATCAGGATTATAATAAGCTTAAAAAATCATTTAAAATTCAATAAATCGATCCTCACACTTAAAGTAGTACATTGTCCTCAATGAACATAATATAAGTAAATATGCAAGCGAGAGGGTTGTTTGGTACTTTCCTTATTATGAAGATTTTTTGATTTGGATCCATCCAATGTGAGACTAACTACCTTGAAAAATATGAAAGAAAGGGATAAAAAGAAACAAATGAAATAACATAACAAAAAATAAAACCCTATACTAACATGAAAGCAAAAACAAGATACTATCAAAATTAAAATAAAATTAAAACTAACTCATGGGTTGCCTCCCATGCAGCGCTTCTTTAACATTGGTAGATCAATGTAACTAGCATATATCCATCATCTACGGCCAATAATTAGTGACTTGCTTTCACCCTTTTCTCCACAAAGAAGTTTCAAAGCTTATAAGCAAGCCATATATTGTATGATAATAACAGGGACATAATTAATTAGATTAATAAAACCAATAGACTCCATTAATGGCCATTTCAATGACAAACTGTTAAAAATGTGGGGAATATCAAAACTCCCTATATCATCAGCTAGCTCGAGCAGTTTTTCTTTAAGGAAGTGAGAACTCTCCGTACTTAAGGTCACTACCAACACCTTATCAGTAGTTTCCTTTGCTCCTCCACCAGTTCTTCCTCAATTATCTCTGTCTACTCTTCTTCTTGTTCTTCTTCTTCCTGGACAGAGGCTTATGGATCATCATCTTCAATTACCTTTTACTGCTTCTTTACTTCCTCTTCTTGGAGGGAAGTTTCTTCGTCTTCTTATTCAAGAAACTCTTCTTCACTGTTAAAGGTGATTGTCTCTCATACAATAGTATTAGTTTTAGTAGAACTGGACAAAGTACCTTGCATTTTGTCAGGTAATATATCCATCAACTGGTCGATTTGATTCACCATATTCTGTATACGAGCCTATGTTTCCTGATGCCTCATGTTTAAATCTTGAATATACTCAATCATCATATCTCTCAAAGCAGCAGTTACCTCCTTGCCTTCTTGAAATGTATCTTTCTTTATGAAATCAATTGTTGTCTCTTCTTCACTTTAAGATGGTTGGAAGCTCAAATTATACTTATCATATGCAAGTAAAGGAATTCATGTTGACTAGCTACTCTCTCGGTAAAGCATTCCATTAGTCTATCTGTAGCACTAAAGAACAATCAGGGAGCACAATAGGGTTTATATAACCTAGATACTAATGAAACAATTAGTTACACATTGCCGAATACGAAATCAGATACACATATATAGAAACTTGAATTGAAAACAATGGAAGCATAATTCTAAATCTCCCTAATTGTTCTTTATTGAGTATTCTAAAGATGTAGATGTCTAATCTTGTATTCTGATGGATCTGTCATCTTTGTGTCTCCCTCTCTTTTAGCTCACAATCACCTCCATAATCATCTTTGAAACTTCCAGAACGATGCTTGCCACCTCTTCCTCTCGTTTACCTCTAAAACCTCACTTTTATATGAAAATCTAAGTTTTGAGCTGTGTATAGGAACGTGCATAATGAGAATATGCCAGATATCTTGAAAGTACATTACACACCTGTGCATTTCTTCTAGATTGTTGTTTTTCTTGCTTCAACCGTGTTTTCGTCCGATTTATTCTCCTTTAATTCTATGCAAGAAATCATAACGTAGAAAAACACTTGAAATAAATTAAGTAATTTGCATGACCGTGTATTTCATCCATATTATTTTTTCTTGTTTTAGCCGTGTTTTCATCCAGTTTCTTTTCCTTTAAGTCTATGTAAGCAATTAAACCTAGAAACACTCTTGAAATAAATTAAGTACCAAATATACGATAACAGTATAAAATATCAAGCACTATACATTAAATATAGGTGGTAAAATATAGTCAAATATCCATCTATATCACTATATAATTTCTATGTATAGTATCATAGCTTGTTTTAATATGTTTTATATCCTTTAATTATTTTAATTGATTTAAATTTCAAATTAGAAAAACATAGATTGAATATTTTTAGGTTTTTGGAAAAATCTGCGATTTTGAATTTCATGAAAACTTAAAATTATTTATTTTTCTTTGTGATTAAGTCATATGATTGATTAATGACTGCATAAAAGTGAGTTTCTAATTGATTTCGTGTTTTTTTTTTTTTAAATTAGGTTGTTTCTTATGAATAAGTTATAAAATTAGTTAATAAATATATCAAAGTGGGTTATTAATCAACTTTGTAACTTAGTTGTGCTTAAACCTTGTGTTTTAGATGTTTCAGTGACTTATTATGGTTACTAAGTTTATTTTGTGCGTTTTTGAAATTTTTGGATGTCGTCCCACTAGTCAATTGAACATATTATCCATTTGACCGAACCCTAAGCAATTTAGGACAAATGTCAAGCGTTATTTCGATTTTGCATGCTTTTCTGCGATTTTGGCATGCTTAATCATTTTAATCACCTTCTAAATTATTTTTATCTTAATTTAGTATTAATATTAGCCAAGGGGTAATTATGTATGAGTTTAGGAAGATAGTATAATGACTAGTAAATGATATATTTTGATTTATAAATTATTATCTACTCAAAATGGACAATGGTTTGTAAAAATATTTCTTTCCTGATATATTAAAACTACTATTGTTTGCATTATTTATTCTGCAAAATAATATTTAACAATTTTTTAACATTTTTAAATTTGTTTAATTTCAACGCCTTTTAAATTTTTTGAAAAAGTATCCAAACTTATAAAAATCAGTCAATTTGAATCTAAAATTAATCTCTATTAACATTTTATAGATGTAACTAACAAAGTGATGTAAAGATTGATATTTAGAGGGGCTATGTGACATCCTCTTCCCCACATGGTTTTTAAACATCAAACAATTGAATGCTTTTAAAATATATAATTACCAATTTGTTTGTCAAAGGAAGCTTAAAAAGCATATTAACAAAGATAAAGAGCCATCCAACTCTTTTAAATATTAGTCTTTATATTGTTCCATCAGTCGCATTTTAAAATGTTAACGTAGACAAAATTTTGAATTGAGTTGTTGAATTTTTAAAAACTTAAAAATTTTGAACATTGAAATAAAAAAATTTAAAAGGGTTCCTTACTTTTTATTTCGTTATCCATTATTCTCTCCAAAAGGAAACTTTTGATGTGGATTTTGAGTTTTGTTTGGTCTATTATAAGAAGTGTCTTATTTATTAATTTAGTGAATCAAGTAGTAGTGAATAATCAAATATGATCAATTGATATCTTAGTTAGGAATAACTTTAAGGTTTGGAAAAGTAATGTATAATTAGCTTTGAGTTTAATAGATTTGGATATGACTCCCCTGTGCTTATGACACAAGAGTTCAACCAAGTGATGACCTATCTGAATCAATTTTCAAACATGATGTAGCAAACAAGGCACTATTCCAAGAGGGTGAGATCAAATAGGCTAAGCATTATAATCATGAAGAAGTCCTTTCACTATACTTTAAAGGTAGGTTACAAGCTAAAAGTAAAGCCTAGAGGTTCATGGAGATTTTGAAGGAAAGATTCCTAGAATGTGAGAAATTTAATCTAATCAACTTATGCATTTGTTGACTTCACTATGGTATGATGAAATTTTTGGGCTTATAATTTACATTATGAGAATTTCAAATATAACCAATAGGATAAATGGACTATATGTCCCAATTTTTATTTCCTTTTTGATATATTACGTGTTTTTTTACCCTTTGACTTTAATTCCTTAAAGGCAATTTATAGTGGCAAGAAATAAGTATAAATAGTGATTGAGTTAATCCCAACAGATATTGACTGAGTTAATCCTAATTTATATTCAACAAGAGGAAAAGATATACTGTAAGAATGTTGATGTTGTGAATTTGGTATCAGAATCCTTGAAAACTAAAAGAAATTATAAGAATCAAAATAAGAAGAATAAAGGTTTTAAGAAGGACGGAGACAAAGTTAACGGGCCATCAATTGGGGTTAAAAAGATGAATGTTAAGTGTTAACATTATAATAAAATATGGAAATTGAAGAAATATTGCCATAAGTATAAGGCTTCTTTGAATAATAAGGAAAGCAATCCAGGCAAACTTGAGGTTTTAGTTCGCTTTGAATCATCTTTAACATACACGATTAAAGTAGTTAATGGTTCTTCTATTCATATTTCTAGGTACATTATAGAAAATAAGGAGGTGAACATGTTTACAATTGAACAAAAGTAGAAGTAAATTATATAAGAGATGTTAAGTTGTATTAAATGATAATGTAAAGTTGAATAAATGGTGTATTTGTTTATGCGGTGTAGTTTAATTTTATTTGTTAGACTTGATGATGTTAATGCACTTTAATTTTCTATAACAAAAAGTTTCATTATCCCTCAATTCAATTATTGTAGGAGAATGCTTGTTGTATGATATTCTTCATTGTTTATATTTGAAGGATTTTGATGAAGTGGATATGAATATTAAGAATAAGCAAATAAAATGAATTTAACCAAAGAAAATTCATTCACTTTTTGATATAAGAGACTTGGTCATATTTTAAAAGAAATGATTGAGAGATTGATTAAGGATGAGATCCACCCTAATTTGATTTATAATGATGTTGGTAGTGCATGTATAGAATATATTAGATGCAAATTCACTAAAAGTAATAAGAAATGTGCCACTAAAAGTAGTGAGGTTTTAGAGATTATTGACATAGTTATTAGTGGACCTTTGAACCCAACAAATGATGTAAGAAATTATTTGTAACTTTTATTAATGATTATTCTCGATATTGTTACCTGTATATCAGTAGTAAGAAGTATAAGTTCATAGAGAAGTTTAAAATATTTAAAGAAAAGGTTGAGAAGCAACTTAATAGACCCATTAAAGTTATTGAGTTAGACTATAATAGAACGTATTATGTTATACATGCAGTTTTTATCAAGATAAAGGACCTTTTGCTAAGTTTCTAAAGGCCTATAGCATAGTTGTACAATATATTATTTCAGGTACACCTAAGTAGAATGGAGTAGTAATGATGTGTAATCTTAAACTAAAAGATATAATGAGGAGTATAGTGTTGAGATAAAAACTTCTTAAATATATATGGGGCGAGAAATCTTGGGTTTTCTTTAATAGGCTATTAGGAAGCTTCAATAGGTTACAAGTTTTATTGTCTTGGTTATAAAGGCGTTAACTTGTATGGTATATGATATAAGAATGTTTTATTGATATATGAAGTAGATGAGGAGTACGAGCCAATAGTAGTACATTTCTTAGACTGCATAATATAGTTGTTAACATATTGTTAGAGGTATATGTGGATGACTTAAAAGCAATTTTAACTCCTAAATTTGGAGAAAATGTAGATGTTATTCATCAATTTGGGAGGACACTCAACCTAATCTTAAATCATCATCGACACATTCATAGATACATAGAAGGTATACACCTTTTGATGATTTTGTTAATTATATGGATGATACCAATTGTGTTTCAGGAGAAATTTGTATATCTTTTTACTTATGATGAAGAAACGAGGAGTAATCATTTTGGTAGCTGGATGGTGATTACAAATAAGGAGATGTAGTTTATGACAAATAATATTTTTAAGAGTCAGTTAGCATTCTAGAAATATTTAAATATTTTATAAATAGGTATTTAATATTAATAGACATGTTAAAAGTAAGATTAAAAGGTTTAAAGCAATATTAGTGGCTAAAGGGAACATTTAGAAAGAGAGAGTAGACTAAACTAATACTTTCTCACTACTCTCAGTTAAAGACTTGTTTCTAATAATTATAGCTTTAACATCTCATTTTAATCTTGAGTTTCAACCAACTAAATGTTCATATAGCTTTCATGAGTGGTGGTATAATAGAGGAGGAGTATATATAACAACTCAAGGGTTTTGGGGTAAAGGTGAATAAACACTAGTTTTCCATATTGAAGACGTCATTTTATAAATTGAATCAGACATTACAATAATAGTATTTAAAATTTCATAACATGGTTATATCTTTATATTTTAAGAAGAAAATACTTAACTCTAATATATACTCTAAAATTTAGTAAGAGTAAGTTTGAAATTCTAATCTTATATATAGGTTACAGATTGCATATCAACAATGACTTGAGCATGTTCCAAAATATGAAGAAGTTGATTTTGAAAAATTTGAACATGACATATTTTGAAAAAACACAATTTGTTCATAGAGTGGACATGCATCGGGATAGGTCTAAGAAGGGTTTTAGTTTAGTTTAAAAAGATTATATCAATAACATACAGGACTATAAGTCAGTTATAACACCTATAGTCAAAGGTGACAAGTTTCGCAAGGAGTAACATCCTTAAAATAAGGTGGAGGAAATGATCTTTCACTATAATAGCACATATGAGAATTTGATTCATATGTATATACTATATATGATACTATCTTCACGGTTAATGTTATGTTCGATTTTTAAAAAATTTTAGTCAAAAGCATTAGGTTGCAAAGAAGAAAGAGATGGGATATATACGACAAAACATATATTATATATTGGTTTATAGGCATGGAGATGTTTTGAATATTATTGGATATATTGACGCTGATCTTAGTGGTTATTTAAACAAAAAAAAAGTCTACTACAAGTTATATTTTTCTATTAACTAGAGGAGTTGTATCTTGGAAGATTTCTAAATAGTTTATTATTGTGACTTTAATTATAGAACCAAAATTATAATTTGATTCGAGATCGGAACATATATCAAGTAGTTGAAGAACTTTACTAGAAGGTTAGAATTATTGACTTAGTTTTTAGAACTATTAAGGTTCATTATGACAAATTATATATTGTATTAATCTTTAATAATACCTAAAAAACACTATTGAAGCTACGTATGTTGAGATTACGTACTTTAACTTTCATGGATGAGTTGACAATGATGAAGTATTTTATAAGTATATATTATCACCAAAGAAATTTAGTTGACCTACTAATTAAAGAGCCTAGGACTGGAGATTTTTGTAGACAAGTAAAAAATATGTGCATTATGATGTCTTATGATATTTTGATCTAATGGGAGCTTATGAATTTTATATTACTTGTTTATGATATTATAAATTATTGTAGTTGGAAACAATGCACTTGTTGGTTGTATTATGATGTTTGAAATGTATGCTTATAGTTATCTTTATTATATATGAGCATATGTGACATTTTATCTAGACATGAGTTATGGCTTCTTTATCAAAGCAAATGTTTTGTTCCATAATTAATTTTTATGTTCATAACTATTTATGAAGTGGCCATATTTTGATGATTAGCCTCTGTATCTGATTGTTTGTCTCTTTTAAGGATTATATGTCTTATTTTGAGATCATGGTTTTGATTTGAGACTAAGTTGACGTAGTTATACATTTGATTTTACAAGTTATGGATGCAACTTACTTTATATTAGTACTACACAAAAGAGTTCATTTAATGAGTTATTCATGTTTATGATTGATGTAAACTGAATTTATAATAAGTCTATTGAGCTAATATTAGGTCTATAGGTTTGCAAAAATAACTACGTAGAGCGTCAAAAGTATTCCTAGTGAAGATACTTTTAAATCTCAAGTTAGAAAAAACTGAGGGATATTAAGTGTAAGGAAAAATCTCTAATTGAATTTAATGATAAGGATTACTAGTTCTTACCTATAGGTATCTCCTTTTACATGAAATTCTACAAGTAGTGTAATTAGCAATGTTATGATTACTGTACCGACCTTGGTACCAAATTGGGTACTGGTATAGT
>JANITW010000003.1:22498697-22509629 GCA_027564335.1 Erythroxylum williamsii
CCAAACAGTGTAAATTGAATTCAATCCCAACTTCATTAATGTAATTGAATTCAATTCGATAATGAATTCAATTCGAAGGTTTCCAAACAGCCGGTTAGTTATTCCGTATTTGATTTTAACCAAACACAGTTTTAAGAATATGTTAGGAATGTGTAAGGAATAGAATGGCCATTCCATTCTACCAAACAACCCTTTAGTCATTATAAGAGTAAAGCTTTCTTCGTCCTCTCCATGACATTAAAAAATTTATTGTTGCCTTTTTATCACTATTATTCAATTGAAACACACCCTCACCAAAGGCTCACAGGCTTGTATAACAAACTAACATTGCGACCAAAATTTAGTATCTTCAAATATAACTTTGAAAACCTCCAATCTAGTATTAGATCTAGCATATTGAGATGCAACTCATTTAGTACTTGTAAACATCTGTCTCCACTCTTTCTTCACTATAACAAAACATTGAAGTCACAAGAAATTTGTTGCAAATCTTGTCATAGTAGGATGACACAAATTTCTACTATTGGTAAAATCCTTTCTCATTACATTCAACAACCATGCACGATTATATATGAGCTTGGTCACTGTTTTGACATTCTGTATAGTCTCACTAATAATAGGAAAATACCTAACATCTCTTATATTTTTCAGCATTAAGTCAATGTAATGTGTAGCATAAGGAGTCTAAAAAACAATTATACTTATTTTGTAACCTTCTTCCCACCGCTTTATAAGATGAATCATTATAAGTAATGGACTGAACAATATTTTCTGGCCCTACTTATTCACAATTTCATTGAATATCTTAAATCAAGTATCAATATTCCTAACAAGGCTAGATGTATTAATAAACTGCAAAAACATTGAACCATTTACATAATAAACCAAAAAAATTAGTAATAGGCTTATATCTCTTATTTGTCTAACAATCATATATGACTGAACACCCATAAGTAGCCCAATCCATTCTTCTTTCTTCCAAATAACTTTTAATTTTAGAAACTAAGTAACTCAAAAGTTTACCTTTATAGTTATCAATAAAAGGAGCTTTGTATCCCAGACCGTAAGAAGCTATAACACCCATCATAGGTTGATAATAGGAAGATTAAGAAGTATTGAATGTTGCACCTGCATCATACTACCACCTAGTCATTGCTATATCTACATTGTGATCCACATCTCTTGATTGCTTAACACTACGAATTGAGGGCTGAGCTTCAGGAGTTATTGGTGGTGCAAAAAAATTAGTTATTTGCTTTCTTTTTTTCCTAACATCATATCTAAGTGCAACATTCACTTCTTGTTAGGAGGAACAGTACCACTACTACCTTCAACATTTTCACTATCATCATGAATACTAACAAATGAACTTCCACTACTAATTTTATAATTCAATCTCTCCCTTTTATTTTTCTCGTGTTGATATTCTTCAATCAAAGTTTTCATTTGCCACTTCACATCATTACTTGCTTTTTTACAAGGTTCCATATCTTCTTTAACCTTAATTAAATGCCTTTTTTTTTATCGGGTGATTCCTTCACCTTTCAAATGTTTATTACAAATAAATAAATAATACAATTCTTCATACTGAGGACCAATCTAGCATGAGTTCAAGTTGGATCACTGTATCTTCTTGAAGTGGTTAAATGTTTAGGAATACTTGAACTTCCTTCCATTTATGTTTAAATGTTTATGAGTACTTGAACTTCCTTCCATTTATTTATAAAAATAATTAAAGACATATATAAAAATAAAGAATACACAATTTCATTACACAATATGTATGTCCATTTTATATAATATAACTCACTTGTATGATTATATTATACATAATTCAATTTCATCCAACACAATTTAATTTCATCCAATACAATTCATCAATAAGTTAAAAACAAAAAATTTAAGTAATCAACATACACAATTACATAATATGCATGTCTATCTTATGTAATACAAATCATTTTATACGATTACATTATACACAATTCAATTTCATCTAACCCAATTTAATTTTCTCCAACGTAATTCACCAATAAGTTAAAAATCAACAATTTAAGTAATCAACATACACAATTACATAATACACATGTCCATCTTATGTAATACAAATCATTTTATTTGATTACATCATACATAATTCAATTTCATCCAATACAATTTAATTTTCTCTAACATAATTCACCAATAAGTCAAAAACTAACAATTCAAGTATTCAACATACACAATTACATAATACACATATCTATCTTATATAATATTTCATTTTGTATGATTACATCATTTTGTATAAGATTGTATTGCACTAAGATGCTTTTAATTTTTCCTTCATATATCTAGAGAAAATTGAGTAATTAACTTCTATACATAAATATGTAAATGAGCTATCATATCGTACCATTATATATAGAGGTTTTAACATAATCAAGGAGGCCTTAACTACGGACTAAATTAGAAGTTGAATGACAAGATTATATGGCGGAAAATGCTTCAAAAAATTTCATCAAATCAAATAGCTTTGGGAACCTTCCCATAGTAAAACGCCAAGGTAATTTGGTACAGATTTATTTGGTTTAAGAGGTATGTTCCAAGAATAGCTTTCATTACCTAGCTAGTAGTGAAGAACATGTTAAGTACAAATGATAAATCCAACACCACTGCAAATGGTAATCTCTAACGTTATCTTTTTAATTAGGAGATCAGAATAAGAAATCATTTGTTTAAAGAAAAATCCTTGCACTTTTAAAAATTAACGATATCACTTGAAATTTTATTGGTATTTGAAATATCGACCAGTACTAGGTGGAACCTTCTGTACTAAAGGGCTTTATACCATTCCATTTTTCGACCTATATTAGCTGATACAAAATGATATCCATATCCTTGGTAATTAAACTTTAACTATCCTAATAGACTTTGGTTTCAACTTTTACTAATTGGTCTTCAATTAGGACTTTACCTCCTCTTATTGGTGAATCCTATTATTACTGAACTTAATTCTTTTTAAATAACTAAGCCCTTTTAATGGGCCCGAGGTATTCAGGCATGAAGAAGGGCGGTGTGTTGTAGTAAATAAAATAGATTCGCTCTGCATACTTATTAAGGGTGTATTAGAGATTAAAGTGAGTTGTATTTTAATTAAAAATTATTAATTACCATAATATGGTGTGGATAGTTCATTGAATTGAGTTAGTTGTGCTAAGGTATTTTTGAAGATTACGTATAAACTTATTAAATTTTCTATTTGAAGTAATCAAGTAGTTTTAAAAATATTTTAAAAGAAATTATTAAATCCTAATTAGTTTTGTCCCGGATAAGAATGTTAGCAATTTTTCAAGTGAGCTATAATTAATTATTGTTTTATTTTATAAGTGATTGAGCCCCGTAAAACCTTAATTATATATGTGATCCTTTCATTAGCTTCGTCTTTTCAACAAGTTTATCAGGTGTAATATAGTTATTATGTAGGGTACGTAATTATAAAAACTTTTGACCATGAAACTTTAAAAGTCTTTTTTACCATCTTATAAGTGACTTGTAGGGGTTGTGTTAATATTATCTATAATATTACAGAAGACATTCAGGTTAGGTTCATGGGCCTAGAAGGCTGTCAAAACCCAATTAAGTTTCTCGCTTTTTAAGCTTAGTCGTGAGTTCGTAGGCAGTAGGTACCGTACCAAAATTGTTGCTTGGGTTTGGTGCTAGTGGGCAAGTGGTTACTGTAGTTTGTCTTGTAATGCCGGGGGTTGCTAATTAGGCAAAAAACAGATGTGGCGTCGCCCGGACTCGAACCGGAGACCTTCAGTGTGTTAGACTGACGTGATAACCAACTACACCACGACACCAGATGTTCCATCCGGAATGAATGAATTTATAATAATAATTTAATTTATAAATTTACTTTCTAATTCATGGTTGAGACTAGAGGATAGGCTCCTGGGCAAGAACATGTCAGGCAACTCGATTTCTCTTCTAACAATCTCACCCACCAGTTTCGTGTTCTCTCCTTGCCTTGCTGCTGACAGACATCATGTGGCCGGACACTATCTCCGTCTTGTCTCAAAAGACCCATCTTCAGTCCCGTCACTCCATTTCAAAAACACTCCTTTCCTACCATCTCCACCACTTATTCCACACGCCCCTTTCGATTTCCTTCATGTTTCAATCAAAAGATGGGATCCTTGGTGTCTTCATGCCCAAACTAGGCGAAGTAGAGGCGGCGGCGCCGTTATGGAGATAAGTGACTCCGACGAGGACGAGTTCGAAGACTTTGGCAGCGACGAGGAAGTTCATGATGGTGGTGATGCTGAAGATGAAGGGGAGGAGATTTTTATGCCAGTTGAAAAAATGAGAAAGTGGTTTGCTAATAAGCCTCGTGGGTTTGGTGAAGGGAAGGTTTATGACACTTCTGTTGAAGATAAGCTGCTTGAAGAAATTGAGCGGAGTAGAAGAACGCAAGCTGCTAATCTCAATAACCTCAAGAATAATCCTCCAAAGGCTGTGACCAGCAAGATTGAAGTAGCTAAGAACAAAGGTCAGTTCTTTATTCTTCTCGCTCTTAATCCTTTGTAGTATGACGTACTCGAAGTGTTTGCTGTGTACTTTTGCTATGGTAAACTGAACCAATACATGGGGTTTGTGCAGTACCTGAAGTTATACCAGGTGGAGTTCGTGTGCATGTTGTAAACCTTCCTAAGAAGAAGAACATTCATAGAGATTTGGAATTGGCTTTTAAAGGAGTTCCCGGTGTTGTCAGTATTCGTCCTTCTGTTGCTGGAAATAAGAAGACAAAGGACCCTATTTGCAAGGGCTTTGCTTTTGTAGATTTCAAGTGTGAAGCGGATGCTGCAAGGTATGATGGCATTTTCATATCCAACTGAACCATCAGAATTATATGTTCAACACGTATTTTGGTGGAAATCCGCCTAATTTTGGGAAACTCTATCCTGCCCTTTATGATTACCAAATGCTGCTTTTAACAATATTATTTTGTCTGATTTATAGCATTGCAAGCTTGGTAAACTAGAGTTTCATAAGGAAATATTAGAGATTATCTTGCAACCTTTTAAGGACCTTTAAGTTGGGTAGCTATGAACAAGGGGATTGAAGTCTGAAAATTTTTGTTCGCAAGTAGTTTTATTATTTCATAACATGCAAAATAGACAGTAAAAACATGAGCAGATCAAGGTACAATGTTATGGTTAGTTATCATGTGAAATTTAATGATTCTTCCGCTGTTCCACAACTCCAGTAGTACTTGGATCATGATTATGCCAGGCAAACTAGTAGCCTGGCATATGGAAGAATGTTACCTTGCAGGAAACGCATACCATCAGATGTCTGGAATCCGTGACTGGTTCAATGTGTATGGAATTCTCTCTTTTTCTTCATTCATTTTAAATTTATCTCTATCATGGCAGGTTTGTGCAATTGTTTTCTGGTCAGAGTATAAAGTTTGGTAGGATTGAAAAGGAAATAAGATGTAAGATGGCAAAATCACAAACTTCCAACTTCTCTAGTGGTGAGTCAGGTGGTACCATCGATTCTACTCGACTCGTAATGCATCCTACCTTGGAAGCAGACCTTAAAGCTGATTCTGATAGGGACGATCCTCTCTTCGAGGAAACTGCCATGGAGGAATTGGAGGAACCAGATGATGAGCTCATAACATCAGAAATAGAAGAAGTATCACTGGACACGGAATCTTTTAGCGTAGAAGAGTGTAGTGACGATGATAGGGTAGATTCAACAGTTAAGCCTGTGACCATTTCTTGTTCCCTGAAAAAGCATCATAAGAATGGGATTGATAAGGAAAGGATGAATGCTTCAGGAAAGAAAGGGAAGGGTTCAAAGCTGCATGTTCCAAGTTCGGCAAAGAGGTAATTTCCTGTATTTGGCAGTAGAATGGACACATCATTGTCTGCTTTTTACTGTTTTCCTACATTCATTCTACTGTGCTTATCCTGGTGCAGGTTAAGGGTCAAAGAGAAAACTCTGCTTACAGAAGTGTTCATTAAATATGCATCGCAGACTGCTTCAACTTCAATAGAAGAGCAATAATTTGTGGCATTTCCTTATTAAAATTGCCCCCTCTACCATTGGACTAGTGCAACCTGCATATGACTGCACTTGCTTATCCTTTAGGATCACAAACGTTTTTCGAATGGATGGATTCGAATTTTGAAGGTCCCTTCCTTGAATCATATTTATGCGCTACAAAACCTAATGGATCTTATGGCCAACCGTAAATCCTAAAATCAATAAATGATTGATTGAACACGAGTAAACAAAGGTTAAACATCCTTTCTCATTTCAATTTTTAGATAGCTTTTTGAATTTCAGAACCTTTTCGTCAGAAATTGAGCCAGATGCTTAAATTGATAATGGATTGTCAAGTGAAAGTTAAATCGGGTATTAAGAGCTTTTCATATTAAGAGACAATGCAGCATGAGATAAATTGTAAAATCAGAGAAGGAAGCCAGCAGGTACTTTGTATTTGATAATGAAGTCGACAAAACACAGGTTGTAATATCAATAGGAAAAAATAACATCAGAAGAAAAGATAAGAATGGACTTTACTAGCCAAATTTAGGATTAGGCTTTTACCGGGCATCCGCTACAAGAAAAAGCCCCACCTAAATGCTCTCAGCTTGCTTCATCCGTTGGATCACGAAGAAGAGGTTTCTTCACCTCTCATCAACTCTTATCATCGTCATCTAGAAATGAACGCACTGTCCCGTGCGTCTTCTTATGCCACTACATTACTTGGAAGAGAGGCTGATTTCCCTTATAGTCGTTCGTTCTGTACAAAGATTCTTACTTTCTCATGTAAAAGAAGCTTCGAACAGTACGGACTTAAAGCTGCGAACTTGCAAATTCTATTGACGAGATTTCATGCCCAATACTGCTCGTCTCGAAGGGTAAGTGGGAAAAGTTTGGGGAAGAAAAAGCCGATTCCTGAGCCAGTGGTTGTCGAGAAAAGGAAGGATGATTTCTTTGTCATAAGGAAAGGGGATGATGTTGGTGTTTATAAGCGTCTCGATGACTGTCAAGCTCAAGCTGGATCATCTGTAATTCTTGTATATCTCATTTTTCAGTTTATATGTTTGTTTTTTTCAATCTTGAGAATTTTGTTGCTGTACTTATTGGGTCTGAGATATTTAGATTCAACGTAGAAGGCTATGACTTGGTTCTATTGTTGGTTAGACCAGCTGCGTCAATTTTTCCTTTCGTTTTAGGATTTTTCTTTGTGTTTAAACAAAAGTCGGTTCCGAAAGTATATGCTGATTCGTGCAAATTAGTGACTTTGGCTGAAGGATTGACAAAAATAGAAATTGTTCTTCTTGGTAGGTAAGCGATCCTCCTGTCAGCATTTTCTAAGGGAACTGTTTATCTATGGCCACTAAGGAGTATTTGATATCTCGAGGAAGAAGAACCGTGTGTTTAAGCGTTTTTTTTTTTTTTCCCCATGAGATGTTCTAGGGGTCCTAATTATGGGAAGGTACCTTTAAGTCATCCACTCTCAGACTAATCCTCGCTCGAGACGGGTAGGTCTCTTGCGAGAGGCAAATCTCTGGCTCCAAGTTTTAAACGGCTGCATATATGAGGGTGGTTCGAATCCGCAACTTCACTTAAACCAGGAGAGTCCCTTACCAATTTACCTGCACCATGAAATTTTATCTTTTCTTATTTATAGCAATCATGCATTTCCATTGATGATTGCAAAACATTCTTTTATTTCCATAAGCAAATGTAATTCAGTAGAGAAGTACACTCCTTACAGAAAGTTTATAGGGCACCATTCTTGCGGGAGTGATAGTTATTTCAGGAATCAACAAATTCCATTCTCCACTTGTAGTCTCTGATTCTCTTTGCATAGAACAGTTAAAGCAATTGCTCTTATTAACATGCATATTTTTCTTGGACATCGGCTGTTTCCGAGCATTTGACTAATTGACTATCAGCAAATCTGTAAGCAACTTGAGCAGGATTGTAATTATAACATTATTGAAAATTAGTTATCCTTTTGTTTGCAGTTTATTGTCTCTAGACTATAGTATACGTGTCAGAGATCATGGTTGCCATAGTGTTGAGCACTCTTTGGTAGTTTCAAAACAGTGTTGAATGTTATCACTTTTTCACCAAATTCAATACAAATATCACTTCTAATATCTTATTCAGGCATCAAATGCCTTGGACATTCAATGTCCATAATCAACACAATCACAATCACAAAACAATTCAATATAGAATTTAAAATAAATAATATTCAAGTGAGACCATCTAGGTTATTCACAGTTTACTCCAGAAAGTTGTTGCCTCAAACTCCCGACAACATCTGAATTTTTGTACTCTAAATGCTCATCTATATCATGCAACATACATTTATACATGTCACTAATTTGCACAATTGTATAAATGCTCGTTTATGCACATATGTATATATGAATTATGTACAATGCATGCTCAATGACAATCCCTGGTATGTTTTCTTTATTCACATCACATGGTCATTCATAAATCAAAACTCATATGTGCCTAATTTGAACTTAGGTTTTACCCCTCAATAATCCAAATTTAATCTGAGTTCATCACTTAATCAATCATTCCAACTTTTCTCAAAAGAAATTTTCGGGTCAATTTTGCATGATCATTACGACAAAGGAAATGAAGTATTTAGGTAACACCTTCTTCTAAAAAAATGTTCCCATATGTCTTAAGTTTCTAATGACACTAAGTTCTCATAATTTGGTTTAGTATTCTGCAAATTATATACAAAATACTTCAGACGGAATTCAAACTACAACAATACCTGTACTCGATTTTAAGCCAAAATTTGAAACTCTTAGAGACAATTAAAATTTGATTCCTTCATGACATTTGTAGCCGTATGTTTCTAGTATAATTTAAATAAAAAATCATCCCATTTGGATATTTATAGATCCAGATATGGCCAAAATACAGATGTGTGTTCAGTGAAAACACCCCATTTAATAATATTCCAATACACTTCATCATTTTCATCCTAAGCTCATCAATCAATCATTATCAATCCTTTCTTAATGAATTCAGATGGACATGAAATTTGGTGGAGAGGAAAACAATGTGTTAAGAGTTCGTGGTTCAAATTTCAAGTTAATCAGAGATCCGGAGAAGAAGTTATGATCAAAAGAGTAAAAAATGTTCAAGCTATTAAAAATCACTGCACTCTCATTGTCACGATCGTGCATTTCCAGTTGGTTGCTCAATCTCACGATCGTGTTTGTGTACGATCTTGCTCTACCCAATAGTTCCTCTTTGCCACGATCGTACTTGTGTATGATCATGCACTATCTAATTTCTCCTCTCGTGTGCACGATTTTGCAACTCCTAGATAATACTTTCTGTCATGATCGTGCAAGTCCATTGAGTGTTCCTTTCTATCACGATCACGCTTCTACACGATCTTGCAGCTCCTCTGAGACTCCCTCTTTGTCACGATCATGTTTGTGCACGATTGTGACATATGATATTCTCCAGATTTTACGAAACTGTAGATTTTCCATCTCTTCTTCATCTCTTTTACTAAATCCAACATTTCTAACTTATGTCATATTTATTTTCTCTTCATTCCTACTTCCATTTTAGCTTAACTCAACCATAATCAAATCAAAATCTATGATTAATCACAAACGTAAAAAATCGAACATATCCAACATGCATTCCTCATATTTTTTTGCATTTCTTCATCTTCATCAACACCTCTATTTCATCTCTAACTTATCATTTTAATTTTTCCCATATCATGTTATCACAGTAATCCTTTTTCTTAAATCTAGACTCATTTTAGTTCATCTCTAAAACACCCAAAGAGATTCATAGATTAACAATAAAAACAGAGCATATGCATATCATCTTTCTATGAATTTTCTACACTCTTTTTATACACATTTTCAATGATCTTTCTATCATAAAAATCATTTCAACACCATCTTATGAAATATCGATCATCAAATATGCAAAAGCAAGACATGCGGCACACCCTAGTTTCTCATTCATGTTTCAGCAAATAAATAACCTCATTTTATAAACATTTAACTGCTAACTATCTTGATATATATTTCATTCTGCGTATCATGAATAACCATACGATACTTGTTTAAAATTCTAAACTCTTCAAAATCACGTGAACCCTATCTTTCCAATATCACACGATCATTAACAGTCAAAGGTTGTAGGGTTAGGTATTTTAGTGACATTGAAGAAGATAACAAAATGAAAGTAGCAAGTAAAAGGTGAGAGCAAAGTTCAACGTTGATGTAGATTGGTGAGAAAATTCGTGAACAAGATGAAGAAAGTCATGAAGAAGAAGAAGTAAGCATGATTCAGACAATTAAATTGTCTTTCAAGTATAATTGTGGGAATAAAGACTAGGATTGGCAAGTGACATGTATGTCTAATATCTATGAGTTTAAACTAGGTTCTCTTATTAAACTAGTCCGATCAACTCCAACTTCAACTCCAATTGTTTCTCAATTTTCAATGACATATGTCATTAAATTCCAATGTTATTTATCAAAATTTCCACTGCCATTTGACTCTTATTTCTACCCATTTATCAATTGTCTTGCCACTTAGTATTTTTCCTAGTCCAAAAATACCCAAACTTTTAGAAATTTTCTAAATACCAAACATTCTAAATCAGTAAAAATACTATCCAAATCAATTTTCAACATATATAAACTACAATTCTCAATATAATCACATTTATAAATCAATTATACTAGAAAAATGTCAATGAATGCGTGTACAATCATTTTAATTTGCAAAAATCAATATTCACGTGTGTGTGTGTATGCTATATTATGTATGAAATGCACTTTTAATTTCTCAGTAATCTCTTATATACACTATTCTAGGGTTCTAACCCTTAGAAGAGACCTAGTTCTTTAGACA
>JANITW010000003.1:22538322-22552670 GCA_027564335.1 Erythroxylum williamsii
CATAATTTCTTACTTTTCCATAATATCTTACATATCTAATCATGGGTCATGCTTAAAGTTTCTCAGCTCATCATCCAATAATAACACATTCTAGTATCATAAACATCTATAACACAATTCATATACAAAAACACTCATTTTATTTCATTTTCATTTTTCTAATTTCCACTCAAGGTTCGGGGTCCAACACAAGGGGTGTTTTTCCACCCGAGGCTGTCCGTTTAACGGACATCCCAAACTTCAAACTCCAAATCCTCTCCCAACATCTCACCTTCAACCTAACTTCATAACCACTTATATACTTTACAAATTTATCTATTTTAGAACCTAAGCACTTCATAACACTTCAACTCCAAGTTCAACTCACCAACTTCATGATTTCCAACTTAATTGGTTTATCAAAACCATGGATTTTAATCATTTGTCATCAAAGTTATCATAACTCTCTGGCAATATGAATATCAAAATGAACTTTAGCTGCATATCTTTCAATTGTCATAACTTCTTGCTCCAAATTCTAAAAATTACATATGATACCTCAATGGAAAGATAACAAAATGCTCTACAAGTTTCATTAAGGATGCAAAACTCAATTCTATCATTAAAGGAGATAAAAGCTCACTCAAATGTACTACTCTTATAATGACCAATGGAACAGTAAAAATATCAGCATGAACAGTAACTGAATGTGTCTCCAATACCATAACTTCTTCATCCTAAGTCCGAAAGTGACAAATCCTATATCGTTGGAAAGCTACCAACAAACACTATAATCTTCAAGAAGACACCTCAATACAATTCCAACATTAAGGTGGTCTAAAACCCAAGTGAAGTTCTGTCAAATTTTATACAAATTTTACAGCATTTCCTTTGTATATTGAACTAGCCAAACTTTAATTCAATTCAACCTAACTCAAATACCTGCATAAAACTCAATATCCAACATCATACAACATAATTCAATTCCAAAGTGTCTCCAGATACAATTTAAGGGCAACAACCACACTCCCAAATATCTATACCATTCCAAAATATAAAACAATACAATCTCAATCCTTCTTCTTTTGCTAATTTAACTCATGGAAAGATGCATTTGAATAAAACATATGCAAATTACATGAATTTCATTCAAACCCAACATTCTTGCACTTACATGAACAAATCTGAGTTATTACAATGCTTTAGAGGCACTTCGCCCGATTACAATCGAAAAGATCAAATGACAAAAATACAAGATGGATCAATTCTCCAAAATACAACCTAACTCTTAGTTTCCAAAAAGTGACTTCTAAAATTAGCAATATTGGAGTGATGCCTCAATCCAATACCTTAACTTGGGGTTCCCGCTCGTCACCTGTGGAGGGGAAAAGGGGTGCGAGCTCGACGGCTCAGTGGGTAACAGTTTAATAATTAAGAAATAAGCAAAAACGTTCTTAATTCCTTCATTTTCAAAGTAACTTTCAGATTGATAAAAATCTTTCAAACTTATTAAGGCCAATTTACATTGCTCAAAATGCTTTCACTTCTTCAAAACTCCTTGTTTTCAAAACCAATATCACATTGATTGAAACTTTAGAAATTTATCAAAACCCTTCTGAAAAACTCATTTCATCCAAGCAAAGACACATCAAGATCACATAAGCATGGAGAAAGTAATAAGTCAATTAATCAAAAGCATTTATCAACCAACATAACTTACAAAAACAACATAGACAATCATATCACATAATCTCATATAAGATGGTTTGGGTAGATCCAAACAGGACGTACTACACATTTCCGCAGAGCGGTCATATGTAGCCGTGAACACACGAAGGAGTCCGTGAGGAGCTCCATTGCTACTAGCGGGCAGCCGGGAGAAGACTATAATTTTAACAGGTGCACCTATCACACATGGGGGACCACCACAAACCCAAAAAAGCATGTATATCACATAATTCACACAATTCTTGATCATTATCCTCAAATGGCAAAAATCACTTTCACGTAATCATTTAAATCATCCATTCGGATCTTTTTCTCTTGACAAACCAATTCACACATACTATCACAAAGTCTTTACATTCAAAAACATTTCATATGAGTTTAAACTATCACAATAGCAATTCAATTAAAATTGGGAAACCATATGAAAACATTTGATGACATTTATTTCAAAGTAATTTAGTAGCTTATAAACTCAACTATTAAATTATCACCCACCTTAATTCCTTAAGCTAGGAGCTTGAACAATTGGCCTTTCTTCTTCCTTCAATTGCCTAAATTCACCTTCATAATACACATCCAACACAAGAGAATCCCATATCAACATGAGATGTCAAAATTTGCCATTTCTAAGGACATTAAAGCATGAAAAGAACCCAACTAACCTTACCCATAAATATACTAAGCCATTTTTACCTAAATCCATCCATAAAACCAAAAGATTTCACTTTTCTCTTACCTTAAAGAGTGACCCACGAAAATTCCTCTTTGGCTTCTAATGGAAGCTTGATCCTTTCCCCTCCTTTTCCTTCTCCTTTCTAAAGCAAGATGAAACTAGAGCTCTAACCTTTCTTCTTCTCCCTTCTTCTTCTTCTTCTTCTTCTTCTTCTTCTTCTTCTCTTCTTCTTCTTCTTCTTCTTCTCCTTATACGACTCTCCCTCTCTCCTTTTTCTAGAATTTTCGTGACTCTTCTTTCCTTAGCATTAACTCTTGTCTTTTAATTTAAACACCTAAGCTCAACCTCAAAACTACATAGTTTTGGTCAAGTCACTTGTTTTTCCATGTAAATTTCGTGGGCCTCTTCATTCCACATGGCTCCTACTCATTTGTTTCCTTCTTTTTCATTTTAAGTAAACTAAAAAGACCAAAGAAGCCTTCCTTGAAAGCCTTAGACTTTACAAACATAAAAGAACTTCCTAAAATGCCCTTACACCATTTTATTCATTTAATTTCTAACAACATACTTCACTTTAATTTAAACATAATCCATCATTTAATTTCCATTTCTTTAACCACTAACACCTCAAATAAATAAAACAATACCTCCAAATAATTTAGACATGTTTAAGTAAATAAAAAAAATTTCAGGGGCCAACAAAGCATGTTCTACATTTGTCTTGCATATTTGTTGCCAAATGTCAGCTAGTTATTAGTCCATTTGTCACTCTATGATCAATGTCATTTATCAGTTAATTAGCTATGTCAAATGTCACTCATTTATTTATGCCAAATGTCACTCAATTACAGGCTTAGTCATCCTAATTTTCCATGTTTCAATGTTTCAATTTGTCTTACTACTTGACATTTTTCCTAGAACAAATGTACATTTTAATTTATCAAATTGTACCAATTAATTTTAAATTTACTACTTGCAATCAATCAAAATAAAATGCATGGCATAAACAATACACAATTCGCCTTGTAAGGATTTTAGACCTTTCATACCCTAAAATAAATCAATTGAGTGCATATACATTCTTTACAATGTGTATTAAATCATAATTCATGTGTGTATACTATCATTATACATGTAAATGAAATGCAATTCATGAATTTTCAATGATATAGCTACTATGTAATAGTTTAGGGTTATAATCCCTCAATTTGAAAAACTGGCTATTACAATTCTCCGCCTTTAAGAAATTTTGTCTTCGAAATTGTTACCTAATTGATCAAACAGATGGGGGTACTATTTCCTCATGTTCTCTTCAGTCTCCCATGTAGCTTTTTCTCTTTAATGATTCCTCTAAAGGACTTTAACCAATGGGATCACTCGGTTTCTCAATTGTTTAGTCTAATGACCCATTATCTTAATCGGTTCCTTCACATAACCCAAATTACTTGCAATTTTAACCTCCTGTGTTGATAACACATGTATCAGATCTGACCGATACCCCCTAAACATATTGATATGAAACATATTACGAATCTGAGCCATCTCATCTGGTAATGCTAACCTGTACGCCAATGGCCCATATCTCTCAGTAATTTCATATTGAACAATGTATCTAGGGCTTAACTTACCCTTTTTACCAAACCTCAACACTCCTCGCCAAGTTGATACTCTCATAAACACTTTATCTCCCACTTGGTACTCCATATCTCTCTGATGCTGATCTACATAACTTTTCTGTCTCTTTTAGGCCACTTTAATTCTACTGTGGATCAATTTCACCTTATCAATAGTGTCTTAAATCATTTATGGGCCTTCAACAATCCTTAGGCCCTCTTCATCCCAATACAAAGGTGATCAATACTTCCTACCATACAATGCCTTATATGGAGCCATACTAATACTATTATGGTAGTGATTATTGTATGCAAATTTAATAAGAGTTATATGTTGATCACATACTCCCTGGAACTCTAATACACAAGCTCTAAGCATATCCTTAATAGTCTTAATAGTTCTCTCACTCTATCCATCTGTCTAAGGATGAAATGATATACTGAAATTCAACTTTGTATTCATGGCTGACTGTAAACTATCCCAAAATCTTGAAGTAAATATGGGGTCCCAATCTGATACAATAGATAATGGAACTCCATGTAATCTCACTATTTCATTAACATACCTCCAGGCCAACTGATCCAGTGTATTATTCCCCCTCATAGGTAAGAAATGGGTCAATTTTGTCAATCTGTTAACAATGACCCATATAGTATCATGTTGCCTCGGAGTCTTAGGAAAACCCATAATGAAATCCATTGTAATCCTCTCCTATTTCCACTCCTGAATTGGCAATGACTGTTACTTCCTAACTAGAGCCTGATGTTTAGCCTTAATCTGCTGACAAGTCAAACACTTAGGAACATACTCCGCTATTTGTTTCTTTATCCCTGCTCATCGGAAATGTTTTTTTAGAGTACTATACATCTTGGTAGTACTAGGATATATAGCATAAGCTGTTATATGAGCTTCCTCTAAAATCTTTGTCCTTAAATCATCAACATCAGGTACACACAATCTTTGCTTCAACCACAGTGTATCATCTCTCAACTTAAAATTATAACTCGAATCCTATTTCAACTTCTCAATAAGCTTCACTAATTCTAAATCTTTGCTGTGAGCTTTTCTAATCCTTTCATGCAATACTGACCTAAGCTTCAATGTAGCTAATAACACTTCATTTTGCCCCAAATTCAATTTAACATTCAATGCTCTCAATTATACTAGGTTTGGTAACCGCAATGTTTGTATCTGTGCCACACTGCTATTGGATTTCCTATTTAATGTGTTAGCCATAACATTAGCTTTACTAGGGTGATACTCAGTTATACAATCATAATTTTTAAGTAATTTAATCTACTACCTTTGTCTCATATTCAACTCCTGCTAACTCATCAAATATTTCAAACATCTATTATATGTAAATATTTGAAATGTCTCACCATACATATAGTATCTCCAAATCTCTAATGCAAACACCACTATAATAAGTTCTAAATTATGATTTGAAAAATTAAATTCATAAGATCTCATCTGTCTCGATGCATATTCAATCACTCTACTATACTGCATCAAAACACAGCCTAACCCCTAGTGTGAAGCATCACTATACACAACATATCCTCCAAATCTTGATGGTATAGGTAACATCAGTGCTATAGACAATCGGTATTTTAATTCCTCAAAACTCCTCTTACATTCATCAGTCCATTGGAAGGGTACATTCTTCCTTAGAAGCTTTGTCAAAAGTGCTGAGATCAATGGAAACCCCTCGACAAACTTCCTGTAATATCTTACTGACTCAAAAGAACTAAAAATCTCAGATACATTCGTAAGGGCTTCCCATTTCATTACTGCCTTAATTTTTCTTGGATCTACCTGTATGCCCTATCCAGATACTATATGACCCAAAAATACTACTTGATCCATTCAAAATTCACACTTACTAAACTTGGCATGCAACTGCTTCTCTCTCACTATTTGTAAAACTAACTTCAATTGCTTAGAGTGTTCCTCTCTGCTCTTCAAATACACCAAAATATCATCTATGAAAACAATCATAAAATGATCTAAGTAAGGCTAGAATACCTTATTCATTAAAGCCATAAAATTTGTCGGAGCATTTATCAACACTAAAGGCATCACTAAAAACTTAAACTGCCCATATCTGGTCCTGAATGCACTCTTTGGTAAATCAACTTCTGTTATCTTCAATTGATAGTACCCTAATCTTAAATCTAGCTTAGTAAACACCTGATCTCCTTGTAACTAATCAAGTAAATCATTAATCCTCAATAAAGCAAACTTATTCTTCACTATCACCCGATTCAACTGTCTATAGTTAATACACAATCTCAAAGTCCCATCCTTTTTCTTCACAAACAACGTTGGAGCTCCCCAAAGTGACATACTAGATCTGATGAAACTTATCCAATAACTCTTGCAGTTGAGTCTTAAGTTCCTTAATTTCCACAGGTGTCATCCCATACAGAAGAATTGATATAGGAGCAGTGCCTAGAACTAAATCAATCATAAACTCCATCTCCCTTTCTAGGGGTAAACTTGATAACACATTCGAGAAATTCCTAACAACAAGAATATACCCTACAGTCTGTTCAGTTCAGGTATCATTACATAGGCTAAATAAACCTCACATCTATCTCAAATCAATATGAGGGCATTCATTAAGGAAATCAACCTAGCTGGCACTACTTGACTAATACCTCGAAATATAACCCCTGGTTGATTAAGGGATTCAATAGTCACTTCCTTAGTATAAGAATTCATTACCACCCTGTGTGCAGTAAGCCAGTCCATACCTAACATGAGATCTATCTGCTTTAATTGCAATATTATCAAGCTGGCCTTCAACTCTGTCTGATCAATTTGAACAATACACCCTTTACAAACTTCCCCACTCAATATAGCACTTCCTAATAGAGTACTCACTTCTAAACCACATTTCATCACCTCTCTCTCACAATGCAATTTAGATTCTAGATGTGGTTCAATGAATGAATCTGTGGATCCTGGATATAATAATGCAAATGCCTCAAATTGAAAGACATTTAACACGCCTGCAATAACATCTGGGGAGTTATGTGCCTCCTGTCTGGTGATGAAAAACATCCTGGCCTGAAACTACTACTAGTTACTCCACATCTCAATCCTAACACTAAGACTTGCTGAACTAGTTCTGCCTCTACCTCTACCTCTCTATCCCACTCCACTAACTCTACTTTGCTAGACAGTAGTCTTAGCCATTGATCCCCCTCTCACTTCAGACTGTGCTCCCAAGGTTGCAAGACAGTCTCTAAACTGATGCTCATGAGAGCCGTAACGTAAACAAGCTCCCGTTAACTTCCAATATTCTCCACCATATTTCTTTCCACAGTGCTCACAACTGGGCATCTACTGTGTTTGCCCACCAGATACTTAACCTCTGCCATTACCAACCACCTTTCTGTCTAAATACCGAATGTCTCGATCTACTCTATGATTGAAATGATATATTCTGACGTTTACTAAATCTCTTGACAAAATCAGCTTAGGACTCACCTTGCCTCTTTATTTTGAATTCCTTCTTGTACTCTCCTTGCTCATCTTTCAGTAACTGTTCAATTCAGATTGAGTCAGCTCTCAACTCAGTAAAATTACTTAAATTAGTAATGACCAATCTCGTTCTAATATCCATATTCATTCCATCTTCATACTGCCTTTTACTCAACTACAATAAGATTCTCCTATTTTAGATCCAAAAACTCTTTTATCTTCCTATCTATGTAAATCTTGGGCATATAGTTCTCCTTGAAAACTTTCAGAAAATCTTCCCACTTCAATCTATAAAGTCAAGTGGAACTACCAAGAACAATCTTCCACCACTAATAAGCTGGAACTTGTGGTAGCAAGACTAGCTAGTCGAACCTTTCATCGGACATGTATTCCATCTAATCAAATACCCACTTCGATCTTTCTAACCATCCTTCTGCCTTTGTAGGGTTTGTACTTCCTTAGAAGTCTACAACCCCTTGCTTCCTAAGCTTATCATATCTCATCTCTCTCCTCTCAGGAATTCTTAGAGGTATTTGTTCAGATTGTGGTACTGGAGACTCTCTATTGGCTCCTAACAACTCAAGGTTAGATTACTCTACAACTCGATCTCCTATAGTGGATGACCTATAATAAACAATAATTGTGATCATTATTCGAGTCTCTCACTATATATCATGTCTAAATGCACTTATATGTCCCTAAGGATGCCAAACCATGCTCTGATACCAAAAATTGTAACACAACACTACCATAGAGTATATACTCAAACATCTAGAGGACATTCAAGAACATACCCTACGAGAATGGCATGTTAAAGTGATCATAATCATCATTATGGAATTGTACAGGACATAAGTGATCATAAGTTTAACATTTCTTATTTCATTTCACAAACATCATTTACAATTTCATTACATCTCATAATCCATATATTTACATTACAAAAACATTTGAGAGTTCACTATTCTTTACAAAATATCTAACATAAAATGTGATACTAAAAGAGACAATTTTCTAAACTCCTCAAACATCAACTGACCTGACCTTTGAGCCATTCCTAATTCCAAAATTGATAATACTAGACTGCTACTAGATTGCCTTAGAAGTTAGGTCTTCTCAGTACTTGAAAAATAATATTGCAATTTTGATGAGTTTTGAGACCTCAATGAGTGAACCATCATCGATGTGCTCACTCGAGTCAAAACATAACATCATAAGTTTATCACATTAGCTTGAATCAATTCCTATACAGTTTTGTATACCAAATCACCTATACCTCGTATCTCAATAAGCACATTATAATACAAAGATGTTATATAATCTTTTCAGAACAATCCAATCTTTCACTTCAATCATTCATATCATCAACATGTATACAAGTATTGCAGATCACTATATCAACACAATTCAGTACTTTTTTTTCACAATCATTCACATGTATATAAACATAGCATCACATTATATCAACTCAATTTAGTCATTTTTTACAATGTTTCACATAATACATGTAAAGATATATATGCAATGCACAAAAGATTCCACTTTTAGTTTTATTTTATTATGACCGAGCACCTATTTAATTGTCTCGTATCCATTGTGGATACTGGGCTCATTTTAGATAATGTCCCGTACCTATTGTGGATATCGAGCTCAGTAATCCTTGAGCTTGTGGCTCTGTGTGCACATTTTTAAGCTTTAATCTCTTTTTTACGTTGGTCACTTCGATCACAACTCCTTTATCTGATCATACATATCAATGTAATGAAAATGCATCAAATCACATATTATGCTATCAATGACTCTCATTGAGTGTGCACAATCATATAACACATTCATCAGATCTAAATCTAACATCCAACACATTCAATTTGCAAACACTTCCAATATAGTCCCAAATATCAAACTCCTCGAATTATCAATTTCTAGAATTATCACAATCATATCAATAAATGTTCAATATCTAATAGTTAATTCAGAAAAATTCAAATATAGTGAGTAAACATCTAAGTTAACTCACAGTATGCTCCAGATAGCTGAGAATGACATTTACTAGGATGGGCTATCAGGTTTTGAAACAAGCTGCAGTAATTAAACCCAATGGGAAAGTTGCAACTTCTCAATCGGTGGACAAGGCATTTTGGCAGCTCCCTCTCCCACCCAAGGTTAAGGTATTTCTCTGGAAAAACACTTCAAAATTTACTGCCTACTAAATCTAATTTGGTCAAAAGAAAAGTTCACACTGATGACTTGTGTCCTATATGTTTTTGTGAATCTAAGACTCTAGAACATATGTTGTTATTATGTCCTTGGGCACATTGTGTTTGGTTTGGCAGTGCATTAGGTTTAAAAATAATAAGGGAAGGGTTGTCTACTTTAGATGCATGGCTAATGGATATGGGTACATCTTTTAAGAGGACTGCTACTGGTAATGCTCATTTGGTGTTAATTGCTACTTTGCTTTGGAACATTTGGAAGCAGAGGTGTAAGGTGGTGTTTAAGCAGGTCAGGCCAGATCTGATTTGATGTATTGAGAAAAACAAGGCTTTATTGGCTGAATGTAGATTTCCAAGTCTGCAAGTTGGTATGCATAGCGTGCAACTTCAGAAGGGACATTGGATCAAGCCAGCTGTCAGTTTTTTGAAAATGAATTGTGATGGGGCTTTTAAAAATGGGGATGCAGGGTGGGTAGTTGTTCTTCGGAATGATGAAGGCATTGTTGTTGATGGTATTGTTTCAGCTTGGAAAGCAGGTTCAGCACTTGAGGTTAAAGCTAGAGCTGTGTGTGAAGGAGTGAAGTTACTGGAGCAAAAAGGCTATCATAATGTCCATATTGAGATGGATTCACACATTATTCATACTAAAATTCTTAAGAATAAAGGGAATGGCAAATGGAGAATTTATCGATACATTTCTGATATACTGTACAGATTGCAACATTTACAGGGTATTGACTTAGTTCTAATAAATCGCGAAGCTAACAGAGCAGCTGATTGGTTAGCAAAGCAAGCCCACAAGAAGATGTTCTTGGGTAACTGGGTCTTAGTACCTCCATCTTCTTTGGTTGGCATTTTGAGCCGAGATGGATTACCAGCACCTCCTTAATTGTTGAAGATTTGAAGTGATATGCTAGAGCTGCTATAGAGTTTAGCTCTCATATGTGTATTGCTTCTTTCTTTTCGTGGTTTCTTATTAATGGATTTCTTCTTTTTGACCAAAAAAATTATGTTTCTAAATCATACAATACACACATACATACACATTACTAACTTGTTTAATCAAATAAGCACTCAATCATACACATGTTTATGTGTTATGTTCAATACATGCTCAATTAACTTTTCTGAGGTATGCATCCTTAATCAAAAGTCTTGATCATTCAAATATTATAGCTTGTACATAACTTGTTTTCAATTAGGTTATGCCTTAAGTAAGTTTGATTACTCTAAATTCATCACTCATTCATTCACCAATCCTTTTTTTTTTCTAATGCTTTATATTCACATAATTTCCCAATGTTTATTCATTTATACATAGTTCACATTGTTCATATCCTTTGAATCATATTTGCATTCATAAGAAGATCTTTATACCATTAACAACTCATTCTTCTCAAATTCATATACATTGATATCAAAACAATCCATTACTTAAGTTTCAACATCAATTAACAACCTAAACTTATCAAACCCTTAACCACTTAATCCAACATCAAACTAGGATCATTTTTAAGCCTCTATAAAGTTCAAATATGCTAATGTAAAATTTTTTGTCCTCGTATGGTTCAACAATCGTACAAAATAGAATTTACCATGTCCAAATCTTGCCTACAATCGTGGGGGTACTTTTCTATGGTCGTGACAAAAGGTAATGCAACTACCTACGGTCATAGGATGAGTCCACAATCGTGGACTACCCATTTTCTTGTAATTTTCCAGATTTAAACACCTTCATTCCAATTTCAAAATACCTTTATAATAGTTCCTAAATTATGCCTCAAGTATAACTTAATTATTTATTAATTCCTCACCAATTTCATCTTCAATTCTAACTCAAAATCATTCATTTGGCAGTTCATAACTATTGTCTTTCATACATCAAAACAAAATAGAAACTATCCAATTCACTATCACATTCTAGCATAACCTCATCATCAACAGAACATACAATTCATCCCAATTTCATCATCATAAACTTTCTATTATAACATGCCTTAAAGAACAATCTTTTACTTACTTGTCTAGCTCAAATTCTAACTTAAAGATCAAGCTAATTCAGCTCTCCATGCATACAAAAATCATCACGAATTCAAAGTGGGAATTGAATGGATTTCAGTTAGGATTAAAGGCTATAACAAGAACAACTATATTATGATTCTTTACCTAACTATGTGAGGGTGAAAGCATGGATTATTGGTGCAACAATTGGACACAAACATAGGCAAGATACAGGGATGTACAGGTGAGAGTGTTTCGGTGAAGTGAGAAGAAGAAATGACAAAAAAACTAATTTTACTCCTACAGAAACTTATCACCTTAGATGTTAGGTATCTCCATATTACCATGACATATGTCCCTAAGCATTTTCTCCATCTTTCCTGCATATTTGTTGTAAATGTCACCTAGTTATTAGTCCATTTGTCACTCCATGATCAATGTCACATGTCAATTAATTAGCTATAGCAAATGTCACTCATTTAGCTATGCCAAATGTCACTCAATTATAGGCATAATCATCCTAATTTTTCCTGTGTCAATTTGTCTTACCACTTGGCATTTTTCCTAGCCCAAATGTACATTTTATTTCATTAATTTTCCAATTATACCAATTAATTTTAAATTTACTACTTGTAATCAATCAAACCAAAATGCAAGGCATAAACAATACACAATTCACATTGTGATCATTTTAAACCTTTCATACCACGGAATGAATCAATTAAGTGCATATACATTCTTTGCAATGTGTACTAAATCATAATTCGTGTGTGTATGCTATCATTTATGCATGTGAATGAAGTGCGATTTATGAATTTTAAATGATATAGCTTTTATGCAATAGTCTAGGGTTCTAATCCCTTAATTTGAAAAACTAGCTATTACATTCTTTGTACACTCCTTATCTTACAGTCATCAATGATAGATGAGAAAGACACATTGTTTTTTGTAACTGGACATTTTTATGTCTTAATGTGTATTTTAGATCAAGTTTTGCAAAGAAAACTGAAGTTAAGAATTCTATTAACTATGGTAATAATCGTTACCCATAAAATGATGCAAGATTTTATAAACTCATAAATGATGATTTATAAGGATGCTTCTAGTGATTTTAGGATGTCAATTGCTATTCATCAAAGAGAAAAACCTAACCTACGTATTTTTCCCCACTTTTGTTACTTATTGAAAATTAATCATAACTTTATTTTGTTTATAATGCTACTTTTATTGTCTTACAATTACTTGGTGGGATCAATTAGGAATAGGTATTCCATAATTGTAAAGGTTTGCAATTTAAATTTTGAGTCAATGTGTGAATGCAATAAGTGTGAAAGGAATTGGGAAAGATTTGAATTCATCCACTCAAAGAAAAGGAATTGATTTGAACACAAAAGATTAATTGACTTTGTCTTTGTTCTGTTACAATTTAAAACTTTGGAAAATGTATGTTGTTATAATTATTAGGATTGAAAAAATTTCTTGTAATTTATTAATAATTTAATGTTATTCTTTTTACTAAGACTCTTAATAAAATAAGTAGTTCTTTAGATCTAATTTGATTTGACTCTATTGATCTTTTGGCATATTGGATTTTTAAGGAATCGAGTTTGATAGATCATTACAAGAAAATTGCAAATTATTGACGAAAAATTCTTTCAGAAAAATTTCTATAGGGAATTAACGATGGAAATTGATTTCTGTTGGTAAATTTTTTGGGAAGAAAGGTATTTTATAAAAAAAATCCGTCAGTAAAAAAGGAGAAAATTTTACTAGCAAACTTTGTTAACAGAATTTAGGGAGGAATAGTGAAATTCGTCGTAAAAATAGGCACTAGTAATTGCCGGAAAAAAAATTATGTACGAAATATACCAACAATAAAAAATCTATAGGGAAATTACCTATAGAAATTTCATTCCGTAGGTAAATTCCCTATGGAAAGACTTTTTCATATGAAATTTCCCAATAGAAACATATTTCTGTAAGGAAATTACATGTCTCTCGCCTTTAACCTTTTTCCTTCTCTACCCAAACGCATGAAACTAAAATATTTCTTCCACCTTCCCGTAGACCAAACACCCTAAATGTCTCTCATATCCCCAAATCTCCAGAGCCATTCTAACCTCTCTTTCCCACCTCTCAAAAACAACTTCCCAACTTTCCCTAATCTCAAATGCGAGTTTTCTTCTTATGCTGCTTGGCTTTTAGGTTTTAATCTCTCTTCCTCTCATTTTTTTTTCTATTTGGTTTTTTTTTGCTTTGTTTGGATCTAATCTAATATTATAGCACCCACTCCCACAAGACCCGAACCTGACATCTTGGGTGATATTTGATTCCGTGTCCCGCGAGAGTGGCGTGTTAGCGCACTGAAACTGTCAAAACTCAGTACCCTTTTTTTATACAATTAAATATGTGAAAATTAGTAATCAATTTGGGCCCACTTTATTTCATAAATATTTTGAATCATAGTGAAACAATCAATACATAACTCATCAAAAATTCACTTTCCACTTGGGCCTATTACAATTTCAAAACACTTTAGTCATAACATCTTTACATTACAACATAAATATGTTTGTATACACATTGTGCAAAAGTTTCTGAATACATTATTTGATACAAAAATTGCAAAAATTATACAATTCAATACA
>JANITW010000003.1:23118120-23130114 GCA_027564335.1 Erythroxylum williamsii
ATAAAAACGAAATTCCTTCAAGAATAAGTGTCATTAGACATCAAGGAACAAGAATCCATCATCCAAATCATCAAACTAATACATTCCCTCAAATGGGTTTCATAAAAGAAGAGAAAAACCAAGCTTTAATCCATGGATCTAAGCAAAGGAATGGAGGCTTACCTTTTTATACTACCCAAATGACTTGATTCTCCTTCCCTTTCTTGTTCCAAGGGTTGAAAAAAAACTTGGAGGGCTTCCATAGAGGTTTTCGGTGGTGAGGGAGAGGAAGAAGACAATGTATTTTGTCTTATTCCCAACTTACTCCTTTTATATACCCCATGTCCACTTATTTACAAAATTGCCACTCTTGTACTGGTTTTTAACCATCTGCTCGTATAATTTCCTATGAACACCGAAAACAAATATCATACATCATTAATTTGATGTCACTCAAAATTCTTATTCACTGTTCTGTGATTTTTAAGGACATCAGTCTAAATTACCGATTTATTTTGGTGTACCAGGTATTGCAGAAATATTGAAATGTATATTTTCTTAAGAAGGTTTAAATTATTTACATTAAAAATATATAAGCTAAAAATTAGAAATGAATTATTAATTATTTACTATTCTTCGGTATATACTGAACATACATGTTATAATTAATTATTAACATTATTAATAATTTCTAATTATTTATTGAGTGCTTTAAGCACAATAAAATATCCCAAAACATCTATAATTGCATCCAAAATAGCAAGAGGTATACAAATAATTCAATAACAACTCCTACAAAATATTTAGCTGCTCATAATCATGAACAATCCAATAGATAGCATGGCTTTTTGCACTCTTCATTCCTTTTGTAAGCTGTTCATACATTGTCCTTCCTCTGCATTAGATTTTATTGTCATCTGAATTCTATAAATCTATCCAGTGGTGCCATTAAATCATCTATACGGCATCCATAGCTACAAATTTGATACCTGCACACTTCATCAGTGATGTGCATCAATCCATCCTACAAATAGGTTCCAAAACTACCCTCAAACATTAGATAATGTAAAGAAAAAACTAAACACTTCGAAGATCAAGAAAAGATGCAAAAAATACTAAAGATAAAATAAACTAGAACTAAAACCCACAAAGACGCACTTAAAATAGATAAAAACAACTAATCCATTATATCAATTCATCATCCCAAGGATTAGGAACATGCAATCTTTCAAACTTCAGGAACAGTGATTACATGCAGAAATAGATCAAAGGGACTTTGCTAAGGGTTATAAGGGGGCTAGGGTTTAAGGTATGTCAAAGAGGTAATGAGGGCTCATCACAAGCACTCATAGAGTACTAAGTATGCAAAGGGACATAAAGACATATGAATGGATATAACTAACTATTCCCCATTTCTTGTTGCTACTATATGTCATTCTTTTCCTTTTTCTTTCTTTTTTCTATTTTTTCCTTTGTTTTCACAAAAATCAAGAAACATAACTAACATTAGCAGCTACATGTAATGTGCTACAAAAGTAGAGGTATGACGAAAGATACTCCAAGTGTCTCATATTTTTTTTTCTAGAATCCCAAACTAATGCAAGTTAGCACTCTATTAAACTTGTGATAGGGTAAACTAACGAGGTTTAAGGTTTAACATGAAGGCTTTTTACAAAAAAAAAAAAGATCAAAGGCTCCAAGGGGTTTGTAAGGGACAATGACATAGGTGCTTGTTTAAATCAAGGGCTAAAAGAGTGCGGGCCTTAATCATTTTTATTTAGCATGCATCTAGTAGATTCAACTTGGTTCAAGGCAATTTCTGGGTGTATTACCTATGGGAGTATCACACAATCAAAGAAATGATATGACTATGGAATAAAGTCATATAGGCTTAACTTCTCACTTAGGCTCAAATGAAAATCTGTCATGTTTTTGCACATCACCTAATCACTAAAGTATCAATTTCTAAGTAAGCCTATGTAACCGACTACTTCAGCCAATCTGCATGGTTAACCTTCTATTCAATTGGCCTAATTCAATCTTCAAGCATGACTCAATCCTATTCCTACTAGTATGATAGAATTTCAAGGCAACAACTCCTAACCTAATATACTACAAGCGAAGACCATAATTACTAAAACCAAAAATCACAGCACAAAATAAGTACCAATGCATAGTCACAAAAGAGTTAAAAACAACTAACAAACAAATATAGAAAACAAAAATAACAAAAGAGAGAGTTTAGAAAGCTTATGGAGAGGGTGGAGGCGATGAGGTTGGAGATGGCACGTGAAGTCCTTGCATCTCCCAAGGCTTTTGGACTTTTTTTCTAGGTTTTGTTCTTCACAGGCTATTGGTTGCATTTGTTCATTCATTTGGTCGAGCTACTACTGTGTCTTTTTGCTACTATTAGCTTGTATGTAAACTCTCTCCCAACCTGTTGGCCCCTCTGGTTCCTCACTTGATTCAAATAAGTCCACAGAAACTCCAGAACTAGAAGCTCTACCTGAAAAGCTATGCTTAACGGCAGTGTGTGTCCAAGGATCTCAAAGCTCCACGTTGTCATGCGATAATATTTCCACATGTCTTATGTACGGTGCATCAAAATACTCATAAGGAACAGGGGTTAGTCTAGTAAGATCAATTTTAAAATGTTGGGCCAAAGTAGTGGCTAAATAACCCATTTCTAACGATGCTCTCTTCTTAGCCACAGAGTGGGTCAAAGATTGGGAATATAAAAAAAGAGAACATGTTAGGTTTAATAATTTCATCTATTCAATATAATAGCAACAATTTCCTAGTCAAACATTTATTACTCTAAGTTTTAACAAACAACATAACACATGAATTTGTGCAGCAATAACTGTTCAGGATTAAGAATGTGAGAGTTTAATGCATTATGAGCATTGAACTCGGGTAAGTCAGTTAAAAACTTCTAATAAATTGTAGATAAGAAGTCTTGATGAGAATCTTCTACTTGTGGCTTAGAAGCAAATAAAGTAAAAAACTCAAGTGTTAACTCATGAAAAACGTGGTAATCTATATGCACAAATCGTCCCTAACCACCTTTATTACATAATTTCAGCAATTTATCCTTCAAATCTATTTGTATTAACATATCAAAATTGAAATATCATGGTGTAAGATTGGATCCAGTTTTTAGAATAGCATACATATCTCCTTCTTCCTTGGAGTTAATGGGAAAAGGAGCACCATAGTCAGCTGCAATATCTACAGTAATTTGGCCTCCCACCTCAGCTTTAATAGTTTCAATAACTTTTTTCATTCTTAAAGGCATAATAGCATGAAAACCTGCAAAAATTACCATAAGAAATACAACCCTTAGAGACACAAACCTAAAAAAATGGAGGGAATGAAGGAAAAACAAAAACAAAAACAAAAAAATATACACAATTGTGAAGATTTTGATGAAAAATCTAAGCAAACTTATAAGATTTGATGGAAACTTGAAATAAAATCAGCAAAATCTCTCGAAGAAGGGTGCGACTGAAACTGGAAAGAGGGGTGCGTAAAGAAGAAATAAAATCTGTTTTGCTATGCGTTACATATGTACCATTATCACTAATATATAATTAATAATAATGATCATAAATAATAATTACATAATTAACAATTAATTATTATTATTTAAAATGTAATAATTACTAATTACTAATTACTAATAAGATCAATGGAAAATTTTAATAATATTTAATAATGAACAATATCGTAATTAATAATCAAATAATAATTGTTAATTGATTCTAATGGCATGCTTTCAATCAATTATCTTGAATTAAAAATAAAAAATTATATCTTTTCCACAAGGGTATACTTAAGTCACGCCTGTGAATCCTACAAGTCAATGAACTTGATTATAAACAAATTTTAGGCGTAAGAATTAAGTGAAGCCTGTCACTCTACACTTAATTAAGGTTAAGTAATACATCTATTAATTATCAAAATTAATAAATTTTGTAATCAATTAATCTTATTTTAATTAATTATACTTTTTAAATATCTTGTAAATACATTATAATTAAATAATCAATTAATTATGTTATAATTAATCAACTAACTAATAATATTTTACTTACTTAATTAATTATTTAATAAAAATGTTATATATAATGTTAATTGCCTGGCAACAAGGAAAAAAATAACATGCACGATTATGAATTAAGAAGTCGTAACTGTATATGGCAGTCATGCCTGTGAATATTAAATCACAGGAGTGACTACCTACATATATGTATACATCAATTAATTATTTATATATTAATCATTATTATTTATAACTAAGTAAGATTAACAGTTAATAATTAATAATTAATTTATAAATAAAGTATAATTTAATAAATCAATTAAGAGGCAATTAATTAATTATGTTCAAATTAATTAAGCATATTTTTATATGTGTTAAACATATTATAATTAATTAACCAATTAATTATGTTATAATTAATAAATTAATTAATATTTAAATTAATAATTAATTATTTCAATAATCAATTAATTATGTTATAATTACTCAACCAATTAATAATATTTTACTTAATTAATTAATTATTTAATAAAAATAGTTAGAAAATTATATAGGTTTTATTTTGCCTAGTAACAAGAAAAAGAAATTAACATGCACGGTTGTAGGATTGTTAATTAATTATTAATTAAGCTTATTCAGTTATTATTAATAATGATTAATATATAATTAACTAATTGATGTATTAAAAAATAGTTAACTGATTTAGTAGTACGTATTAATATCTGCTCTACCCAAAACTCGAATTGAAGATAGGGTGGAACCAAATTACTTAAGTCCACTACACATTTGCTTGAGCACAGTGCTGCTCCGTATCGTGATAATAGATTCACCATAGTTCCATTCCCAGTTTGTTGCGTTGGGATTTGAACTCATGAAGTTGGGTTAAGGCTCAGACCTATAACTGAGCTCTGATACCACTGATCTACCCAAAACTCAAGCTCAAGGTAAAAAGTGTACTTAAGTTAATAAAATACAATTAATTAATTACCTCTTAATTGTTGCCTATAATTGTCAATTAATTAGTTTTGATATAATTAATGGTAATTAGAATATAATAAATTAATTGATTTAATAAAGAATACTTTATTTATAAATTAATTATTAATCATTAATTGTTAAGCTTATTCAGTTATAATTAATAATGATTAATATATTATTAATTAATTGATGTGTATATATAATAAATTAACTTACTAATTAAAATATAATTTATTTATAAATTAATTATTAATTAGTAAATGTTAATCTTATTCAATTATAATTAATAACGGTTAATATATAATTAATTAATTTTTGTATATATATATAGGTAAGTGATCACACCTGTAACTTAATATTCACAGGCGTAACTGCTATGCACGTTTGTGAGTTCTTAAGTCATGGGTGTGAATACTTACTTCTATATATATATACACATCAATTAATTAATTAACTAATATTTGGTTTTAATTAACACGCATATGACGTTATATCATCATTTATTAAATTGCTAATTAATTAATTAAAATATTATTAGTTTCTTGATTAATTATAACATAATTAATTGATTAATTAATTATAATATACTTAACATATATAAAAAATTTAATTAATTAATTAAAATATAATTAATTAACTAATTAATTAATTTTGTTGAAATTAATAATTAAGATTTAATAAATTAACTTATTTTTTCAAATATAATTTATTTATAAATAAGTTATCCATGATTAGCAATTAATTTTATTCAATTATAATTAATCATAATTTATATATAATTAATTCATTGATGCATTAAAATATAATTAATTGATTAAGTAGTATAGCTGCATTATTAATTGTTAATAATTGTAAATTATTATATACTAATATTCAACATATGTATACCTCTTCAGTATATACATAGGTTAAGTACTCCTGCCTATATTATATATGTCTGCACTCTCGCTGGCACGATCGTACAATTCCGGCTGATTCTTCGGTGTCACGATCATGCTTCTGCACGATCACGATCATGCAAATCCACTGAGTGTTACTTTTTCACAATCGTGCTTCTACACGATCGTGCACTCTTCTAAACCTCTCTCTTTGTTCTTCCTCTCTTTGGATTAATCGACGATTTCCAACTTATGTGACACAACCTACCTTTTGGACTGTGTTGGCACTAGGGAATGGGTAGGCTTAATGCCACCAAAACCCGTAGTAAGCCTATTTTTTTCTAAATTCTACTGAAAATCCAACATGACCCATTCGTTTGTCTGATTAATCCTTATACTTGCTTAATAGTTTTGAAAGAAGTAACGATCTCAATATGCAATTCTAACATACAGTATCTACTTATAATCTGCCAATCTATGATCATCTTATATCATCAACTGGCATCATTCTCAACAACATAGCATATCCATACATGTATCATGTACATATGATTATGACAAACCATGGAGCAACTATAAACATCTGCAATTTACATTATGCCAAAAAAAATTACTTGTTTGTTTATCCAAGCGAGTCTCAAAAGGCTTGGATTTCTCTCTTCTACGATATGCTAATCCCCTGAAATGATAATAGTGAGAGATGAGACTACAACACGACTCAGTGAGGATATAAACATGCTACCATGCTTGTGAGGCTAGGTAACACAAGGCTAGCTTCACAAGAATGGTCTGTAGCATTCTAAGCAACAATATATGGCATCAATGAATAAACAGGTAGTAATGTCAAATAAGGCAACCACCTGAGTATTAATAATAAAGCTCAATATGAATTGTTCCAAAAAAATCATGAATATGGTTTCTAAAGTCTTTCTGAATTTTTGGGTTCTTTCTTTGGTAGAGTTCTACAGGATTTCTAATTCTAAGCTGTCTCATTTATGAGTTCTGATTTTCTAAATTTCTTAGGAAGAGACAGAGGCATGCTAGTACAACATATCTCCCATTTTCTTATTCTAGACAAAGTTGGCCTAACCCTGCCCCTAGAGGCCTACCCTCTCCAAGGTAAGACCTGGATCTAACCCATCACCAGTGGGTTACCTATGTGCACATGGTTTGATAATACACTCCATCAGCTGAGTATCCTGTGAACTCATCAATCATGGCTAACAAGAAAAACATGATTCATCAAAGAATTGCAATTAATAGGTTCAACATAATAAGGGGACCAGAAGATGCAATGAATCTGAATATCATCTAGTATATTTGTCATACAACATACTAGGCTTAATCACATAGAGTCATATAGGTTCAAGAACAATTCAACAAGCCGCAAGATAAAAGAAAAGGATTTCTATATAAGTATAGTAGCATGATTATACTCACCTCAACTATCTCAGGGGTTTTGATCTCTTTTCCAGTTTTCTTGAACTTGAGAGGTATTAGGTATTGTTTCTAGTTCTATTCCTCGTCTGCTTTCACAAGCTATTGAGTAACATGCATGAAAATTTCATATACCTGTATTGGTCTTTCTTACATAAACCTCATTTCTTAACACATATCATTATAAATTTATATTTTATTCACTAATTCATCCATGTAGGTCTCATTCAAAAAGGCATAACTTTTTATACACAGTTCCAATGTTTTTCAAACTTTCCATACCTCTAGTTAACACATAAATGCACATTTTCTTTTATGACCATTTTCTAATTCGATCATTAAGGCTTCCAAATATCCCATTTACAGTCAGCCTTAATATTCATTCATGAGTTGGACCCTTCCTGTCTCAAATCATTATAACTTATTCATTTCTTGTCCAATTAAGGTGATTAAAATCTCCATTTTCAATAGACTCATGGCTATCACTTATCCAAAGATGGCTCAAAAATGATGAAATTTGTATTTATTGTGATTTTTATAAAGCTTTCCTATTTCTGTTCTCTTCTGTGTCACTAAGGCCAGTAACAACCTTTACTTATTTAGCCATATCTCATAGGATACTCATCCAATTAAAATTCCCTTTATACAACACTCAAATGCCACATTTTTGAGCATTTCATAATCAGAACTCATCATCCAATTCTGACTCTGAAGTCCTCAAACAATTAACTTTCATTTTGTATTTCAATCCCGCTGGTATTCTAAACTAGTCTCAATTTGGGACCTATCTCATTTCTTTGGCTCACTCTAAATTTGTAAAAAAATTCAGGGATAAAGTAGACACCTATATCTACAAATTCTAAGTTTTGAGTTTTTCATCAAATGGGTTTCATAGCTATGAAAAAAAAGTGAGAAACTAAATTCCAATTAGTAGGATCGAGTGTCGAGATCAAGGCTTACCGTTTTGTATTGACTGATTGGCTTGATTCTCCTTCACATTCTTGTTACAAAGCTTGAAAACATTGAGAGAAAGCTTCCATGGTGAATTCTCGTAAGTGAGGAAGGAGGAGGAAGACAAGTTTTTTTTGTCTTATTTGTAGTTAGCTTCTTTTATAAGCCATTTTTCATTATTTACAAAAATACCCCTCTTGTACTGGTTCTTTAAAATATGCTCGTATAATTTCCTGTGACCAACTAAAAGGTATTAAACATCATTAATTTGATGTCACCAAAAATTATAATTCACACCGTTTTTTTTGCGTTACAACGGGTAAACCAGATATTGAGTGTTACAATCTATCTAGCATTTTTATCAAAAAAATTAATGTTTCCTTATATATTCTGTAGCTTATTACTTTGTTTTTCTAAATATTTTTAGAAGATATTATTAAATCTTCTTCAATAGTTAGACAATGTCTTCATAAAAGATTTAGTGATGGCAAACCCACAGCATAGTCAAAAGAAAATGTTAATGACAGTAACAAAAAACCCAAATTGTCATAGACTCTTTTTCTTAGAGCAAAATATTCATATAACTTCTATACTTTTTCTGTTTTAATTTCTTGTTTTCTTAAACTTCAAAATTCTGCATATCCGCATGATGGTTTTTTGTTGTTAAATCACAACTGTTAATATTTTATTACTTGGATCATAACCGTTAATTACTTGTGGCATATAACAATTGTCTTTATTAAACTCATGCAAATTCATAAACTAATTATTTAAAATTCATTGACATCACATCATATCAAAACAAATCATTTTCTTTTCTTTATGTTTATTTGCTCTTTAATTAATAATATTTAATAAATAATAATAATAATATGCACAATTGTGACTAATATATAGTTAATAATAATAATAATAATAATAATAATAATAGTAATTAGTAATTACATAATTAACGATTATTTAATGATAACAATTAATAAAAACATATAATAGTTTAAAATTAATAATAACATAAATAAAACTAATTAACAATATTTAATAAGTATATTTAATTAAGAGCTACTGTTAGATTTAACTTTGTTAGGCCCATTGACAATAAAGCATTATTAAAAAAGAGTTCCTATGACACCTATATATATATTATGAGAGTATCACATATGTGAATTATACTTAATTAATAAGTTAGCCGAAGATTTTAATTATATTTAATAAAAATTTTAATCAATTAATAATATTTAAATTAATTAGATCCAAATTAAATATTTAATTTTATTTTAATTGATTAAGCAATCATTTATCGAGTAGTTAATTAATCATATTTAAATTAATTAATTATATTTTTATATGTGCTAAATATATTATAATTAATCAATCAGTTAATTATGTTATAATTAATCAACTAAATAATAATATTTTAAATAATTTTTTTATTTATTTAATAAACAATTTTATAAAATTACATAGGTGTTAATTAATTGATAACAATAAAAACAAAATAACATGGACGGTTGTGACTTAACAAGTTAAAACCATGGATAGTTACAGGCGTGATTACTTAAGCTATATATATTCTAACTACCTATATATACACCAAATATTAGTATATAATAATTAGTCATAACTAACATATATAGTAAAATTAACATCCACTACTTAATCAATTAATTATATTTTAATATGTCAACTATTTAATTATATAATAATAATTATTAATTATAACTGAATAAACTTAACAATTAATGATTAATAATTAATTTATAAATAAATTATATTTTCATAAATAAGTTGATTTATTATATTTTAATTATTATTATCTATATCAAAATTAATTAATTAATTAATTATATTTAAATTAATAAAGTATATTTTTATATGTCTTAAATATATTATCATCAATTAATTGTATTATAATTAAATAATTAATACTTTCCTAATGAATTCACATGACCATGAAATTTGGTGGAGAGGAAAGAAAATAAGTGAGGAGTTCATACTCCAAATTTAAAATGAATTAGAGTTGAAGGATGTTCAAAACTATTGTATATCTCTAGACTCTCACTGCATAAGCACAATTGTGCAATTCCAGCTGATTCTTTGCTGTCACGATTGTGCAAATCCTCTGAGGGTTACCCTGTCATGATCATGCTTCGACATGATTGTGTAGCTCCTTTAAAGCTCCCTCTTTGTCACGATCATGCTTGTGCAAGATCATGACAGAGGTTCTTCTCCAGATTTTTATGAAATAACATTTTTCGTCACTTCTTCCTCTCTTTTGCTTAATATATGATTTCTAACTTATGTTTTCACTATTTCCTCTTCATTTTTACTTCGATTTTAGCTCAACTTTTTCTAATACAAAGGAAAATATATGGAATTAATCTAAAATTCATAAAGATAATTACAATTAATGAGTTATAATTAATAGATTGATTACTGATTATTATTAAGTTAATTAAATATAAATTCACAGGCATGAATTAAGTTTCATTGTGATAAAGATATTTTTCCTTTCTTAATTAAATTTATTTAAAGTATTGTTAATTAATTAATTTTGATATAATTAATTATAATTAAAATATAATGAATTCATTGATTTGTTAAATTATACTTTATTTATAAATTAATTATTTATCGTTAACTGTTAAGGTTATTCAGCTATAATTAATAATGACTAATGTTAATCTCTTAACCTATTCGTGGTTTTGACAAATTATTATACTATTAGTTACTATATATTAGTATTATATATTAATGCTAGGTATATATATTAGTGACAACCTTCTAGGCAATATACTTAATATTAATATCTAGTATTTAATAATAATAATATAATAATTAATATGTGCTTCACGGTTGTGACTTATTAGTCACAGCCATAAAGAGTTATATATAGAATTAATAATAGCATATAATAATTAATAATAACATAAATAAAAATTAATAATATTTAATAACGCAGAATATTGTAATTAATGATGAAATAATTATCGGCCGAGTTTATTTATGTTGAAAAACCAACTACATAGGAGGGGTGATCTCTTAGGGTCCAACCTATTACACAAATGGAAAATAAGAAATGACTACATTCTCCTAACTTGCAAACGGGGAAATCCCATTCTATTTAGTCGCAACAAACCATTCAATTGTTTATGAGTGCTTGGCCGTTGAATATTCGAGGTCCTTCTTGAGGATGACCCAAGCTTAGCAAGCCAATCTGCCACAGCATTTGCTTGGTGATATAAATGAGAAAACTGATAACCATGTTGGGAAACCGGGTCCAGATCTGATCCAACCGTAGCGGAATAATCACACAACTTTTTCGTGACTTTTCATTTCTTGAAAATCAAGATCTATTTATTCTATAAAATGATTAACAAGAATCATAATAAAGCATAATTCAATTCATACCTTATTCCGAAACTTGATCTTTATCTTGAAGCATCCCTTGAATTGTTACCGAAACTGATCCGTCTCAACCATCGTAGCTGCACAAGCGTCCGACCTCTAACGGTATCCATAGAACAGGTTGAGAGAACTTTGTTTGTAACATCCCGTTACCTGCGGCAAGGTTAGGATTGTAAATATGAGTGACAAGGAGAGCTTAGAAAAGCATTTCATGCTCGTAGCATATTCATACACGTGAATAGTCAATTTTTTTGTACATGAAAATGACTGTACATGCATTCATGACATTTCCCGGTATCAATTAATGTGATTGTTATTGAG
>JANITW010000003.1:23750452-23761108 GCA_027564335.1 Erythroxylum williamsii
ATAGAAGATGCCCACTGACCATTCATACGTGCTTTTTCAACCACCAAAGGTATCCAACGACTATGCCAATGGGGTTTTTTTTGGCCACCAAAGGTGTCTAATGACTATATCAAAGGGTTGTTTTGGCCACCGAATATGTCTAGCGATCGCGTCAACGGGCTATTTTTCCTACCGAATGTTCCCAATGATCGTGTTAATGTGTTGTTTCAGTCATTGAAGGTGCCCAGCAACCATACCAAGGGGTTGTTTTTCCCACAAAAGGTGCCCAACAATCGTGCCAACGGGTTGTTTCAATCGTCGAAGGTGCCCATTGACTGTGCCAATGGGATATTTTTCTCACTGAAGGTGCCCAATGATCGTGCCAACAGGCTGTTTCGACCCCAAAGGTGCCTAGCGACCGTACAAGGGGCTGGTTTTCCCACCAAAGGTACCCAGTAACTGTTCCGACGAGCTATTTTGACCATCAAAGTTGCCTATTGACTGTGCCAACAAGCTGTTTTTTCCACTAAAGATGCCCAGTGACCGTGCAAACGAGTTGTTTTGTCTACCGAAGGTGCCTAGCAACTGTGCCAATAGGATATCTTTCCCACCAAAGGTTCATAATGACTGTGCCAACGGACTGTTTTTCCAACCAAAGTTGCCTAGCGATCGTGTCAACGTGTTGTTTGGGCCACCGAAGGTGTCCAGCGATCGTGCCAATGGGTTATTTTTCCCACCGAAGATGTCCAACGATTGTGTGAACGAGCTATTTTTCCCACTGAAGGTGCCCAATGACTGTGCCAATGGGTTGTTTTTTGCACCAAACATGCCCAGTGATCGTGCCATCGGGCTTTTTTGACCACTAAAGGTACCCATTGACCGTCCCAACGGGCTTTTTCGGCCACCAAAGGTCTCCAGGGACTGTGCCAATGGGTTGTTTTTCCCATCGAATGTGCCGCGCAACAGTGTCAATAGCTGTTTCACCCATCGAAGGTGCCCGGTGAAGGTACCAATGGGCTGTTTTAACCACCGAAGGTGTCCAATGACCGTACCAACGGGTTGTTTCGACCATAGAAGTTATCCAGCGAACATGTCAATGGGCTTTTTGATCCACTGAAGGTATCCAACGATTGTGCCAACAATCCGTTTCGGCCATCGAAGGCATCCAACGATCATGCCAAAGAGTTGTTTTCCCACCGAAGTACCCAACGATCGTGTCAACGGGCTTTTTCAGCCACCGAAGGTGCCCATTAATCGTGCCAACGGGCTTTTTCGGTCATTGAAGCTGTCCATCGACCATATCAACGGGCTGTTTTGGCCATCGATGGTGCCCAGCTACCGTACCAACAGTTATTGTGCTAATGGGCTATTTCGGCCATCGAAGTTGTCCAATGACCGAACCAAAGGTTGTTATCCCACTGAAGGTGCTAAGGGACCATGCCAATGGGCATTTTTGGCACCAAAGGTGTCTAGTGATCATGCCAATGGTTCGCTTCGGCCACTAAAGACGTCCACCGACCGTGCCAACGGGCTATTTTTTCCAACAAAGGTGCCCAGTAACCATACCAACAGGTTGTTTTTCCTACCAAAGGTGCACAACGACCATGCCAACAGGTTGTATCGGCCACTAAAAGTGCCCATCGATCGTGCCAATGGGCCCTTTTTTCCACTGAAGGTGCCCAGTAATCGTGCCAATAGGTTGTTTCGACCACTGAAGCTGCCTAGCGACCATACGAATGGGCTATTTCAACCATTGAAGGTGTCCAGTGATCGTGCCTATGGGTTGTTTTTCCACCAAAGGTGCCCAACCACTGTGCCAACAGGTTTTTTCAGCCACTGAAGGTGTCCAATAACCATACCAATGGGTTGTTTAGGCCACCGAAGGGGTCCAGCGATTGTGCCATCGTACTATTTTTCCCACCAAAGGTGCCCAACAACCGTGTCAACGAGCTATTTTTCTCACAAAAGGTGCCCAACAATCATACCAACGGGCTATTTTTCTCACCAAAGGTGCTCGGTGACCGTGCTAATGAGCTATTTCGACCACCGAAGGTACCCTACGATCATGCCAATGGGCTGTTTCAACAACAAAAGCTGCCCAATAGACGTGCCAATGTTTCGGCCACCCAAGATGCCCAGTGATCGTGCAAATGGGCTATTTTCTACACCAAAGGTGCCCAGCGACTGTACCAAAGGGCTTTTTCGGCCACTGAAGTTACCCAGTTACTATGACAACAGTCTGTTTCGACCACCAAAGGCATCTAGCGACCGTATCAATGGACTATTTTTCCCACTGAAGGTGCCCAGTGACCATGCCAACGGGTTGTTTCGGCCGCCAAAGGTACCCAACGACCATGACAAAGGACTGTTTTTCCCATTGAAGGTGCCCAGCGATAGTGCCAACAGACTGTTTCAACCACCGAAGCTGCCCAGCAACCACGCCAACGATTTGTTTTGACCACTGAAGCTACCTAGTGATCGTGTTAACAGGTTTTTTTTATCACCGAAGGTGTCTAGTGATCACATCAATGGGCTTTTTCGACCATCGAAGGTACCCAGCGACAGTGCCATTGGGGTTTTTCAGCCACTGAAGGTGTCCATCGACTGTGCCAATAGGTTGTTTTTCCACCAGAGGTGCCCAACGACTATGCTAACAGGCTGTTTCGGCCACTAAAGGTGCCCAGCGACCGTGTCAACGGGCTGTTTTTCCCACCAATGGTGCCCAATGACCGTGCCAATGGGCTGTTTCGGCCACCGAAGGTGCCCTGTGGTTGTGCCAATGGGCTATTTCGGCAACAAAAGCTACCCAACGACTATGCCAACATGTCTCGACCACCGAAGGTATCCAGTGATCGTGCCAATGTACTATTTTGGTCATCGAAGGTGTTCAGCGACCTTGCTAACGGGCTATTTTTCCTACCAAAGGTGCCCAATGACCATACCAACGGGCTATTTTTCACACCAAAGGTGCCCAACGACTATGTCAATGGGCTGCTTCAATCACCGAAGGTACCTAGAGACTGTGTCAAAGTGCTGTTTTTCCCGCCAAAGGTGCCTAGCGACATTGCTAATGGGCTTTTTTGACCACCAAAGGTGCCTAGTGATCGTGCCAATAGGTTGTTTTTCCCATCAAAGGTGCTCAACGATCATGCCAACGGGCTATTTTTTTAACCGAAGGTGCCTAATGACTATGCAACGAGCTGTTTCAGCCACCAAATCTGCCCAACGACTATGCCAATGGACTATTTCAGCCACCAAAGCTACTCAGCGACCGTGTTAATGGTTTAATTCGACCACTAAAAGTGTCCAGCGACCATGCCAATGGGCTATTTTTCCACAAAAGGTGCCCACTGACCTTGTCGACGGGCTTTTTCAGTCATGGAAGGTGCCAAGCGATCGTGCCAACGGGGGTTTTTTACCACCAAAAGTGTCCAACGACTGTATCAAGGGGCTGTTTTGGCCATCGAATATGTCCAGCAACTACACCAATGGGCTGTTTTCCCCACTGAATGTTCCCAGCGATTGTGCCAATGTGTTGTTTCGGTCACCAAAGGTGCTCAGCAACTGTACCAAGGAGTTGTTTTTCTCACCGAAGGTTCCCAGCAATCGTGACAACGGGTTGTTTCAATCGCCGAAGGTGCCCATCGATCGTATCAATAGGCTATTTTTCCTACCGAAGATGCCCAGTGATTGTGCCAATAGGCTGTTTCGACCCCCAAAGGTACCCAACAACCATACAAAGGGCAGTTTTTCCTACCAAAGGTGCGTAGCAATCGTGCCAACAGGTTGTTTTGACCATTAAAGGCACCCATTGACCATGCCAACAGGCTATTTTTTCCACCAAAGGTGCCTAGCAACCATGTCAACGAGCTGTTTCATCTATCGAAGGTGTCCAACGACTATGCCAACGAGCTATCTTTCCCACCAAAGGCTCCCAGCGACCATGCCAACGGGTTATTTTTCCTACCAAAGTTACCTAGCAACCGTGTCAATGTGTTGTCTGGGCTATCGAAGGTATCCAACGACCATGCCAACTGGTTGTTTTTCCCACTAAACATGTCCAACGATTGTGCAAACGAGCTGTTTTTCCTACTGAAGGTTCCCAGCGACCATGCCAATAGGTTATTTTCACACCGAAAGTACCCAGTGATTGTGTCATCGAGCCTTCTCAGCCACTGAAGGTGCCCATCCATCATGTCAACGGGCTTTTTTGGCCACCAAAGGTGTTAGGGACTAGGCCAATGGGTTGTTTTTCCCATCGAATGTGCCCTACGACAGTGTCAATGGGCTATTTCGCCCACTGAAGGTGCCCAACGACTGTACCAATAGGCTGTTTCGGCCACTGAAGGTGCCAACGGACTTTTTCGGCAACCAAAGATTTCCAGCAACCATGCCAACAGGCTGTTTTGACCACCAAACTTATCCAACAACCATGTCAATGGGCTTTTTGGGCCACCAAAGGTGTCCAGTGACTATGCCAACGGTCTGTTTCGACCATCGTCATGCCAATGGGTTGTTTTTTCCACTGAAGGTGCCCAGTGATCGTGTTAACGGGCTTTCTTAACTATTGAAAGTGCCCATTGACTGTGCCAACGGGCTTTTTCTGCCACTGAAGGTGTCTAGTGATCATGTCAAAAGGCTGTTTCGGCCATCGATGGTGCCCAGCAATTGTACCAACGGTTATTATGCCAATGGGCTGTTTCGGCAATCGAAGGCGTCCAATAACCAAACCAAAGGCTGTTATCCCATCGAAGGTGCTAAGGGACTACGTCAATGGGCTTTTTTGGCCACCAAATTTTTCCAACGATTGTGCCAACGGTCCGCTTCGGGCACTGAAGATGTCCAGCGACCGTGCCAAATGGCTATTTTCCCAGCAAAGGTGCCTAGCGACCATACTAACAGGCTATTTTTCCAACCAAAGGTGCCCAGCGACCGTGCCAACGGGCTGTTTCGGCCACTGAAGGTGCCCATTGACTATACCAACGGGCACTTTTTCCACCGAAGGTGCCCAACAACCATGTCAACGGGCTGTTTCGAGCACCAAAGCTGCCCAACGACCATGCGAACGGGCTGTTTTAACTACTGAAGGTGTCCAGCGATCATGCCAATGGGTTTTTTTTCCACCAAAAGTGCCCAACAACTATGTCAATAGGTTTATTCGACTACTGAATGTGTCCAACAACCATACCAATGGGATGTTTCAGCCACCGAATGGGTCTAACGACCATGCCAACCTGCTATTTTTCCCACCGAAGGTGCCCAGCGACCGTGCCAACGGATTGTATTTCTCATAAAAGGTACCCAGCGACCGTACCAACGGGCTATTTTTTTCACCAAAGGTGCTCGACGATCGTGTCAACGAGTTGTTTCGACCACCGAAGGTACCCTGCTGGCACGACCCGCCTTTTGGACTATGTTGGCACTAGGGAATGGGTAGGCTTAATGCCACCAAAACTCGTAGTAAGCCTAATTTTTTTCTATATTCTACTGAAGATCTGACATGACCCATTCATATGTTTGATTAATCTTTATAACTGCTTAACAGTTTTGAGAGAAGCAAAGATCTCAATCTGCAATTATAACATACATTATCTACTTATAATATGCCAATCTATGATTGTCTCATATCATCAACTCATTCTCAATAACATAGCATATCCATACATGTATCATGTGCATATGATTATGACAAACCATGGAGCAGCTATAAGCATCTACATTTTACATCATGCCAAAAAATTTACTTTTCTGTTTATCCAAGCAAGTCTCAAAAGGCTTGGATTTCTCTCTCGTACGATCTGCTAAACACCTGAAATGATGATAGCGAGAGGTGAGTCTACAACATGACTCAGTGAGATATAAACATGCTACTATGCTTGTGAGGCTAGGTAACACAAGGCTAGCTTCACAAGAATAGTCTGTGGCATTCTAAACAACAATACATGGCATCAATGAACAAATAGGTAGTAATGTCAAATGTGACAATCACATGAGTATCAATAATAAAGCTCAATATGAATTGTTCTATTAAAAAAACATGACTCTAATGTCTGCAGGTTTTCTGAATTTTTGGGTTTTTTCTTTGGTAGAGTTCTACAAGATTTCTAATTTTAAGCTTTCTCATTTCTGAGTTCTGATTTTCTGAATTTCTTAAGAAGAGATAGAGGTATATTAGTACGACATATCTCCCCTTTTCTTATTCTAAACAAGGTTGGCCTAATCCTGCCCCTGGAGGCCTGCCCTCTCCAGGTAGGACCCGAATCTAACCCATCATTAGCAGGTTACCTATGTGCATATGGTCTGATAATATACTCCATCAACTGTGTATCTTGTGAACTTACCAATCATGGCTAACAAGAAAGACATGATTCATCAAAGAATTGTAATTAATAGATTCAACATAATAAGGGGACCAAAAGATGCAAAGAATCTGAATATCATCTGGTCAATCTGGCATACAACATACTAGGCTCAATCACATGGAGTCATATATCGAATAAGTCATACAAGTAAGAGAATAATTCAACAAGCCGTAAGATAAAAGAAAAGGATTACTACATAAGTATAGTACCATGATTATACTCACCTCAACTGTCTCAGGGGTTTTGATCTCTTTTCTAATTTTCTTGAACTTGAGAGGTATTAGGTATGACTTCTAGTTCTATTCCTCGTCTGCTTTCACAAACTATTGGGTAACATGCATGAAAATTTCATATACCCGCTTTAGTCATTCTTACATAAACCTCATTTCTTAACACATATCATTATAAATTTATATTTTACTCACTAATTCATCTGTATAGGTCTCATTCGTGAAGGCATAACTTTTTATACATAGGTTCATTGTTTTTCAAACTTTCCATACCTCTAGTTAACACATAAATTCACATTTTTTTCTTTTATGACCATTTTCTAATTCAGTCATTAAGGCTTCCAAATATCCCATTTATAGTCAGCCTTAATATTCAGTCATGAGTTGGACCCTTCCTGTCTCAAATCATTATAACTTATTCATTTCTCATCCAATTAAGGTGATTCAAATCTCTATTTTCAATAGACTCATATGGCTATCACATATACAAAGAGGGCTAATGATGAAATTTGTATTTATTGTGATTTTTATAAAGCTGTCTTGTTTCTGTTCTCTTTTGTGTCACTAAGCTCAGTAACACCCTTCACTTATTTAGCCATATCTCATAGGATACTCATCCAATTAAAATTCCCTTTATACAATATTCAGATGACACATTTTTTAGCATTTCATAATAGAACTCATCATCCAATTCTAACTCTAAAGTCCTCAAAAAATTAGCTTTCATTTTGTGTTTCAATCCCACCGGTATTCTGAACCAGTTTCAATTCGAGACCTATCTCATTTGTTTGGCATACCCTAATTTCATGATAAAATTTAGGGATACAGTAGACATTTGTATCTACAACTTCTAAGTTTTGAGTTTCTCCAAATTCACACAATAAATAGCTCAAAAAATTTTATGAGGATCTACGAATTTGTCTCCCTTGGCAGTAGTAGGAGTAGTAGTAGTAGTAGCAGCAACAACAGTAGTAGTAGTAGCAGCGGTAGGAGCAGTAGTAGGAGCAGTTGTAGTAGCAGTAGTAGTAGCAGCAGTAGGAGTAGTTGTAGGAGTAGTAGTAGCAGCAGTAGTAGTAGCAATAGTAGTAGCAGTAGTAATAGTCGCAGTAGCAGTAGTAGTAGTCGCAATAGTAGCAGTAGCAGTAGCAGCAGTAGTAGTAGTAGTAGGAGGAGGAGGAGGAGGAGGAGTAGGAGTAGTAGGAGTTGTAGCAGCAGTAGCAACAGTAGGAGAAGTATGAGCAATAGGAGCAATAGTAGTAGCAATAGGAGGAGAAGACGGAGTAGTAATAGTAGTAGTAGTAGTAGTAGTAGCAGTAGTAGTAGTAAGAGTAGCAGTAGTAGCAGTAGTCACAGTAGTAGGAGCAGTAGTAGTAGTGGTGGTGGTAGTAGTAATAATAGTTGTAGTAGTAGTCGTGGTAGTAGTAGTCGCGGTAGTAGTAGTGGTCGTAGTGGTAGTCATAGTAGTAGTCATGGTAGTAGTAGTGGTCGTAGTGGTAGTCATGGTAGTAGTAGTCGTAATGGTAGTAGTGGTGGTGGTGTTGGTAGTAGTGGTAGTAGTAGTAGTATTAGTAGTAGTAGTAGTAGTTGTTGTTGTTATTGTTGTTGTTGTATTAGTAGTAATGTTCTAGTGAGTTTAGGTTTATCTATTGCAATGCAATAACCATGCATTATCATCTCCAACAAGCGCACTATGCTTGGTTGAGTAGAACACAGCTTCACCCATTACGCATCATCTTGGGTAGCGTTTATGGCTCACGAGACAACCGATGAGTGCATAACGTATTTGACCCACAAGACTTTCATTATGCGTAACTACCAATAATCCATATAAAAAACACAGAAGCACATTGGCATACATAACTAATAAATGTAACTACCAAGGATGGTTTGAAAAACTACCACTTACCTCCACTGACTTACAGGAGGCACACATGGCGATGACCACTGTCAACACACACACACACACACACACTATGCACCGAAAACTTATATAAGTGACAAGGTAGAAGTAATACACTTAGATACCTGATAATGCAAAATTCCCTTTGATGGCCAAAGAGATGCAGCTTGCCCTACTCATCATTAACGCAGAAGTTATAAAAAAAGATAGAGAAAACACTTCCTGATAACCACTGTCATGTCTACTGTACTGGATCCATACGTCAGTGAATCTTTCATGGAGCAAATAACCACGAAAATCGATTATATCATAACTGTCGCCAGCTCCACCACTCTCTGAGGATGACTCCCACTAGCGATAGTACTCGTAGGAGCAGCAACACTGGTCAACCTCACAACCTTGGCAGCAACTTGAGCTACCTCGAGTGCAACCTCTGCAATTGTAGCTACAGTCGCAGCGATAGCTATGGCGTGCTTACATAGCATGAAAGCTGAATCCGCTCCTATATCTAGTAGAAAATTTTAACAAGGAAAAAGAACTAAATGACCCATACCTTTCTTGAAACTCCTCAATGTTGTTACTCTTACCTGAGCTTCCATCAACAGGCGAAAGAGGCTGGATATTGATAGTTTCCTCTGGAGCAGGTAGATTAAGTATAAAGAATGACAACAAATGTATTGGGATCTTACCATAATGTCCCTAAAAAATTTGGGCTAGTTGCCGAATAGATTTTCTTCAACCATCGACACACTTTGCACGCAAATATGCACTATCCTTATTGAAGGCAACACTTTCAAGTACAAATCTAACCCACCCACTTGCACAAATCTTAAAAACATCCAAAAACAAACAAACCCCCAAAAAGGAAGAACATCCAATGCCCAAGTTTCTTCCTCTCTCAACCCTGAAAACAACCAGATCTAGAACATAAATACCCCCACTTCGCTCGTATACAAAGCTAAAAAGTGGCTTTGGGTCTGCGATGAGAGGCCTAAGATCTTATGGAGATGTGGCGCTCAGATCTCACTGAACCCAAACCACTGACACCATAGACAACGCTATTGGAACTTGAACTTAACAATCACAAAAAATTGCAACTTTCATGATTCTATACGAAGTTTAAAACCATCCACTAAAGAATTAATGAATAGGAGGATTTCCACTAGAAAAAAAACCCCATCAGAAAAAAAAAACTCAAAGAATTAGGGTTAAAATACTATCTTAAAGAATCAGGACCAAAAAGTTGAGGTAACAACCTAGCCCAACGACAACAATTACTACAAAAAGGTTGGATCGAAGAATAGAACTTGGGCAAGTTGTAGTACTTTGGTTGCCATCTCCACTTGGTGTAGAACAAATCAGGCCTACCATTCTCAGTACATCTGAATCTAGCCTATTACTTATGATATTCTTCTTCAAAAAAGGGTTTAGCTTTTTCTTTGTTGTTATGATATAAATTAATAAATAAATAAAAAGATTATAAAATTATACAGGTATTAATTGCCTATAAAAAGAAAATATCATGCACGACATGGTAGTTACGCCTGTGAATAATAAGTCACAGGCTTGACTACTTACCTATATATAATATTATATTAATCATTATTAATTATAACTGAATAAGATTAACGGATAATGATTAACAATTAATTTATAAATATAGTATAATTTCATATATCATTTAATTTAATATATTCTAATAACCATTATTAATCAAGTATCACATTTTCATAAATCTATCAATTAATTATATTTTAACTAACTGATGATATTGTAATTTCATGAAATTATATTTTAATTTACTAAATAGTTGTAATTAAATTCATTAAAGATATTTTAAGAATATGTAATTAAAAATAGGGGAAAATATTTTAGATGCATTAATAATAACATAAGTAGTAATTACGTGTTAATAATCAATAATTAATTAATAAGATTTTAATAAATCAATTATTTAATTATTTATTGATTGTTATGAATTATATTTTTATTAATTTATTTAATTAAGGAATTAAAAATAGATCTTTTTACAGGTGTGATACTTAAGTCACGTCTGTGACTACTATAATAGTAAAAATTTATTTTATTTTAATTAAATAATCAATTAATTATTTTGTTATTAATTATAATATATTATAGTTAGTCAATTAATTTTATATATTATATTTAATAAAAATGAAAAATA
>JANITW010000003.1:23890033-23902866 GCA_027564335.1 Erythroxylum williamsii
ATCAAAATTTTATTTGAATGCATTTATTTTGAAGATATTTTAAATTTGAATATATTTATTAATAATTATTAATTTAATTTAGTTACAAAAATTAAATTAAATGATTCACATTTTAATTAATTAAATTAAATTATTTATAATTATTATTTATAATTAATATTCATTAACTAAATAATATATATTTAATTGATAGTAAAATCAGATTATGAAAAAAACAAAATCAATTTTTGTAATATTTTTTAATTTTAAATATGTAAAGAAATAAAAACCAAAAACTTAAAAGGAACTGATATTTGTATGTTACAATCGTCACAATGGTAGGGGCATTGAAGTTCCTAGGATTTGGAGAGTGGATTGCTCAATTTTAATTTTATTGATCATGACTTGCAATTTAATACCTTTTGTCTCATTTTATTGTGTTAATTTTGTCTAAGCTAATCCATGAAAATATCTAAATTTAAAATGTGAGACAGCTAATGATCATGAATCCAGATCCCGTAGTATTAAATTAGGAAATTATGTCGATTGATTTCATCAGTAACTTGCTTGGTAGGTACAAGGATTAATTTAATTGTGAACAATACATATTCATGCATTTATATTTCTGGTACGGCCTAAGTCACTTATTATTTTGAGGTTTCTCTTTCGGCGTCGGCACAGATCATTGTATATTTATATATATATATATATATACATTAGGTATCCCTGCTACTCCTAAACCTCTACGACCCCACTCCAAGAGTTTAAAGGATATAAATCTGGAACTCCAAAATTCTTCAGGTTCTTACGTAGTTTGTACATTTCTGCGTATAAAGAGTCTTCACATACTTGATTGGTCAGCTGATGATTGATCACTGGCTCCTTCTATTCAGCATCAGGTTCCCATCAGTCCCAAGTTTTCTAATAGCTCAAGCTCTCACACTGCCATTAGAAGCGAGGCGTCCGTAATTGATCCGATCAAGAAGTTTTGCCCAGAAAAAGCTAGAGGATCATCAATAGAAATATGTCTATTTCTTCTCCTTTGGAGTGACTCGAACTCAAAACTTCCTTAATAAGAGATAGGCTTAATTGAAGAATCTGGACCAATTGGTTCACTCCTCATTGTCTTTTTGTCTTTTTATCAAACGTTTATGAGTAAACTCTACATTCTAACCACGAGGGGTGGCGTGGTGGTAGCTCACCTCTGCCCCTTAACCATGTGGTTGGGAGTTCGACTCCCATCCATGGGAATGGAGAGTTTCTCGTGGTCAGCCATTTACCGCTTCGTGCGAGCTCTCGTGGCGAGTCCGGATTAGTCGAACACCTGCGTGGTGCCAGAAACTGGATAGTTTACACCAAAAAAAAAAAAAAAAACTCTACATTCTCTTAGGAAGCGTGTTGCATGCAAATTATCGTAATACAATAAAATAATTGTCTTAAAATTTGAGACATAACAGCTACTATAAAATATATATTTTGTATCTTAAAATAATATGCGTAGTCCATCTAAGAGAAGATAATCATACAATTTTTACAACAGATAGATATCCTTAGTAAACTAATTTGGATAACGTTTTATTGAAAACGTTGACCATTGAGAGTTGTGACTTTAGAAGTAAGGATAAGTCTTGAAAATAAATCATCGGGGGTACTATACTAAATGATGCTTTGTTAACAAGATAGATGAAGAGTCCGAACTACAGCATAACCACGAAACTTAATTAAATAGTCAAAATATTATTGTGCAGTCCAATTTAATTATATGTATCTGTTCTGTATTTGTAAACATCACGCAATTGGGTAAATAATTCATGAGGCCGAAAAGTTACATTCAGATGCTTCTAATCTACTTATTTTAGAGATCGCCACAGCTTGGACGAAATAATGATACCAACGTGGGACCAAGGCCATAGGTAGTCTACCAAATTATGGCTGAACAGTCTACAAGCTACCAAGTTGAGACTTATGTCTCCAATTGTTAATTAAAAATTTAGAGATTTGTTTGGATATATATATGAATTGGGTTCATGATTAATGTACGTGACATGAACTAAGTGACTATTTCGATCAATTTTTAGAGAGTGAATAAATATTTTTTAATCGTAAAAACTTTTTTAAGAAAAATAAGTGTTTGTGTGTAAAATACAAAAGTATTTTTTTAGTAGATATAACTTTTTTGACAGTTAAAATATAGTTTTTAAAAAAGCTTAAATTTGGAGCTCATAAAAAAAGTACATTTTTAGGTAGATTTTTCAAATCAATTAATAAATTTATTTTTTAGTCCATTTTGCCCTTAAGTTTTATACATAATTTTCACAATATTCACACATTCATATTCATGTTTATTTTGTAACTGATATAATACTATTTGGCTTTTTATATGTTTTAATATTTATTTTTGAAATTAGTTTTATTTATATTATAATCTATATAAAAATTTGATTAGATATATTTTTATTTATGTTTCATATTATTTAAAATTATATGATAATTAATATATTGTACTTTGCATATTCTTTAATATACTTTAAATAATATTTATATGCATAAATAATTTTATTACAAAATAAAATATAGTTAAAATTAATAATTTTTTATTTTTATATTGTCAAACAATCTATTATATAAAACTCTTTCAAAAAAATTATTTTTTAATTGACAGTCAAACAATCAACTGATTTCTTAAAAAAGCTCTTCTAAAAAAAGATCTACTGATATAAGTCCATCTAAATAAGCACTAAGTTGCGTTTGATCCGATCATATTTAATTGTTAAAACTACCATTTAGGAATTGCGGGAGATATACCATGAAACTTAGATGGACTTGTAAATTTTCTATGTATATTTGATTTTGGCTTGTGTAGGTAGGTATTTACATGGGTTAACAAGCAACAAGTGTCTCAAATTAACTTCGTTCAGAAGAGAAGGGATTCATAACTTCGTCTACTTCACATAATAACATACACATTTACACGAGGGAAGCCTTGGAAAAAGATTATAAATTTAAAAGTTCTTCGTTTGTTAATAATAGTTGAACGATTACTTGATAAACATTTTTCATAAATTATTATTTTTCAAATATAGTACATTATAATATTATAATTTGAAAAATTTTTAATATATATATATGCCAATAATAATAAAATTTACATGTCATTTTACATGTTTGAAATTGTAATAAGACACTTACATGACCCGTAACCAAAAACTCAGTGGAATAATTAAAAAATATAGGAGAAGAAAAAGACAAATTGAACACTTGTTAGATTTTGAAAATTAAAAAGAATTATATTGATGACTAAAGCCGTTGACGGAGTTGCATCTTGAAACAAAGATTTATCGTGACTAGCTCCTCAAGTGTTTACATCTAATAGCTACTAACGAGATAACGGAACGGCTTGAAGGAATCTGTGGTTTCCTCTTCTTCTCCTGTTCAGGTACTTGTTAGAATTTCACTATTACAACTACAAACCTTTCGAATTTATTGGTTAACACTTAACACTGTTTTTCTTTCTTTATCTATAAACACATTTTCTTTATTCTTCTTTTTTATACTCGTGATAGGAGAATATTGGCAAAAGTTCTTACAAACTCATCATTAGTTAAATTAATTACTAATATTATGATGTAATAAAATATATAGTTAATTAAATAAATGCATTTCATTTTAAGAATAATTATTATTTTGACTTGTAACATATACACATGCGTTGATATTTAAGTGATTGATATGTTTCAAACATATAATAATTAGTTGAATAAAATTAGGGTGCCACTACTCAAAAATGGGTATCGTTAAGTCAAATTGGACACATAGTTCGTAACCTAGCTATATTATATGCCCTAGGTTTACCCCAAGCAACATCCGGTTGGGCTCCTTCCACGTTGTCTTTTGCGGGTCGGGTCACGTTGGTCAAATCGGTCCTATCTTCTATTCCGAGTTACACGATGCAGACGGTCTGGTTACCGCGCGGATTGTGTGACGCTTTGGAACAAGCAATGCGTCAATTCCTGTGGGGCTCGAGTCCAAGCCATCGTAAGTTACCTCTGGTCAGCTGGGATGAGGTTTGTTTGCCCAAGGAACTCGGGGGATTGGGTATACGACGGGTTCGGGAAATGAATGATGCTTTTCTTGCCAAACTCGGATGGGCATTGATAACCAACCCCACTGCTTTATAGGTTCAGGTGCTCTCTAGCAAATATGCTTTCGACGCTAATCGTCTGCCCTCCTCCCTTCCTTCAGGCAGGGGCTCGATGGTGTGGCGGGGTATCCGTGCGACTTGGCTCATAGTGACTCAGGGTCTGCAATGGCGGCTCAGGGATGGCCAGACGCCTCGTTTCTGGCTTGACCCTTGAGTCACGGGTGTTGGCCCACTTCTTTCTCAGTCTACCCAGGCCATACCATCTTCTCACCTTAACCATCGGGTCAGCCATTACGTGAACCCCACAGGTCAGTGGAATTTGGCCGCCGTTCAGGCTGTCCTTCCGCCTCCGGTTTGTCGGGCTATAGCTGGCACGTTCCCTCCCTCCCCGCTTTTGGGCCCTGATCGGATAGTCTAGGGAGCCTCTAACCATGGCTCCTTCACTATTGCTTCGGCCTATTCCCTGCTTCTGGGCCTCACGCCTGCTGCTCCGTCTGGGATTTGGAAGGCCATTTGGCAGTGGACAGGTCCTCAGCGGGTGCGCTCTTTCTTATGGCTGCTCGCGAAGGATCGCTTGCTGAGTAATCAACAGCGAGTGCGTCGTCACATCACAGCTGACGGTCTCTGCACTTATTGTTCCCAAGAAGAATCCTCGCTGCACGTTGTTCGTGATTGTCCCATTGCCCGACGTGTGTGGGCTTCCCTCCAGTCGGACATTGCCACTTCGCCTTTCTTTGCGCTTTCGGCCAAGGATTGGCTGCAAACCAACATCCTCCAGCATCGCCGAGTAAAGGGCCAGGATTGGGCGCTGCTTTTTGGATTGACCTGCCGGTTCCTCTGGACTTGGAGAAATAAAGGTATTTTTGATTCCAACTTTGTTCGACCTCCCTCACCTTCTTGCATTATCTTGTCTTTTGCAGATCAGGTTCAGCAGGCCTTCGGTTTACGCAGTATGGGCATTCCCGGCCTCAGCCCTCGGCAGGAGCACCAGATCGGTTGGAGCTGTCGACAGGTTGGATGGATCAAGCTGAACACAGACAGGGCTAGCAACCGTGCCCATTTCACAGTGACAGCTGGTGGACTCCTCCGCGACAGCACAGGCAATTGGCAAGGCGGCTTCTCCCAACATATAGGATGGTGCTCCTCTCAGTCTGCGGAGCTTTGAGCCGTATACACAGGTCTCTCCTTAGCTTGGCGACTGGGATTCCGACGTCTCAAGCTGGAAGTGGACTCGTTGGGAGTGCATCAGCTCCTTTCTTCTGTGCAGTCCCGTTCTCGGTCGAACAACCCTATTGTCATGGGTATCCTCAACCTTCTTGCCCGGAACTGGACTGTTGTTCATCGGCACGTGCACCGAGAGAGCAACAGATGCACAGACTGGCTTGCTACCCAGGCCGGTATTGGCGACATTGATGTAACTTATTTTGATATTCCACCTTTAGAGTGCCATACTCTTCTTTTAGAAGATCAGTCGGAGCGCAGTTTCTCCCGCCTAATTAGTCTTTGATGTACTCTTTCCCTTTATGTCAAAAAAAAAAAAAGTTCCTCTATTTCTTCGTCTTTTGGACACTAGTTTACGACGATGTCAGCGTGCCTATATACGATCGTGGCACTATATTGGTCGTCAGCAACAAAACTTTCACATACTACGACACTATACTTAAAGAGTCAGATGCAATACCTCGAGCAAAATTAAAATCTTGTTGTCAAAATGAGTTAACCTTTGCTAACTTTAAAATGGGTGTCTCTCCATATGATTGAATATGGCTACCACATGATCACTGTCTTTTAATGTAACTTAATGTAACTTAGAAGAAAACTATCACTTAATCATTGTTTTGTAAAAAAGTATTTTAATGTAAGTTAAAAAGATGATAGCTATATACCGCACTACTGAATGTGAAGCGAGAGCAAATCGACGGAAGATATGGATGTGACCTAAATGAGAATAGTATACGAACAATGAATTAAATTTAAGGTGCACAGCCGTATGCAGAATTCGCTAAAGCCTGCAACTCATGTGAAACGTGTTCATTTTAATATAAATCCTGTGATACGATTTCAAATAGTTTTATTGAAACCATAACTAGTTACTTACATGTACAATGTTTAGTCCTAATTTGTCTATCACAAGTTAAGAATATAACACTAGAGTTTTTATACATATATTACTCATGCTTAATTAGATGATTAAGGCCTATTAGCCAAAAATCTTAATAAATCATTTTAATCTTAAACCAAACTTCATAATAACCCATGACATATAATTATTGTAAGTAAATTAAAAAAAAATCCAACAAAACCATCTGTAAAACACATATACAGAGTTGACGAGGGAAAAAGAGAGAGAAGGAAGAGAGGTGTTACAAAAAGGTCACCTGGGAACTTTCTCAGATTGATCTATCGAAACTGGCTTGACGTATGTGCAATAGTTTTTGCGTTCCTTAAGAGTTAATGTTCCATCCAATCCATCCTTTGGAGAGGAAGAGTGGAAAATAGCCTATGTTGAACTTAGGCATTTTATCTCAAAGGACATGAGCTTGCAGAATTTAAATATGTATACCGAAATGAACAAATAGAATCAAAGTGCATGAAAATATTTGGTTTAAGGAATCAGTTATATGAACTAGCCAGATAGAATCAGCCAACCTCAATAAGCGTTTATAAATCAATTTAACTTCTTTTAACTTCAGAACTTGTCCCATCTGTGAATACAATATATGTTTTTTTGTCTGGTATATGTAGCTAGCCTAGAACCCTGTGACAAGCTGCTAAGATTGAGAAAAATTGAATTATAGAAAGGTATTGAAAGCGTATGATTACAAATCAACATTCTTAATATCTGCTACGAGTTGTCTTGTCCTTCAGGGACAAACTCTGTCATGAATTGTTCCTGTATACATGGCTGTTCTTCCATTTTTGCGAAGACTTTAAAGAATCCTTATTCCCGGAGAAGGCATATAGGGTTATACACTTTCCTGGAGCGATTCACATCCGAGTTCTCGAGTTGTTCTGGATATTCGATCTTAAGGTAAGGCCTAACTGAAGATCCAAAGACTTGCAGGTTTGCCTCGAAACAGAGAAAGCTGAAGACAACATGGTAACAGGCCCGTTCTCCCTGGATCTTTCCGCTGGTGTTAGACTGAACATACAAGAATCTTGTTGTGAAGGTATTTGAACTGGCACAGCATACCATTTTGGCGCCTGAGAGCCATTAAGATGGCAATAATCTTGATCATAGGGATTGAAACTAATATGGGATTCCTCGTAAGCACTAAACTCCGGATTTTTACAGCAGGAGGGATCATACAGCCATGGTGTTGAGCTCTTGTAATTGTAACTGAGGTTGTTTTGGAGAGGTTTCAGATAATAGCTGATGCTGGCTTTCCTGGCTTGAAGCTGCAATCTTTTCTTCTTTAGTCTCTCTTTCTTGTGAGCATTTTGATGGCCTCCCAAAGCCTGTGAATTTGCGAACTCCTTGAAGCAATATTGACACTCGAACTTCTTGTCATCAGCCTCGCCCGAAGAACAACTCTCTTTGACAGGCTTCTGTTTATGATTTGATGGAACTGTTTTAGACAAATTCACACTTTCATCTCCTTCAACAAACACTTTCTGGAAGCTCTCTTTTTGGGGATTCAGATCAAACCCAAATAATTTGACCTTCTTCTCTACGCAGGAGTCAGCAGAGTAGCAATTTTCTCCATCCATTAATGTGAAAGATTGGATATTGGAGGCTTCCTTTTCCATTTGTGTCCAGCAGTGAGAAAAGAAAGGTGTTTCTTATCACTAATGCACCGTTTAGTTGTTTGGCTTCTTCCCTATATATGGTTTTCCAGCTATGAATTGCATCTAGAGGGATTAGTTTTATAATCATGGGAACAGGACATACGTACCCGAAGGTCAATATAAAAGAGCGAAAGAGAATGGTCAGAGCAGAGAAGCTGTCTCATGCAATATTGTTTGTTTATAATTTATTCATTTTTGTAGTAGATACACTTCAAACTTTCTCCATCAAGTAGGATCCAGTGCACCTTATTTATTTATTAAGGAGGATTTTCATGGTCTTTAAGCAACATTAAGTTCATTAAAAATTCAACTATGACCCCTAATTGGATGTTTAGAACACATATTCCATGGCTTATGAGAGGATAAAGCTCACTAAATATATATTGAGTGTAATAACAAAAGTCAAAGAAAGATAGGGACATAATCACCTGCTAGGAAAGAGGTTTTCTAACTCTTGACTAATCTCCAACTGTACCTAAATGCATATCTCAGATTATTTTACTAAGACAACAAATTAGTCAGTGGTTGTATGTATTGTCCTATAAACAAAGCTTCTGCTATATAATATACAGAAAGCTATCTTATTTAATATAAGCTGTGGGTGCCAAGTCCGATCCACTACAGGTCTCCAAATAATGCTTGTGCAATGTTGAGGGCTGTAGAAATTTGCACTCAAATGAAACTTCTCGTAATTATCACCCAACTCACACAATAGTAATAAAGGAGTGCTTTTTAATCTGTATATCTTGACCAATTTTTGGGAATGCTATTACAATATTATTAAGGAGAGTAGTTGATAAACAAAGGAATATAAGAAGTGGGCAATGATGTAAGCATATATACTATTAAGGGTCAATTAAAGATCTGGGCATATCTTCTTAGAGCAGACAAAGGCAATATTTTATACTCAAAAGCATATGTTTTCAGGTGAATCAAGTCATAAACTAATGTTTGTTTATAAATAGGAAAAGAATTTGTGTTGGACAGTTGTTCTAGTTGGTCCCTACCTTTTGTAGCTTTAGGGACATGTTAGAGACTCTCGGATTGTGTTGTTATTCCGTTGTCTATACCCTACATCTTCTCATTGGCGCCTTCTTTACACCAATGGTTCTCTTCCTCTCTTTCATGATCATCAATTCCCACTCTCCTTTTTCTCTTTTTCCAACTAGACATGCTGTCATCAAAGCATTTCGCTATCCTAACATGTGGAATCGAATGAGGGCATTAGAGACAAGATTGGTTCACGGTGGCTACGTAGCTTGGTGGGTTGGTTGATTGATTGATTGATTCATTTTACTCTTTGGTTGTTACAAGTTTCATGAGTGGTCCCTACAATCATTCATCCCCAAATCCTTGTTCCCATCCAATCTTACTAAAACAATTTTAAGTACAACCTTTAAGACTACCAAGATTAACTATGGCCAAGAAGAGAGAAAATGTTGTATGATCACCGGTACTCCTGGAAAAAGGCCTTGGTTGTTATATGACATTTAATAAGTTCGTCAAAGAGTCTACAAATGCAGCCACACTTATTATGTGTGATACAGTCACAGTTAGCAGATCTTTTAAGTCCCGCTATTTGTGCGGTCTTGAAAACTGCAGATGCAAAATTTAACCCTTCTTAGCACTTTTATGCTTTGCCTGTAGTTCAGTTCACCTCCCGGTGTATTTTTTAGTTTCTCTAGGCAAACATTAGAGACCTTTTTTGTGTGTGTCTTTTTCACTTCATTTGCTTAGATGAAAAAGGAAACGTAAGTGTATAGCTCAAGAAAACTTGTTAGTGCTTTCTTACATGCCTGCTTTCAACTAGTCATTGTTCTGATGGGCTTGGGAAAGAAAAGTGTAGAAGGCACTGTCAGGAGAGAAACAATATAACTCTCTAAAATATCAATCAAATATCAATGCTAAAAAAAAATCTTAAAATTGCAATAGTAAAATAATATGAGAATAAAAAAATTAAGTGACAAAACAAATGATAAGATTTACGTGAAAAACCTTTCAATATAAAGAAAAAAATGAAACAAACTGATAAATAAATTCACTAAACTCAATAAGATTTTAAAAGGTTTTATGGATACAAGTAAGGCTGGAGATTTTTATGGAGAAAATTCACTTCAGGTTCTCTGTTCAAGTTTGTAGGAGAAGCCATCTTATGGTAATCCAAGTTATAAAAGTGCGTGGCTTTATGAAACTTCTTGAAACTTCTTGAAAGTTTCATATACTTGACTATTAAAGTTCAACATATACACCCAAGTTTTCCTCAAAGCATCATTAATGAATGAAACAAAATATCTCTTACTTCCTAATGACTCCTTCTCAATAGGACCATAAACACTTGAATGTACAAACTCCAATAACTCTAAATTCTATGTAGATATTCTTTTGAAAGAGACTTTATACTACTTTCCTGCCAAGCAATGATCGTAAGGATTAAACAATTGTGAGTTCTTAATTGGGATAAGGGATTTTCCAATTAGTAACTCTAGTCCCTTTGCACTCATATGTCCTAATAATCAATTCCATAGATTTAGTGAAGTGAAGATTCCTCTTCGGTTGTCTATACTTCTCCACCACCATACATCTTTAAGTGTGTCTTGTATAGTGAGCAACATAGCTCTCCTTGGGCAACAATCATAGCACCTTTGGACATTTTCCACTTCCTATCCCTGGAAGTATGCTAGAATCCTTCTTGATTCAACACGTTGGCCGATAACAAATTTAGCCTTAGATTGGGGACTTGTTGTACATATCTTAAGGTCATAAGCATATGACATTTGTCTGAACTCAGATATGGCTTATAACTACTATCTTAGCATAACTTTAGTTTCCTATCTTTACACTCCTAAAATCTTCACTCTTATAGCTTAAGAAGTATTCCATCTTTGGAACACAATGATAAGATGATCCTGTATCAATCAGCCAGTCAGAGCCAAAATTACTGAAATGAAAGCATTCACTAGTTTTACAAACTAAGGACACCTCATCATCTGTGCTTGAAGTAGACTCTACTTTTATCATCATCATCATTCTAATGATGTTGCCTTTTTTTCAATTGCTTTTGTACTTATAGCAGAACATCTTAATGTTTCTTGCCTTATTGGAATAGTGACATGCCTTTATGTCTTTTTCATTTCTAGACTTTGAATGGTTCTTAGACTTGTCACTACATTTAGTAACCTTACTTTTATTCCTTTCCCTATTTTCTGTCACAAAAGCCTAGACGTTGTCGACTTTAATTTCCTTTCTTCTAATTTCTTCATTAAGCATACTCTCTTTGATTTCATCCAAAGAGTGCACACCTTTAGGAGCTGAGTTGTTTTACCACTATCATTTTCCAGTTATTTTGTGACATACTTAATAGGAGCAAAGCTTGATCCTATCTTTACGACTATCTTTACGAGCTTGTTGATTATGTCCTAGAAATCACTTATATGCTCCAACATTGATTTCCTAGTTTTCAACTTCAAGTTCACAAGCCTCGTAATCAGAGAGGCCTTGTTATAGTAATCTTCTTTCTATACAAACCGTCTAGCTTCTTCCATAGCTCAAAAAGATCTGTTTCTTAAGAAATATGGTTGAATATACTAATATCAATCCAAGGTCTTATAGTGCCCATAGTTTTCTCTTCATCTTTTCCTATCGTCTGTCCGACATCCTTTTAAGTTTTGAAGGAATATCGTCCTTCATACCTTTGTCCACATCAATAAGATCAAAGAGATCCTTGTAATACAGAAGGTCTTCCATTATGAGCCTCCAAATCAAGTAATTTGATGATGTTAAATTAGCCATATAGTTGTTTCCACCTTCTATTATGATGATTATATACCACTTATTGAGAGACAAATAATACAACTCTCTAAAAGATTAATCAAATATCAACAAAAAAACCTCTTCAAGTTGTAACAACAAAATAATATGAGAATAATAAACTTTAAACAGTGAAACAAACACTAAGATTTACATAAAAAACCCTTTAGTGTAGAGGGAAAGACAATGGTGCAAACCAATAAATAAATCTAACAAACTCAATAATGATTTATAAAAAAAAGATGACCGGTTGCAAACATACACGATTACAGAGAGTTATACGATCTTCATACACGGTTTTGTATCTTTATAACACTGACGTGTACATGATAATGTATAAGACCATGTGTGCCTTCAACTCTGCATACTTTCTTTACATGTTTATAGAGACTCACACGATTTATCCACACGGTTGTGTTAGTTAAGACATGAGTGTGTAGTAACTCTACTAGCTGTGCATTTACCCATAAGAGATTCTTCCATCTTGTCTTCACTATTTTATCATTCTCACAAACCATAAAGCCATCTACAATCATCAAAAGTCTCAAAATAGTACTGTACACTAACCTCAAAACCTTGCTTGTAAAATCTAAAGTCATATAAGGTTGGAAAAACAAGAGTGGAAGACGCCTAGAAATTCATACTCCTACAAGTAAAATGATAAGTGTAAATTGCATTATGTTTTAGGGTTAAGTATGATATATATTTAATTGTTAATTCAATCATTTAGTATATGTTTAGGTTAGAATTGTGTTAGTTTATTTATTATTTGTGTTTAAGTGTTTTTATAGGTTAATATAAGTCTTTGAGCTTAGATATTATATTTTAAAGGTATGTTGATGTGTTTGTTAGTGTTTCAGGGTCAACTTTGAAGAACATAGAAGTTTCAGAAACATTCAGGTCGAAACAATGGCCCACAATCGTAGCACAACAAGCTATAATCGTGACAGAAACACGGGAGTTAGCTCACGATCGTGGCCCATATGTCATGATCATGATAGAAGCTCAAGACATGGCCCACAATTATCGCATGATCGTGACAGAAAGCTTATACATGGCCCAAGATCGTGGCCTGCATCGACCAAACACATATCCACTAAAAAAAGTTAAGTTTCAA
>JANITW010000003.1:23978325-23991304 GCA_027564335.1 Erythroxylum williamsii
CACCAACTGATGATGAGCTATAGCAATGAAACAAACATTACAAAATATTGTAATCTCAAGAAGGAAACTACCAATGGATAGACAGATAACAAAATATAGCAACAATGATATTGCCACTGCATACAATATTTAAACAAGTATAAATATGAACAAAAGATAATGTTTCGCCATCTAGTTCTGCTAATAGCATATATGAAGTTGAAAAATGTTAAACAATATCACCTGTTGTAATCACTCTAACCACAAATACTGTAAGAAGCATAGCAACCCATTACCAAATGACACCATTAGATTAAGATTGAAAGAACTTTCAAGCACAGAAATATTCAGGTCCAATAATAGGATCACCCATAGCACAAATGACACCATTAGATTAAGATTGAAAGAACTTCCAAATACAAAAATATTTGGAATCCAATAATAGGATCACCCATAGCACAAAACCTCCAACAATTACTCAACAAAATGAAAATAATAAATGTCTCACTAATATAAAATGGACCAATATAGTCTAAATTAATTTAACCGCAATTTTCAATATCATCTCTTTTATTATATTCTTTGGCATATCATGAAGTCTTTATTTTCTATATATGGAATGGATTGTTCTTAATAAAGCAAATGCCTAAAGCCTTTCTACGACAACTTTATGAGTACCGTTTTGTACACATATAGTTCGGAGAATGATCCTCATAATATTAGCACCTTATCGGTTATGACTATTGGTTGGTATCGATTGCTTTCAATGGTACTATCTTGTATCGACTATTATCCAAAATATTGGCAAATTTTGAGGACCAAATAGTTATTTTAAAAAATTATTAACCAAATTGGAAAAAATTTAACCCTAAAAGTTTTACAAGATAATAAGTGGTCAGTGTAGTTATATAAAGTATCATGCTGTAAATTATAGAATTGGAATTTAACTATTGAAAATGCATGTAATATACATTTTACTAACAATTAAACAAATAAACCAATGATCCATTACTCTCACTCTCTATCTCTTTATCTATAACTTATTGTTTTTAATTGAACTAATTTTAATTATAAATTTAAGACTAAAAAAGGAAGTGTTCCATAATAAAGTATAAATAATCCAATAATTAATCTAGTTAAAATGGACCAAGCTTACAAAATCTAATTTGAATTCTCAAAAACATAACAGCATCGGTTTTGGTTGCTGTACAAAACTTTTAACATGGTCTTTTTTGTTTTCTTACAAGGCAATAGAGAACTTAGTTTGTGTCTTGTGTGTTTAAGGTGCAATTGTACAGATCCTTATTAATTTTCAAATAGGAAATTTTGGGGTAGATAGCAACCTAGAATTTAAGTATCAACCGACGGGTTCATTACTTTGTTTCCTATTCCATATCTCTTTCCCCATTCCAAGTATATATGATATAATATCATCAAACTAAACATATAGACATATTGTATAACGTGGACTGAAACCCACAAAATACCTGATTGCACAATAATTATGAGATGAACTCTTTCTGCATGCAAATGGAACTCTCAAACATCATTTTTTTTGGTGTAGTCAACTAGATTTGCTTTACCATATAGCATGTGTCATTCACCTACTTGTTTGGTAATGTCACTTGAAGTTATTCTTTAAAATTCTAGAAGCAAGAGAGTGGCTAAATGAGATTCCTCAACCTAAGTTGCTCTATGACTTAACTTTTGTACAGATTACAACTCCTTCACCTTAGAATAAAACTTCATTGTTGGCATCCATTTATTCTTTTGCTTTGTTGCATACACTATTAGCAGTTTTTACTATTACATTTTACAGTTATTGTTGCTTTTTTTTGGGTTAGAAGGTAATAAGCTTTTATAAATGAAACAATCAGTAATAAGGATAAATTCCTAAAAACCTAATTGGACATCCCAATTCAGACAAGATCAAAAGCTAGAGTAAAAACACCGCTGGCCACAAGACAACTAAACAATCAGTGAGCTGGGACAAGGGTTCTACTAATATGATTTTACCCATACATCTATGATTTTACCAAAATAAACAAGCAAAAGTAACATGCAATTCAGAAAATGTTTTTGTTGTTATAACAGTACATAGGTACAAACTAACTCCTCTAATTTATAACCAAACAACAAACTTTTAGTTCTAATGATTATATTAACTTGATTAACATTTAGACAAGTCAGAAATGAACTAAATTAGTTATAGAATACATGAAGCTGAGGGACTTTTTCTATCCAAGTGAGCATCCAAATCATGAATAAGCTGAAGTTTTCACAATATTGCTAGAACTTTAGTTTAGTTTAAGTTGCAGTAGCAGTAGCAAGAATAGACTCAAACCTATGGAGAATAATTCTATTTTTATTTGAATGTATCTTGAAAAAGTGACGCATGGTAATCAGATTTTTTTATAGCATTATGCTTATGTTTTAGATATCTTTGGAGGATTTAATAATACAAATGAGTTATATTATATGCTAGGTTTTGTTTCTACATCTTCAAGGAAAAGGAGCAAATATGGAGAATAAATGAGTCCATCTACTATAACTTTATAAGAAGTGAATGAAGATTAATGAATATGGTAGGAACATGATACTGTGTTATTGGTTATGTTCTTCAATGCCCCATTCTATTTCTACTAAAAATCTACAATCTAAGGAATATGGCACCTACATACATCTATATTTAGGTTATATTCACATTATGTAATTATAGCACCAAACATGTTTGCACATATTTGCATAACAAGTATCACAATCTGCTACTAATCAAATTTGTACTATAAAATAATCTTCAGTAAGAATGAGAATCGTGAAATGTCTTAATTTAAAATACATTTGTATCTTATGTAAGGCTTGCATATATTCTTCATCCATATTTCTTCTTACACACTATATTAACTTTTGGCCTTTCATTCTTTATACAAACATAATCAAATCCCATCTTAACAATCATGTTCTTCAAAGCCTTTCTAAATGTACAAACATAATCAAATATCATTCCTTGCTTCAAAATAAGTCTCACATCATCTAAACTAGATGAGAAAAGTACATATATTTAGGCTTCTTCTTCCTCTTCTCATACCAAGATCATCATCAACAATATTAATATCATCATCACCTAAGTCAATATTCTCAACATCAGTACACCACAATCTCCTAACAACATATCTGTTGATTGGCTTTTACGGTATAATAGGTCGTCTAAATCATTTTATGCTTCATGTCTATGTTTTAGATGTTGCTAACATGGGTGGATTTGAGGAAACATTTTCAAGTGCTGGTAAACCTTCCTCCTCCTCATCATCCCTAATTACCTCAATTGGAATATTAACCTCAGGTTCAATAAGTTTACTTAACTTAGGGTACTTCTCTCCATCCATAATCACCTACACTGTCTTTATTTTTCTCACCTCAATTGCACATATCAAAGTCCTCACATCATTGTCATTCTATAGTTGCCTCAAACCATCTTCAACTACATCATTGTCTAATTAAATATGGAAAAGTAGACTAATAATGAGGCGGTACATCTCAAATGTGTGCAAGAAAACTACTGAATAATTATATCACATTAAGAAAACTACTGAACTTTCGTTGAACACTTCAAAGGCAGAATGTTGAATGACTTACCTCCACCATGCAAATACAAATTAACTACTATAACACAATGCAAATCCAAATGTACCACATCACAAACTAAGTACACAAAACCAATCTTGAAGTTGAAGGTATGTTGAAAGGGATGTGCAGTATGTTAATCATAAGTTTCATTTACTCTCCCAATTTGTTCTACTTATCAAAGCAGAAAAGGTGTTGGAAGCAAAGGATAGGGTGTTGATTGGAAGACAGCTGAGCATGAATATGATGATGTCCCGTTCACAATCACAATAATAATTTGAGATGTAAATGACTAAATAGAAGGTAAATGTTGTAAACTTGTTTTCGTTTATGAGGACCATCTTATACTGTACTTGTACACTCATTTGTGTCTCTCTAAGAGAGAGAGTGACGGGGAAAAGATGGGAAAAGAAGCGCGATGAACGCGGTCAAGGTCAAAGAGAACTGCGTTGAAGTAACTCAGTGGAATTGAACATTCAACAAGAGAACACAGCTAATTAACATCAACTTTATATATAATCATTGAATAGTAACTTAGACGATAGTACAGTCAAAAGAGGTTGACCCACCAGAAACAGACTCGAAGTTTTGCAAATTATTTACGATAAAGATAATGCATGGGCATTGGGGTGTACCTTAGGATTCCGGCCGTCACCGCAGAGGACGCCCGATTTGAGCGGGAGATTTGTCGGCAGCAGTTGAAGGAAAAGGGAAAGAGGGCAGCTAGATATATATATAACCAAACATTGAAGGAAAAGGGAAAGGGAATGTTTGCTATTGACGACGGGTGGGGCGGCGGCGTTGAGAATTTTTTTTTTCAGGTGGTGGTTTCTGTGTGGACGAGTGCAGATAGTAGGAGTTAAATACGGGAGGCGCCCAAGAATAAAAACGAAACTGATGAGTTTTAATTTTTTCCCTAACACTTCCACGACGTTTACTTCATAACAACGTCGACATAATTATTTACCCACGTTTTAATAATTAAACGTCTCATATAATTCTCCAATTCCGCGTCGTCTGATAACGTCGATAAATATTCTCACTTTTCCTGACGTTTTTTAAACGTCAGGAAAGGTCATACTTTTCTGCGACGTCTTCCACTCAAACGTCGCAGAATGTATACTTTTTTTGTAGTGATCATGAGAAAATTAAGTGGGTAACTAGCTCGTAGAATTCTTAATTTATAAATTTAGGTACACCACGTGTCAAGAAAGCCTAAGGATGAATTAACAGTACATAGCTCACAGCTATTTATGTGCATGCTTCAAAGCACTGGGAAAGTATGACGCGACTTGTCATGGAATGTGTATTCGTATATTAGGGCATTCTATATGAGCATTGCATGTGCAATATGCCAGGTAAAATGTTGTTGACTTAAACTGGTGAACAGCAGGATTTAAACAAATATGTCTCCGAGGAAGTTGACAATTTATAACTACTAGATCTCCAGATGCCTAACAGCTCATGATGTCTTCTTTTTCAGCGATCCCTTGATTCAAGCAAGAAAGAAGCAGCAGTTCCTTGGTGGAGGGAAGCCTGTTTACAACTCATAATTTTGATATTCTACTGACGGGGGATGAGAATGGAAAAGCGATGCTCGCATGAGATAGTAGATGTACATAGAAAGAAGTAAATGTTTAGGAATCTATAGAACAGATAAGAGAACAGTACACACTGTGTATACACAAGAATGACACAGAAACATTTTGTTCAAGTGCACAGAACGGGCGCGATATCATTGTTATTTTGTTAGCTAGCTGTTTCTCATTTATAATGTTCTGGACTAAGAAACAAGTGAGGAAAAAAAAAAGGAAGCAAATCATTAGGTTCATAGCACAGTTTTTTTTTTTAACTTTTACCTGCTAATAGGTAAAATCATTAGAAATTCGAACATTCACTTCTTTCTCCTTTTCCTCCAGGAAACAAAATTTCTACCTCAAAAACCAAAGCTCTTGCCAAAGTGAACGTCAATCACCTGTTTACTTACCATAATTTGATTGATCCAGTGAACATGATATAGATATCTCTGGAGTCATAAACAAAACGAGATCATCTCTATATGCATATATGTTAATGACACAATTATATAGATTTTCTGCAATGCCAAGGCCAAGAAAGGAGGTGGAAATGAAAACAAACACCTGCAATTCTCCTTTCATTAATAGATCTATAGATATGAATTTTTTTAACCGTGATAAGTTGCGGAACTCTCTTTTTTCTGCAATCATGTTAGGGTTCCATACAATAGAACCAAAAAAAAAAAAGGAAGATCAGACACTTGTTGTTATGCAAAGGGGATCTAGCCCTAGTTGGAGATGTGTACTACAGAATATGATTGCGATATTCATACAGAAGTATAGTATGTACAGCAATAACGGGTACAAATTAACACTAGAATAGAAATTTACCAATACGGGATACAAGAGTTCATGTCTGCGAAGGAGTGAACAACATTTATTTCTATAGGTACATATAGAAACCCAGATCTTTACATCACCTGCAGCTTTCAGAAACTTGCACCAATTGAAAGCCTTTAAAACGACAAGACAAAACAATGATATTATTCAGAAGACGGGAGACAGAGAGAGAAAGATGGAGAGCTCATCATGTTGTTCTGTAACACAAACACACAAGTCGACCAAATAAAGCTGTATTCGTGCCATCTTAAGTCAAAGCAAGCAAAATCCAATTAGCTAGTATCTGCCTCACTCGTGACTTCATATGGCTGCAAAATTAGCGAACCATAAAGATAAAGACTTGCAAACTTTACACACACAATTAGATAAACTTGATCTAACAAACAATCGGACCGTGATGCTTCGATTCCCCAGAAGAAAGAAGAGAAGGAACTGAGATGTGAATTATTTTCAAGAAACAAAAAGACCCTTTTCTCAGACCAGTTCACTGGGCAGCGGAAGATAAGAGTAGTAGGGTTTTTTCTTCTTCAGCGAGCCCATCTTCATCTTCTAACTCCTGAACTGTTTTTTTTTCTTTCTCTTTCTTGTTCTTGTGATGTTGGAGATTAATGAAGGTGGTTCAGGTGGGGTTGGAGGGTGAAAGATGGAATTGGGTCGACGATGATTATGATGATGAAAGTGAGAGACTAATGATGAGAGGAAGGAGGTAGAGGACATGATGATTGCTGGAGGGTATTTTTGCGTTGAATAGAGTGATATAGTCCAAAGGTTTGCGTGCTATTTTCTCAGAAAGGATTTGATGGGTTTTTCCTTTCCCTTCACATGACATAATTTTAATGAACCCCACTCAGACAACTCTTGCTCTCTACCTAGGAGCCTGCACTGTACCTGTGCAGGGCCGTGAGATAGGGATTATGGTGTCTAGGGAGAGATCTCAGTCAAAGCATTCTTGCATTTAACCCTTCTTCCTTAAAATGGTTCTTGTGTGCTTGTTCATTAAAAGTAGCAGATAATATATTTATATATATATTACACCCTTGATTAATTGTTAACTGGTGTTTTGTAGTCTTTTGTGAAGGTTAGGACTGTTAATTTCAGTATTTTGACTTTCTAAATTTCGTGTGTGGTGAACATGCATACTGGCTCTTTAAAGTTACAAAAAAAAAAAGAAACAAGGCAAGCTTTTCGTCGAGAATAACATGCCAACCCTTTGAAAGTTTTCTTTTTAGGTTAATCTCCTTTAGTTTTTGACTTTTATGGGGACCTCTCCTCTCCTTTCTTCAATTTAACAGATCTCATGTACTTCCTTAAATTCATAATCATGTCTTTTTGTGACTTGCTGGAACAAGAACCAAGTAGCCATTTAGGATCTTTTGACAACATACGCAATAATTGAAGGTATAATTTAAAAGAAGTTAAATTAAATACACTCTTTAATACAAGTTAAAAGGTAATTGATAAAAATTTAAAAGATATTAGAATTTTGAAATAATATGTGTTTAGATATTAGATGCAAAACTACTATTGTTTTAATCTGATTATCAACCAAGTTAATGGAAGTCAAACAGAAGAGTTTAACTAATTAAAAGTTTAGAAAATTATCATAAATTAATCTTATAACAAATTGATAATAATGGGTGAGTGATTTCTAGAAAATAAAAATATTACGAAGATTTGAAGTCACTTAACATTTCTTTCGTATTGCTAACTTATTACATAAAGATATTTCTTTTAAAGATGCATCTCTTACAGGATATCATAATGTGCCCTCTATATTTCTTATTTACCTACAGATATCATGGTTCATTAATTCCAAGCCGATTCCAATCCAAGACTAGCATTCCAGTCAAGAAAGTTTTCTACTGCACGTGGCTCTTTAAGTTAATTGATCAACTCATTTTTACTCTTATATTAATTCGAGTTAAAGGATGTCACAAAATTTAAGGTCAAGAGCATCATAGCCCACATAAATCACACCTTATACTATGATTAGGTGACGGGCGCGGTAGTCAAATTTTACTTTAATAAATAAGTATTCAACCTATTAGGGATATGATATTCTTTTGTTGATTATGTGTGAAAGATAAATAGTTCCTTCACCTCTTCAAAGAGGTGGTGAGAGGCTTAAAATCAAATGCGTACGTGTTTAGATGAAATACTTTTTGATATATATTAGCTTTTGCTGAAGGCACTTTCGACCTGAGTTATTAGATGAAAATTACTTATAAATTTGAAAAATATATATGAGTTGATGAATAAATTAATTAAATAAATAGGCATAGTTACAATACTGATTATATTATTTAATTAGTTGTGATGGAAGATTCAAACTATTATGTAAAACATCTTTAAAATAATTTGGTGTATATGCAAAATCTATATTTAAATTGATATTACGAGTTAAATATAGAGATTGAAACATATTTTAATAAGGAATAATATTGACTTTGATTGGCAAAACTTTATTAGTTTGAATAAATATGTCACTAATTTGAGTTTTGGTTTTAATAAAACTTTAATACTTTAACTTGAAAGCTAACCGTACAGGATTGCAAGATGATATCAGAATATATAAATTCTCCAGTACGAAATCAAATTAATGCAGATAGAACTCCAAGATGTTTTTTACTTGGCCTTTCTATTTTTAGCTTAATGAGTTGAGGTTTATACCATTGGCTTCTGATTAATTTTTTAAACTTTTCCTACACGACATATTTTAATTAATGAATTATATGACATTTTTAAATTAAAGAAGAAAACATTTTACAAATATTTTTAAAATTTCTGCCATTATTCACTCCACTAAAGTGAGAGGGAAGTATCCAAAAATAATTTTTAATTTTCTTTCTTCTGGCATTGAAAAAATATCTTCGGAGTTATCTTCTTCAACTGCCTTTGGATTGTCAAGAATCATCAGTTGTGTAGCAATTGGAGCTGGATTCTTTGTCACTTAAGATACAGAGTCTAAGTAAGGATACAAAGAACCATCATTTTTTATATATATAGAAGGAACTTGAGACAATGCTGCCATTCCAGATGCACCGGAGGAGCGCAATACGCAAGCGGCCACTAATGAGCTAACTCCAGAAGAACACGAAGGGCCCAACGAACAGGCAGACACTACTGCAAGCTCAGATCCAACAAACGGAGACAGCGAAAGGAAGGCATCCACCGAAAATAGCCTCACCGCAGTACGCGAGTGAGACAAGTACCTGCCAAGCTCAAGGATTAACAACAGAAGCACGTGAGTGAGTGGTTATAGTAAGAGAATAACGGTTTGTATAGCGTAGGTATAGTTGAAAGAGTGAGAACGTACGATTATATTAGAAAGTGTAATGGACGAAAGAGGATATGAGATGAAAAAGAAAGTTATAGCTTAGTCTCTCCTTCCTTTCCTGAATTCCTCTCTACACATCCCTCTTAACATTTGGTGCTTTCATTGACCTCCAAGGATGCACCACCACTATGGGTTCAGGCGTTTCAGGATACCCTGCAGGGTATTGATACTCGCTTACGTGCCATTGAAAACCAAAACCAACACCAGCATGTGGAAAGGGAGGTCATCCTTCCTGTGGCAAATTCCCCTCTCATTCAGTCCCTAAAGATTGACCTTTCGAAATTCCATGGCAATGACGTCCAGGGTTGGGTGTATCGTGCTAATCAATATTTCAATATGCATGACGTTCCTCTCAACCAACGTCTTCCCATCGCGTTCCTACATAAGGATGGCCCCGCCCTCTCTTGGTACCATTGGATGTATGTCAATGGCCTCTTGACTACTTGGCCTGCCTTTATTGAATCCCTGTCTTGTCGCTTTGGCCCCTCCCTTTACGATGATCCTCACGGAGCTTTGGTAAAACTGCAACAGACGACCACTGTTGCTGAATATCAGGCGGCTTTTGAGTTACTATCCACTAAGGTGCATGGCCTCTCGGAACCTTTTCTTGTTAGCATCTTTGTGTCTGGCCTCAAGCCTGAGTTGAAACGTGAGTTACAGATAGCCCAGCCTACCTTCCTGCAGCATGCAATCTCTCTCGCTAAATTACATGAAGCCAAATATAATGACCTTCGAGCCTCCACTAAACCCTCTTGGGCTAAACCGCCACCTTCCACCTTACCTGGCCTACTACCGCAGCCTTTTTCCAAAGCCCCCACCACAACGCCGGTAGATTCACCCAGCCTCAAACCCATCCCTATCCGCCAGCTGTTCAGTGAAGAAATGCAACAACACCGGGCTCAACAACTTTGCTATAATTGTGATAAAAAATTTGTTAAGGGTCATCGTTGTAAGAACAAGTTTCTCATTATGTCCTGTGAAGATGCTCCTGTGGACCTCGACCACTCTTCCCCTGATGTCCCTCCCATGGATATTGTTGACTCTGCGGCGGACACAACCCCTTCCGACGCACCTGAGATTAATTATTTGGCCTTGTCTAACCCAGGTCTTTTCAGGACCTTTCGGCTCATGGGCTAGTGTGCTGGCCATAATCTACAGGTTTTGATAGATGATGGAGCCACAAATAATTTTATTCACCCGAAAGTTGCCAGGCATTTGGGCCTCCCTCTACATCCCTGTCCGCAGTTCTTTGTCCTAGTGGGTAATGGCGATTGTTTACCCTATTCCCATGTTTGCAAGGACGTCCACTTGACTTTGCAACAACACCCTTTCACCTTGTATATTTTTGTCTTACCCATTGAGAGGGCTGAGTTAGTTCTTGGCTTACAGTGGCTCTACTCACTCGGTCTGGTGCTCAAGGACTACCAATCCAAAACCATGCAATTTACGAGGAATAACCGACCTATTCTCCTTCACAGTGAAAATCCACCACCCCCTTCTTCGGTTTCCTTACACAACCTTCACAAAATTTCCAACTCTAACGAAGCCATTACTTACCTTTATTTACTCCAACCGAGTAACCACCTTTCTCTTTCCCCCATACCCAGCATTCCACCAGACCTTCAAGCTGTCATCGATCACTATCCCCAGGTTTTTCAACCACCTACTGGCCTTCCCCCTTCTCGTTTATTTGATCACCGTATCCACCTCCTACCGAACTCCAACCATGTTAATGTTAAACCACATCAATACCCTCACTTTCAAAAAAACTGAAATCGAGAAACAGGCCTTCGACATGCTCAAACAAGGCTTCATCAAGCCTAGCACCAGTTCCTTTTCTTCTCCTGTCCTGCTCGTAAAAAAAAGATGGGACTTGGCATTTTTGTATTGACTACCGCTCCCTGAACTCAATCACCGTGAAGGATCGCTTTCCCATCCCTAGCATTGACGAATTAATCGATGAACTCCACGCTGCTGTGATTTTCACCAAACTCGATTTGATGGCCGGCTACCATCAAATCCGGATGCATGAACGGGACATTTACAAAATAACATTTAGAACTCATGAGCGCCACTATGAGTTTCTTGTAATGCCTTTTGGCTTGTCAAATGCCCCATCAACCTTTCAAGCTGCCATGAACACAATTTTCCGACCTTATTTACGTAAATTTGTCACGGTTTTTTTTATGACATATTGGTTTTTAGCAAAAGTTTGTCAGAGCATGTGCAGCATCTTCGACTAGTCCTCCACACCCTTCACCAACATCATTTTATTGCTAAACTTCCAAAATGTGTTTTTGATGCTACAAGTATCGACTACCTTGGCCACATAGTCGACCATGAGGGGCTCAAACCTGATCCGATCAAAATTTAGGCTATGACTTCTTGGCCTCTTTCCCAGACCGTTAAAGACTTGCGTGGCTTCTTGGGGCTTACAGGTTACTACCGCCGCTTCATTAAGGCCTACACCGTTATTGCCGCACCCCTCACGAATTTGTTGAAGCTTAACTCTTTTGTGTGGATGGATGCCGCTACTGTTGCCTTCAACAACCTGAAAGCTGCCATGTGCTCTGCTCCGGTCTTATCCTTGCCTGATTTTGATCAGGTTTTTGCGGTGGAAGCGGATGCGTCAATGATTGGGATTGGCACGGTCTTGAGCCAAAATAAACATCCTATCGCTTTCTTCAGTAAGAAGCTCGGCCCTCGCCTGAGTAGGAGCTCTGCCTACTCCAGAGAGCTCTACACCATTGTCCAAGCCGTCTTGAAGTGGCGCTAGTACCTGTTAAGGCAACGCTTCCTTATTTATATTGACCATCGGAGCCTTAAGGACTTAATGCAGCAGGTTATTCAAACACCAAAGCAGCAGTATTACCTGAGTAAGCTCTTAGGATTTGATTATGAGATTCTTTATCACCCAGGTAAGGAAAATTGCCCAGTTGATGCTCTATCACGCTCCTTCGTGGTAGTGCTCCTTTTGGAGGCCAGGCAGATTCTCAATTTTGTCGATGACATCCGTAAGGAAAATCAAACATCTTCGGAGCTTCGGGAACTGCATAATGCTCACAATCTTGGGCATCTTCCTGCCGACTATCAGATTGTCAATGACATTGTGTTATTCAGGGGTAAACTCCTCTTGGCATCGGCTTCTCCCCTCCGACAAACCCTTCTCCATGAGTTCCACAATACCAAACTCGGCAGGCACGCAAGTATCTTAAAAACTTACATGCTGATTAGTCAAAATTTTTGGTGGCCTAAGCTTCGCAGGGTTGTCGCTGAATTTGTTCAACAATGCCACACTTGCCAGTAAGTAAAATATTGCACTACTCCACCGGCTGGTCTTTTGCAACCCTTGCCCACCTCTAGTCATGTGTGGGAGGACTTAACCATGGATTTCATTACGTCGTTACCTCCGACCAAAGGGTTCTTTGTCATTATGGTCGTTGTCAATTGACTTACAAAATTCGCTCATTTCGTCACCTTTCCTCGTTCCTTTACTGCTGCGACAGTGGCTGAGAAATTTGTGGATTTAATTGTTCGTCTTTATTGGTTTCCGCTCTCCATCACCACTGATCGCGACCCAATTTTTGTCAACCAGTTTTGGACCAAACTATTTGCTCTCAGT
>JANITW010000003.1:23991404-24008158 GCA_027564335.1 Erythroxylum williamsii
TTAGTTATTACTCACTAAGCAATATGCTTAGCACGGTGGATTTGCCCCGTGTAGGTTCAGAGCGAAGAGTTTAAAGACTGGGACAAGTCTACTGCACTGGCCAAAGGAGTCTGTTTATACCGTTTGAAAATGTATTCTGTTTCCTTTTTTTGGGCTTGTAAATATTCTTTGGATTTTTGTTCTGAGATTTATGATATGTAATATATGTGTGCGGGTTGAGTTTCAAAATAAAATAAATATTAGTGTGATGTTTGGTTTTGTTGTTCTGTCTTGGGTGGCATCCATGTATCCTCCTAGGAGGTATTTGGGTGTTACAATAATGACCTCCGAGCCTTCACTAAACCCTCTTGGGTTAAACCGCCACCTTCCACCTTACCTGGCCTACTATCACCGCCTTTTTCCAAAGCCCCCACCACAACGTCAGTAGGTTCACCCAGCCTCAAACCCATCCCTATCCTCCGGCTGTCTAGTGAAGAAATGCAACAACGCCGGGCTCACAAACTTTGCTATAATTGTGATGAAAAATTTGTTAAAGGTCATCGTTTTAAGAACAAGTTTCTCATTATGTCCTGTGAAGATGCTCTTGTGGACCTCAACCACTCTTCCCCTGATGTCCCTCCCATGGATATCGTTGACTCTGCGGCGGACACAACCCCTTTCGATGCACCTGAGATTAGTTATTTGGCCTTGTCTGACATTGGTCTTTTCCGGACCTTTCGGCTCATGGGTCAGTGTGTCAGCCATAATCTACAGGTTTTGATAGATGATGGAGCCACAAATAATTTTATTCACCCGAAAGTTGCCAGGCGTTTGGGCCTCCCTCTACATCCTTGTCCGCAGTTCTTTGTCCAAGTGGGTAACGACGATCGTTTACCCTGTTCCCATGTTTGCAAGGACGTCCACTGGACTTTGCAACAACATCTTTTCACCTTGGATATTTTTGTCTTACCCATTGAGGGGGCTGAGTTAGTTCTTCGCTTACAGTGGCTCTACTCACTCGGTCCGGTGCTCAAGGACTACCAATCTAAAACCATGCAATTTACGTGGAATAACCAACCTATTCTCCTTCACAGTGAAAATCCGCCACCCCCTTCTTCGATTTCCTTATGCAACCTTCACAAAATTTCCAACTCTAGCGAAGCCATTTCCTACCTTTATTTACTCCAACTGAGTTTCCTCCTTTCTCTTTCCCCTATACCCAGCATTCCAACAAACCTTCAAGCTGTCATCGATCACTACCCCCAGGTTTTTCAACCACCTACTGGCCTTCCCCCTTCTCGTTTATTTGATCATCGTATCCACATCCTACTGAACTCCAACCCTGTAAATGTTAAACCATATCGATACCCTCACTTTTAAAAAAACTGAAATCGAGAAACAAGTCTTCGACATGCTCAAACAAGGCATCATCAAGCCTAGCACCAGTTCCTTCTCTTCTCCTGTCCTGCTCGTAAAAAAAAAATGGGACTTGGCATTTTTGTATTGACTACCACTCCCTGAACTCAATCATCTTGAAGGATCGCTTTCCCATCCCTACCATTGACGAATTAATCGACGAACTCCACGCTGCTGTGATTTTCACCAAACTCGATTTGATGACAGGCTAACATCAAATCCGGATGCATAAACGGGACACTTACAAAACAACATTTAGAACTCATGAGGGCCACTATGAGTTTCCTGTAATGCCTTTTGGCTTGTCAAATGCCCCGACAACCTTTCAAGCTGCCATGAACACAATTTTCTGACCTTATTTACGTAAATTTGTCACGATTTTTTTTGATGACATATTAGTTTTTAGCAGGAGTTTGTCGAAGCATGTGCAACATCTTCTGCTGATCCTCCACACCCTTCACCAACATCAGTTTATTGCTAAACTTTCGAAATGTGTTTTTGGTGCTACAAGTATCAACTACCATGAAGGGCTCAAACCTGATCCGAACAAAATTCAGGCCATGGCTTCTTGACCTCTTCTCCAGACCGTTAAAGACTTGCGTGGCTTCTTGGGGCTTACAGGTTACTACCACCGCTTCATTAAGGCCTACGTCGTTATTGCCGCGCCCCTCACGGATTTGTTGAAGCCGAACTCTTTTGTGTGGATTAACGCCGCTACTGTTGCCTTCAACAACCTGAAATTTGCCATGTGCTCTGCTCCGGTCTTATCCTTACCTGATTTTGATCAGGTTTTTACGGTAGAAACGGATGCGTCAATGATTGGGATTAGCGCGATCTTGAGCCAAAATAAACATCCTTTCGCTCTCTTCAGTAAGAAGCAAGGCCCTCGCCTGAGTAGGAGCTCTACCTACTCCAGAGAGCTCTACGCCATCGTCCAAACCTTTTTGAAGTGGCACCAGTACCTATTAGGGCAACACTTCCTTATTTATACTGACCATCGGAGCCTCAAGGACTTAATGCAGTAGGTTATTCAAACACCGGAGCAACAGTATTACCTGAGCAAGCTCTTAGGATTTGATTATTCGATTCTTTATCGCCCAGGTAAGGAAAATTGCCCGGCCGATGCTCTATCACGCTCCTCCGCGGCAGTGCTCCTTTTGGAGGCCAGGCAGATTCTCAATATTGTCGACGACATCCGTAAGGAAAATCAGACATCTTCGGAGCTTCGGGAACTACATAATGCTCACAGTCTTGGGCATCTTCCTGCCGACTATCAGATTGTCAATGGCATTGTGTTATTCAGGGGTAAACTCCTCTTGGCCTCGACTTCTCCCCTCCGACAAACCCTCCTCCATGAGTTCCACAATACCAAACTCGGCAGGCATGCAAGTATCTTAAAAACTTACATGCTGATTAGTCAAAATTTTTGGTGGCCTAAGCTTCGCAGGGATGTCGTTGAATTTGTTAATCAATGCCACACTTGGCAGCAAGTAAAATATTGCAATACTCCACCGGTGGGTCTTTTGCAACCCTTGCCCACCCCTAGTCTTGTGTAGGAGGACTTAACTATGGATTTCATTACGTCGTTACCTCCGACCAAAGGGTTCTTTGGCATTATAGTTGTTGTCGATCGACTTACAAAATTCGCTCATTTTGTCACCCTTCCTTGTTCCTTTACTGCTGTGACAATGGCTGAGAAATTTGTGGATTTAATTGTTCGTCTTTATGGGTTTCCGCTCTCCATCACCACTGATCGCGACCCAATTTTTGTCAACCAGTTTTGGACCAAACTATTTGCTCTCAGTGGTACTACGCTACAATGCTCCACTTCCTACCACCCTCAAATGGATGATCAGTGGGAGGTTGTCAATCGCACGCTCCAACAGTACCTCCGTTGTTTTGTGCATGAATTTCCCCACAAATGGTTGCAGTATTTACCGTGGGCTGAATTTTGGTATAACGATAGCTACCATACTTTCATCGACATGTTGCCATTTCGGGCTCTGTATGGTCGTGAGGCACATCAAGTGCCCGTCTATCTCCCGGGCACCACCAACATTGAATCATTAGACACTCAACTGCAGCATTGCAACGAGCTCCTCAAGTTTCTCAAACATCAATTGGATAACGCTCGCAATAGGATGAAATAATAGGCCGATAAACACTGCCAGAATGCCCACTTTGCGAGTGATTTGGTCTTAGTCAAGTTAGAACCTTATCACTAGCATTCCCTCTCTTTGCAACGCCATCAAAAGTTGAGTCTCCAATATTTCAGTCCTTATTAAGTGGGTCGCGCCATCAATCCTGTTGCTTATGCATTGGAGTTAACTACTGGCACTGGCATTCACAATGTCTTCCATGTCTCACTACTCAAGCGATTCCATGGCCAGCAACCTGCAGGCGTCACCGCCATACCACAATCGACTGTCAACAATCATTCTGTGTTGGAACCTTTGGCTATCTTCGGTAGTCGCCTTCATCAGCTTCCTACTGGTCAACAGACGAAACAAATTTTGGTCCAGTGGCCTGGCTTACCCCCCGAGTCCTCTACCTGGGAAGATTTGCTCCAGTTCACGAAGGACTTTCTTGAGTTGGACCTTGAGGGCAAGGTCCGTTTCGAGGACGGGAGTAATGTTGCAATTCTGGATGCACTGGAGGAGCCCAATACGCAAGCGGCCACTAATGAGCTAACTCCAGAAGAGCACGAAGGGCCCAACGAACAAGCAAACACTGATGCAAACTCAGATCCAACAAACGGAGACAACGAAAGGGAGGCATCCACCGAAAATAGCCTCATCCTTCTGAGGCGCAGTACGCGAGTGAGACAAGTACCTGCCAAGCTCAAGGATTAACAACAGAAGCACATGAGTGAGTAGTTATAGTAAGAGAATAACGGTTTGTGGAGCTACGTATAGCTGAAAAAGTGAGAACGTATGATTATATTAAAATCGGTAATGGACAAAAGAGGATATGAAATGAAAAAGAACGTTATAGCTTAGTCTCTCCTTCCTTTCCCGAATTCCTCTCTACACGTCCCTCTTAACAGGCAATCCTACTCAGACATAAATTTTTGTCATTTTCATGCTTATTGATCATTCTGTCACAAGTGATAGTTGCATGTAAAAACAAAGACAAATGAACAAGAATATAACTTGACGATTAGATTTCGTAGGATGATGTGAATAAAGGTGAAAATGGTTACAATGTCGAGAATGCACAGTAATATAAGACTCTATTTGTATACGAGAAAGAAATAATTCATAAATCTAAACCGGCTAGTTGGCGTGCCGAAATTATTAGATTATGAACTTAAGGGCTAATTAGTTAATTTCCTTCAATTATAAGAAGACTTAACTTTGTCAAATTGGCCTTTATTGTGCTGATCGTATAGTAGCCAAGCCAACACCTGCAAAGGAAAAGCCAATAAGCAATTGGGGGAATTGATTTGCTACATTTCTGAATTGATGAGGTCTGAGGTCACCCAAATTATATGTATTCCAACTCTTATTACTCTGGCTTTCTCAAGAAGAGGAGTAGATCACCAATGCCATTACATAAAAATATTTAAACCAATCTCTCGTGCAAAGATATTCAAGAGGCACCATCATGACTGGGGACATTGGATTCGAACTAATGTATTCTTTATTATAGCCTTTAATATGAGCGGACTGCGTGTAATCTCTCATTATTGTTGCCTATAGTCTGTCATTAATCATACTCTGCCGTATCATCCTTATATTTGGGTCAGCAAAAGAAGAAAAATTTTCAAATATGATAATAAAGTCCTTATTGAAGTACAAGAAGTGGACTAAAGTCCTTATTGATCAAGCTGCCAACTTCACTATACTTTACTATTTAGCACCAAACTTCTTTGAGTTTTAAAAAGCTTATATAAATGGATAAAAGACAGACCTCTAATAACACTAATAATAAAATTTTTTAAAATTTTTTTTATTAAATAATAATAATAACACTTATAGTATTAGAACGTTTAAAAAATTCTTTTATTATTAAAAAATTATTATACCACTAACTATTGCATGTATCTTTAGAGTTAGTAAAAATGGTTAAATTAATTAAAAGTCAATAACTTTGATTTGAATTGATCCAATTTTAGGTTGAATTTAAATTTTTTTTATGCAAAAGTGAAACCGAATTTGTACTCAAATTTTATGGTTCGGCTCTAAATTTGTTAAAATAATAAAGCGATATTTTGAATATTGAATGATGAATGAACACAAAGCGCAACGTCATTGTCAAGCTGCGTTTCATTTGTGTCGACCCTAATTGTGCGTGGAAATACTTTGACTCTCAACAAATATTCCCAAGGCACTAGTCGTCTCCTATCTCTGTGGTCTGTGCAATTATGCATTGCAACCTCAACTCACTCGTCTCTTGCCATCGTTTCTGCGTCTCTCTCAATAGAACATGCTTGCTTCGCCTTCAATTGAAAGCAAATAAACTTTTCACCTAATTGTTGTTTGCATAACCATCATTTGCTTATGTCTTTTTTTTTTCTTTCTTTTTTAAGACTTTTTAGTTTATGAGTTTCAAACATTATTTACATAGTTAATTCAATCAGATTTTAGATTGTTTAAAATTTGTTCAATTTGGATTTAAATCTTGGATCAAATCTTAAATCAAAATGAAAAAACAAAATTTGAATATAAACAATATAGATTCGACCGATCTATTGTCAATTCTACAAGTAACAAAGTTCTTATAATTAATTTGGATCAATTTTAATAATAATCAAAAAAAATTATTTTTGAATTTATAATCCCCTGAGATATTTTTAAAATTATAAAAATATTTTAGAATTAGTAAAATCATATCTTTTATCCTAAAACCTTTAACAATCTTTTTGCATCCAGAAAATGAAGGACAACCCTTTAGTAATTTATAGACTTATAAATTGACACTGGTCCATTAAGCTTCTTATTTATAAACCAAAAAAGAAAATATAGTTAACCCATTTTTAAAATTTATCATATAAAAAGGTGATACAAAGTGATCAAGGATAGTAAAAAGGAAGATCGATCACTTCCATGTTAGCAGAAGTCAGCATGCAACTTTTGAGGAAAAGAAATAGGAAATGAGTGATCTGATCCTCACCCACCAGTACTTTTTTCTCGAACCCAAATAAAGAATAAAAAAGTTACCAAGTCCAGTACTGCCACGCTCATAATCTTCTGGTTTCGTTGCTTTCCTGCTCATTCAGGGCCTTGCTTCTGGTGATAAAGGTAGGAACAAAAGAGCACATTGGAAGTGGTAGTGTCGTTTCAAGGAAAAGGTTTGAATGCAAAATCGGCATAAACAAACATGTTTCTTCTTTTCATATCACAGTGGACATTCCTTCAACCCTCGCCCCTAGGCAACTTTGGTTGTAATGTTATTTATACTAATGGGAATTAAGCTCAAGTAAAGGGACAGAGCAAAAAAGTTGTAAAAGTTTGTTCCTTACTTTCAAAAAATCTCACAAAGTACTCTTTTCCCCAGTTTCCGTTATATCTATTTGGTCCACAAGGGAATTTAACAGCTGACTTTCCTTGCATAGGTCGAAATTTAAACCTCTAGAGCGCTGAGTATATATATACTGTATGTTGGTACTAAAGAGCTGTTATCTTCTTCCAAATGCTGCCATTAAGATTGAAAGAGGAGAATGAGAAAAACGGAGCAGCGAAGAAAAAGTTACTCGGTGAGCTTAATTTTCGTGGAGGTGGAATGCATTAAATGCTGCATGTGGTTAATTACCATGCATATCTTGCTCTATTGGATTACTAGTGAGGTGCTATAATAACATTTGGAATTCTCTTTCCTCCGTTAATTCATCTTGTGCCCACTCGAACAAATTCAAGTTTGAAAATATGTACCGTATGTTTGGACGACATTTTTCTCATTTAGCTAGATTCCTAAGACGATCCTCCCAAAACCAGAATATAAATATTGAAATAAAGGAACTATCAAATTTTGAAGTTTAGTTAAAAATCGAAAACTACAAGCCATTCATATTTCCAATGATTGATTAAGGCCCTAATTTGGCACTCCCTTTATGAAATTAGAACCTTGCTAGCCACTAGTCACTACTAAACTTTAGAATGTAAATTTATTAACTTTAGGTCAAATGTCATCAACTTGAGGCATCATAATAATATTAACTAAGTGAGGAAGGAAATTTAAAAAGAAATGTTGAAACTCATTTTTCATTATTATAATCGCAATGAATCATAACGAATAATGGTACCATTTTTAAGGACAATCAAATCTGTGGCAGGCGTAGGCCCTTTATGAAATCAAATTTATCGGCTTGCTTATATGGACCCAAGCCAACAGCCCAACTCCCTGCCTTGGGCTCCGTTGGTAATTAAATTCCATCTTCCTGCTCAAAATCTGATCAAATATCAAACCGCACTATGTCCATCCAACTGCGAGACGGACGGTTAAGTTGTTCTATGCCATCAGTTTTCATCCAGCGACTCCTTAAGATAGTCACATCTTCTAATATTATTTTGTCTCATTGTATTTCATAAAATTTTAGTTATTTATTTTATAAAACTAATGTAAAATTTACGTAAGACCCATATAAATAAATAACTAAAATTTATTGGACACAATAAAATACTATAATATTAAACAAGAGATCTGGACTCTCACGAAAGACGTTGACCATGGTAGTCGATCTTCGAGAAAAGATCCACTGTCTAACATTACTTTGTCTTATTCTGTCTTATAGAATTTCAACCATTTATTTTGCAAGATCCACGCGAGACCTATGCGAGGTCCACATAAATAAATGACTAAATTTTATTAGACACAATAAGACACCATAACATTGGACTAACTCTCAACTTTCACCGCAATATATAGCCCTCTACCCTCCTGGTCCTACTCCTACAAGATCGTGGGGCCCGCTTTTCGACATGCGGAGGAATTTGCGCAGTAAGTAAAGGATGGGGAGAGACGCGAATCCTTAATCCAAGTGAAAACCGACAGTTGACTTTCTTTTTTCTTCTTTGTTGGGTTATGGAAAATTCTCACTCAACTATGCCTTTGCTTTTAATTGTAAACTTGCCCTTTTGCCTTTTCAAGTTTTGGCGTATTGATTTTGTAAGTATATAATAATTAGCCTAAATTAGTCTAAAATGGTCATTACCTTCCACTAACTAATTCATTTTCTCACAAAAATGCATATTGAATTAAGTTACCATATTATATAATTGCATTGTGGGACAGTAGAACATTTTAATTACTTGATATTTTGAAAAAGACGATTTATTTCATTAATTAAATGTATGAACATATCTTTAAAATATTTTTAAACTTTAAGTAATTTCTTAATGTTTTAACATTTACAAATTATCATTTAAAAGAAAACATTATTCATGCTCTTATGTGAATAAAACTTATTATCGCATTGAGGTTGATAATTTTGATGTAAGGAGTTAACGACAATATAATGTTATTTTTATTATAGAAATTTAAAGAGTGTTTAATTAAAATTTAATGTGTAAAGAGCTAATTAAAAATTATTTGATAAAAGATAAGATTTAATATATCAATATGAAAAAGCTTATCAGTAAAAGTTTAAAACGCTAGGACTTATCATAATGTTTTACCTTATTATGCTTGGATCTTACTTGGACAAATAAAGGGGGGCAAAAGTTAGGCCTTAACAACCATGGTGTCGAGCAGCCCAAATGGAAAGCATCTATCCCACGTTGAAATTCTCAGTTGCGAACTGTCCGTACATTAATTTGGCGTTGGGTCTGAGAATAGATTGATTGACAGCTACCTGCTACTTGCACATTTATACGCCAACCGATCATGCTTTGTTTGCTTCCGAAACTCCCAGGACATAATGTGGTCAGTTCTGCGTGGTCAATGGCCTGCTATGCTGCTTGTTGCTATCTTTGATCTTTCATGTCATAAATTTGCTATATTTGCTGTATATGTGCTGCAAAGAACAGGACTAGTCCTGTAAAGGGGTCCCACCCGAGCTATGGAAAGCACATGCCAGAGACAACCTACGTTGAGAGGTGAGTGATGAGGAGAATAAATTCGGTCCACTTGCTGCAGGAAATGTCATATTTTTCCGGATTGTTAGTTCATAGAGTAGATTGGATTCTGTAATATTAGGAAGCAATTCAACGTAACCACAGTTAGTACTCGAGTTCCGTGTGGTTCAACCCAGATATTTAAATAATTGTAAATGAAAATATCATATATTTTATTATTGAATCATAATGCCTGCTTTCATGTAGCATGCGTGCTTGTATTTATAAAATTATCTATATTCATTCGTATTATTGAATTTTTTAACCTTAGGACTATATGTATACTATTTACTAATCTATTCAATTCAATAATCTATTACAAATGTCTTTACAACTAGTCAACAGGATTTTTTTTCTTATCATTTTCTTCAAGCCATTTTTTGAATTAGGTCATTGCAACCACTATAGTCATATATTTGTTCAACCTCAGATGATATCTATAAAATATATTAAGAGATTTCTACAAGTAGTGTAGAGAGAATTAGGCAATAAATGTTATTTTCTTTAGAGCTTAAACCTATTTACAGTAAGATTTGGACCTTTTAGTAATTCAATTGAAATAAAATTATAATTATAATTAATTTTAATTAAATATCAATTGGGCTCACGTAACATCTAACATCTAACATCTAATATCTCATATTGATCTTTCTTTATTAAATATTTTATATTGAATCCTAAAGTTTCTCAAACTTTATAATCAAATCTAAATTTAATTAAAATATCCATTTTCTCTCTTTAACCCATTTTTTGTTTGTGACCTATTAGGTTTCTAAACAATTGATACAAATTATAATCCAAATTTGTATTTAGGGTTAGATAAATTAAATTCATCTTTGATTCTGTAATTAAATAATTCATATTCATATATCAAAAATTTGCATTTATCAAAATATCATGACCACTCAAATATTTAAGAATATGAAAGTGATTTTGACTTATTTTTCTATATATGATGTTTATATAATTTAATATTTTCATCATATAATCTTATTAAACATAAAAAAATGAAATTAATGTCTACTTTATTTAAGTCCAATTATATTAGTTCTCTACTTTTTTTAATTGATAAGTAGCTTATTTTTAAACTTTTACTAAGAAACTAGTCAAATGAAAGAATAGCCTCAAATCCTTAATTACCTCATGGATAAAAGATAGGTATTTTCCCTGCAATTTGATTTATTCCTTAAAATTCTTCTTATTTTATATTTAAAAAATCTTGTATTTAACACAATAATGATAACCACGTTGCTTTTTTCAAACATTTTTATTAAAATTGAGACGTAAAATGATTTAACCCTTGTCATGTGTTAAGTTCTATCAAAATTTATTATAGAAAAATTATTAAAATTCTTCTTATTTTATATTTAAAAAATCTTGTATTTAACACAATAATGATCACCACGTTGTTTTTTTCAAACATTTTTAATAAAATTGAGACGTAAAATGATTTAACCCTTGTCATGTGTTAAGTTCTCATGTGTTAAGTTCTATCAAAATTCTCGATAGAAAAATTAACATAAAGGTTATAGGGAACATAAAGATAAGCATGGAAATCTTTAAAAAAATAAATCATACATATTTTTTTTCATAAATAAGTCAAATTGTAAGAAGATTCAGGATTTTTTTCTTCCCTAAATCTGGTGTAGGGGCATAAGAAAAAAGCTAGATACAAGTGAGAGTCGGACTGAATAAGCATCATTTGCTCACTAATATTTTTTAGAAGATTAAATTGCAAGATATGGTACTAGAATTTGCCGGCTTTGAAAATTAAAGTGGTACACACTTGAATTAATCAATTAATGTGCATTGTCAATGCAGATAAGTTGCTTTCAGCCTTTCGTTGACATTTCAAATGCGGACATTTGAAGTAGCCTCATTAGTTAAGGATTGCTTACGATATCTTTGTTTAACTACTGTTAGAAATAAGGACAAACCTTTATTTATATATTGAAATTAATATACTTTTTACCTACATATTGCAGTAATTGTAAAGCTCAAGTCCAAACTGGCGAATTCAGCATTTTATCGTTTGTAGCTCTTTGGATTAGCATTATCTATACATGAGGTTTCTTTTATTAATTAAGTACGATTCTTTTATGATTTTGCAATTTCTGGCTTTCACGTGGCAGAAACATTGACACCCATGAAAAAGCAAGTTAGAAGAAAGTAGGTTTTTCCGGAAAGTGAAAAGAAAAAAGGGGAGAATGCTTATCATTTTTCTGTAATCACCTGGAACACCAGGATAGGATCGTTTTATGTGCTGATCGGTTTATGTGATGCTTCGAAAGTGTCTTCTCTGAGATGCATAAACAATAAACAAATATGGAGTTACAGGTTGAAAGAGGTGGATTTATAAGGCACAGGGCTTGAAGGATAGCTTTTCACCTAACCTGCACCAACTTGTATTAAATTAAGTGGACCACGTATTTGTGTCCTCAAATAATAGTGGACCAGGATATTTAATTAGTGTCGCTTCTCTAAAATGTATGATTAGTAGAATCAGATTGTGGCATGACGTTGAAACTTACTGAAGTGTTCATATATCTGATGAGACAAATTGACATAATAGAAAAGAAAGTAGTATTGGATTAGCACAAGGCTCTACTTATCATTATATCGATTCATCGGCAAAAGTCTTGTCATAATTTTAACTACAGGTTATGAATTCTTAGACCAATTGCAGTTTGACAGGGACAAGATTAGAAATAATGTGAACGTAATTATAACAAATTATAATAAGAGATCTGAGTATTACCATAATATTGCAGTCACGTTCAGATTTGCGGTCCGCAATTTAAAATCTTGTGTATGACGTTGGACTGCACTGTTCCTTTTCATTCAAACAGCGGCTTCTTTGCATAAAGATACAATTTTGTTAGGATTGAATTTATCTGAGAGTGAAGCCATGAGATTCTGCAGTTCTGTAACTCTTCAAGGATTAAGCGAAAAGTATAAAGGTGTTACGGACTATATAATTATGCCAAACAGTGTGTGCGCAGCGACCATACTTTTGAAGCAACTCGTTGATGCATTAGTTTCAACAAAATAAGGGAGTTCGTGATTCCCAGGTCTTGCTTCTTACAGTGTACTGCTTATCCTTCTCCTGTTCTGTCGAGTTAGATCATTACTCTCACGGATTAAATGATTTTTGAGATCAACTTCCTGGTAAGCACTCTTTGTCCCATGTATGTGTCCTCTGACAACTTTTTTTTGGGTTCATCAGAAAGCATCCTGTCACAAATTATTTTGTCCTAATATTGGATAGACTCCAGGTAGCATAGTTTGGTGTCTCAACCATACATCATGAGCTTGACATAAAGAAAAAGCCATTCTTCACACGGTGACAAGAAAAGACTTGGTAAACCAAGTCTCTGTTATTTGTTACATCAGTCATCTCAATCTCAAAAAGTACCAACCAAAAATTAAGAAATAACATTAATAATAGTATTGAAAGAATCTTAAAAATAACATGTTTTACGTTGATTTATGGCCAATTGTCCTTCCGAAGTAGAATTAAATGCCATTGATATTGAAGAAGAAGGCAGGAAACGTGAGATTTCTCCTAAACTTGAGAGCCTGCAACACATGGTATGTGTGAAAATTCCCTGAACGAAAAATATAGTGTGGTTTCTGAAAGAGCAATAAATATTTGACTACAGAACTAAGATTCGGACTGAAATAGCTCTTGTCCATCTTTGGAAGATAAGCTACAGATATAATATTTGATCTGTTTTGAAGTAAACAAATGGGTTACTAAAAGCTGTATTTCTTTGATTCTCTTTCAAATATAAAAGAATCTTTCATATGATATCTCCTCCCACCTTAACCAAATACTGTAGGAAAGTTGAATGTTGAAACATTATGTTCTTTCATTATCATAATATATCTCCCTTGTCAAAAGCTTGTAGACGCGCATCAACTCTATTTTATAACTTCTTTATTTCGTATTAATTTCATTCAGAATACGAGTAGGAACAATGATACTGTTACATAATATGAAAAGGAAAATCAAAATGTGAACTTCCTCATCTATATATGTACAAGAGATTAATAACTAGTATTGCTCTAAAGAATCAGAACCCGAATATTCCAGACCTTAATATCACAATCCAAACTGCCACTGTAAAATAAATAAGAAATACTAGTATCAGAACCATCATTGGTATCAACGGTACCAGTTAAGCACTTAACTGGTTTTCTGTGTCCCTGTAAGACTGCTAAACAATAATAGTTCTCCGGTCCTCTCCTCCAGATCCTTACTGTATTATCAGCAGAACCACTGCAAACTAAATCTGACACAACTGCTAAGCACAAAATTGCCTTGGTGTGCCCTCTCAGTGCACCGGCCACCACCATGTGCCGACAACCGCCATCGACAATTACACCCGTTTCTTTTTGCCACACAAGAATTGATCGGTCACAAGCACCAGAATATAGCACTGACCCATCATTACTAAGAGCTAAGGCATTGACAGCAGACTTATGACCCTCCATTGTAGCTACCAAAGAATGCTTCTTTTCTCCTGCTTGCTTGCTCCAAACCTTGATTTTCTTATCTGCTGAACCTGTATAAACAAGCCCATCATTTGATAAAACTATGGCGTTAATGGCGTCTTCATGTGCGTTTCTTACTGACTCCAAGCACTTGAAATCCGATGTTCGCCAAATTTTGAACGTTCTGTCCCATGAAGCAGAGAACAGAACTGAAGCATCTCTCGATATTGCTAGTGCTGATACAGCGTCAACATGGTGTACCCATGTGCACTTCTTGTGTCTTCTAACCTGCACGTAATTCTTCGGTGAAAAAAGCCTCAAAAAGCGATCATTTAACGTAGGAAGTGTAGCTATGCAATTGTATTTTTGGTGGTCGTTGTTGGAGTCAAATTTCCATACACGGATTTTGAAATCCTGGTGTGCACTGAAAAGATTGTCTCCAGAAACTACTATCGACTTCACTGCCCCGTTGCTGGTGGTTACGATATTGCTTATCCAATTCCCAATTATGGGGTCTCGGTTCCAAGCTCTTATTTTGCTATCAGAAGAGCCAGTGTACAGGAACTTACCAGCTAGAGCAATTGAAGAAACATAAGAGGAGTGGCCTTTGAGAGTGGCTATACACTGATGGTGAATCGTAAAGTTTTGATCATTCTGCTTTGAAAATGGTAAAGAAAGCGAAGGAACAGAAGGTAAACTAGGCTGAGATGAGAGAGATGAGGTTGATGAGTCTGAGTAGAGGTGTTTCGAGCTTGGTTGAGATTGAGATTCCTTGTCTTTCTTGCTCTGGCAAGGCAAAGGGCATGGAAGAATTCCCATTATTATGCTGAAGCTCAAAGCCTGAAAGATACTGAAGAACTTAAAAAGATCATACACAGGTTCAATTTGACATCAACATAGCGCTTATAAAAGGAATAAAGATTATTTCCTCAAAAAAAGAAAAAAGGACAAAAGATTACGCAAGGCGTAGCTTAGCAGAAAAAGAAATGGGACATAGCGCATTCTAGCTATACAAAGACAAAGACTTGAGACTTGAGAGTTGTTCTTCCGAAATAACAGAAGTAATCATTATACTGATGATAATACGAAAATTTTGCAATATGGTATTGGTAGGTTTAATGGAGAATTGGGTTGCGTCAAGGGCATTCCTCCAAAAGCACAGCCCATGCTCGTAAAATTGCTATGATATTTTTTTCCTCGTTTGCAGAAAACGGCATGGGTCTTGATCTTTGGATAAAAACTAGATGATTCCCTGAAAGTGCCCAGGTACAACTTGGGTAATACGTTTAACTTTATGTGCTTCACGTTTTGGGATTGGTCAGATCTTGCTCACAAGGACAGGGCCTGAAACTTCTAAGATTCACACTTGACAATGTTCATCTATCTTGTTGATATCTATGTTTTACATAAAATTCTATTGTTAAAGGAGAATTTAGACCTCTCGTGCCAAGTCATAGAGCTTAATGTTTAATGTAGTTTTATTTTACACTCAGATATTTACTTCTCTAGAATGTTTTAGCGTGTATTTGCAGGTGAAAGAGGTGAAAACAAGGGACCAACCCCTGCCCACAGACTCAATACCACGTACTGTAGCGTGACTGAAAATTGGCCATGTTCAGGATAACAAAATATCGTGACTTCTATGAAGAATATAAAGAGAGAAATCGTGACTTCTATGAAGAATATAAAGAGAGAAAAAATCTAACTCTCTGTCATACGTAATGAAGCTCAAAGTGAGCTTAAATACAGTTCAAACTGTACAAAGAAAAAGTACTGGACAAGAAAAGTTAGTTTACTTACTACCAAACCGTAAAAATAAATAAAACGCCTTGTTACAAATATAATCTGTAATCTGTACATCCCTTCAAGTTGGACTTTGATGAAAATCAATTAAAGCCAACTTAGACAGTAAACGATGAAAGACAGGAGCAAAAAGAGGCTTAGTGAAAAGGTCGGCAATCTACAATGAAGAAGCCACGTGAACTGGGGAAATAAAACCTTGTTTGTACTGATTCCGCACCACATGACAGTCAATGTCTATGTGTTTAGTACGTTCATGAAAAAACAGGGTTACAATTGATGTGAATGGCAGATTTACTGTCGCAATGAAAAGGAATGGGAAGAGAAAGTGAAACCCGTAAATCAACAAGCAAATAGCTAACTTGCTGCAGCTTACAGACAGCAGACACCATGGCCCTGTACTTTGCTTCCGCAGAACTGCGAGAAACCGTGGTCTGACGCTTTGTTTTCTAAGAAATCGGACAACCACCCAAGAAGATGCAAAAACCTGTCAAAGACTTTCTAGTCATGATACAAGAAGCCCAATGCGCATCCGAATAAGCTCGCAATGACAAATCCGAATGAGCAAGAAAATGAAGACCCAAAGAAGGATTACCTTTGAGATACTTCAAAACATGAATGGCGTGATGAAGATGAACCTCCTTCGGATGTTGTAAGAACTGACTAAGTTGCTGCACACTATAAGTAATGTCTGGCCGTGAGAAACCCAAATACAACAATTGGCCAACCAAACGACGATACTCTTTAGGGTTCTGCAATGGAGGACTATGGACATCTAGGAGATTACCACCTTTCGGGAAAGGCACTGCCTTAGGCTTAGAACCAAGGAGACCTGCATCTACTAACAGGTCCAACACATATTTCCTCTGATTGAGAAAAATACCAGACTCATCCCGAATAAGTTCTAAGCCCAAAAAATACGTAGCCACGTCTAAATCCTTAATAGTGAACTGTTCATGAAGGGTAGATTTGAGACGAACTACGGTTTGAGCAGAATTGCCACTAATA
>JANITW010000003.1:24013666-24023743 GCA_027564335.1 Erythroxylum williamsii
ATAAATATTATATAAGAGATTAAATAAATTTATTTAATTAAAAATAATTTATCTTTAAGTTTTATCTAATATATAATCATCATCGATGATAAAAATATAACTACATTAACATTAATAACCAAATAAGTTTTTATTTTTATTTGAAAAACAAAAACAGAAACTGAAAACAAAGACTGAAACATACAACAAAAAAATATAAGTAAAATCAAATGGCCAGCGTTAAACTTCCTGTAACAACCGTTTTAATATCAAGATTATAATAGTCATTTAATTATATATTATATTCTTTTCCGTTCATCTTGTAAACAACATTTCACTGTGTTACATTATATACCATTTCATTTTTTTTCAAATAATTTTTCAATATATTATATTTAATTCTATTATAAACTGTTCCGTCTGTTTCATTCTATTTCATTAATTAATATCTAACTGAACAGGCCCGTAAGGATCGACTCGAGCTCATAGAGTTACCCACAATTAGTTATATTACTCCATATATATATATATATAAACTTATGGTAACATAATAAGGAAAATTTTCCTCCTTATTGCTAAATTGATACTAAATCAAGTCATTTTCACCAACTTATTGTAAGTTTGGAAGAACACGAAACACGTGGCAATGGTGTTCAATTGTGAACTTCAGATAGAGAGTGAGCGAGAGAGTTGGAGTGATTCAAATATGGGTCACGTTTCAACTTGGACAATAGAGAGAGAGTTGTACAATTTAAAAGTATTGGGTCCACTTTACTTCTGAATTGCATACATCTAAATATGGACCCTATTTGTAAAAGTATTGGGTCCACTCTACTTCTGCTTGCACAATTATTTCGATGATTGTATGGCATGGGAAACGTATTGGTTTACCATCTTCTGTTTCCAAACATATTAAGAACAGGACCCAGGATGGGCACGTAATTAATTACGTGAGAATTGTCCCAATTCCGTGGTTTCTAAAATTAGCGAGCTTTTGTTTAATAATGCAAAAAACAATTAAAGTTATTTTCTTTCAATTGCGTATGAAGTAAAATCTTCTCAGCAAACTTCAATCACGTGTTAATATAAAATAACATATTAAATGTATATAAAATTAAAAATGAGTTTGCTACGCAATAAATAAATTTACGAAGCCTCGAGGAATTTATGAAATTTGAATTCAAAATATTATGTGTTAGAAGCTTTTCACAGTGTTTCTGTTTCTATTACAGTCATCGTATAGATAATTAGCAGGTTTTTATAGAATAGAAGTACAAGGTAGCATTGTCCAAAAAAACAAAACAACGTACAAGGTCGGGCAACCCAATAAAAATTGGACATGTATGCTAAATGATCATATATGTTAAATGACACACCTTAAAGTATATTCAGTGTCAACATTTTTTGTCCGCACAGGTAGCTCAGTTGGTCATTAGCAAGGTTAACTTATAACAAAGATTAGGGTTCAAATCCCAATAACAAGAGAAGTGAGTCACCTTGTTGAGAAGTTGACTGAGATCAGACCGTAATTTACCCCTCACTACTCTGTCAACCGAGGTGTGGGGGCGCCTGGAGTGGGCGATCCATCTTTTGGGACAAGTGTCAACTTTTTCTCCCCTCATGTATATTCAAGGTGCTTGGTCAATTAATACTGGAAGAAAGAATAGTAAAAAATGACAAAAAAAAGATAATTGGACCATATATTATAATTGAGTGAGCAATATTTTTAATCTCTTTTCTTTTTGGCAATATTCCATATCTTAATATGGTGAAGAATAGAAGTCATATCTACCTTTATTTTTTATTATATTCATTATAATTTTTATTATCATTCTCTGAAGATCTCTCTTTATAATTTATGCATCAAGACAAAATGCTAAAGTAAAGCTTTCCTAATGGACAACCCGAGGTTGTAGATGATTATTTTCCATACGATTTGTCAATTAAGCATATCACTATTGGTTCATCTTGTATTACATGGGATGAAAAGGTAGAAATAGTGAAGCCCAAAGGGTAACATTGTGATGAAGAGGAAGCTTCAGGAATTACATCAATAGATTTGGACCTAGGTGCATAAGAGAGAAGTATGGCTAGCCCTTTTCATCATAATCATACAAATGCTCCACATGATGAAAATAATATGAAATCAAAAGCTAGTCTAGAACAATATGGTGAAGTTGAAAGTGAACCAAACTATTATATGTATGCTCTAAAAACTATAGAATTGGAATCTAAGAATGATGTTGAATGCGAAACAAAACATGAAGTGTACTTTGCACTACCTGATTTTAATAATAAAGGCATAAAAGATGAATGATAAGAATTAATAGAAGATATTTTAGTGTGTTTTTTTTGTCTTAAGTTGAATCTTATACATCATTAGATATATCATACAACGCTTTGTCTACATCTTATAATAGAGGAAGGGGAGATGGAACATAGGAATTAATAGTGTCTATTATAAGTGAAGGTCAAGTGTTCATCCTCTAAATTTTTAAAAAATACAATATATTCTTGATACTCCTTCTTCTTGGGCCTTGGAAGACTTAAATCTTCTAAAGTCATCAGGGAATGTGACCATAAGCAGTTCCTATAGGTCCAATGAATTTGAGGCTGAACTTTCACATGCTGGGTTAGTTACATTTTGGACTACTAGAGGCTTTGACACGTAGGTTACATATGTTGTATGGGGTTAATAAAAATTTAATAAATAATACCATTTTTTTTTAACAGAGAGTTGATGAAGCTGTTAAGTCAAGGTCTTTTTTGAATATTTGTGAAATGTTTAGGTTTATTCTATATATGTTGTTATACTAGGGTTTAAATTGACTTCTAATGAGAACTTTAGGATCAAATTAAACCCTTTTGTCTTTAACTAATAAGATAAGTTTTTCATGAGAAGTCTTTGAACTTTTTTCTTTAACAATTATTTTAGAATGAATATTTACTTGTTTTAAATTTCTACTTATCACATATTTCCTTTAACTTCAATTGATTTCTTAACTTTTTTTAACCTCTTTCCTAAGCCAATGTAAACAAAATTTGTTCTTAGTTTGATTTCAACGATCTTTTTACTGATAATTTATTTATCATCTATTTTCTTTCTTTTTTGAGTTTTTTCTCTCTAATTTTAACCGAATTATTTTATATGATTAAATTTTATTTGGATTATCTTATGTGTTTTATTTTGATATTTCCCAAATAGAAAACAAGAAATTGTATATAAAGATAAAGTTTTTTATAAAGAACTTATATCATCTTGATGTTATCTTCACTATGTGTCTTAAATTGGAAGGGAACGATTGAGTCGTAACTTTATGCTACTATTAATATTTTTGTTATATTTTTCTGTGAAAATATTTATTTTTACGATTATAAAACACATAAATTTAGTTTTTCACTTTTTCTTTGTTGGTAAACTATCTCATTTTTGTTGCTCAATAATGTTATAAAAGCCTTAACAAATTTACTAGAAAGGGAAAAAGATAAAACCAGTTTATATATAGATTTATAGCCGGTTTATATGTAGATTTATAAACTAACAATTTAAGGTTTTAAGCTGAGGCAATAATCTTATATGTAGACCATTCCTCTTAAATTTAAAAAATTACAAGTTCTAAAATTGGTTTACGATGAGAGATGAATTATATTAGATAATTATTGGATATTGAATTTCCTAACTTTTATTTTTTTATTTATAGATGATTGATTATCTACTTGCATTTATTACATGAAATGGGTCAAGTTCTACGCTTAGTTAATAGTTGTCATGGTGAATGTAACTTATTTACAATTTTCTTATTACATTTTAGGTGATGAATTTTTTTCAAATTTTTTTTGCTTATAAAGAAATGAAAAATAGAATTTTATAAGATGCAAAAGGGAAGGTTGATGCCTTTTGCTTTTGTTTGATATTTTTAGTTTATTATTATTAATTTTAATTTTTTATATTTTAATGTACAAGAAAATTTTTGGAAGGTTATGCCCATATTTCAAAGAAGGTAATTCAATTATTGTCTTGCTATGTTTAACTTTTGCAGTGGGTTGTTAAAGGAGAAGTTGATACAAATATTGGTGCTAACCCTTTTTCAGAAGGTGTGAGGAAGATAAAGGTGTTAATTATTAAGTTGTTAAGGTTATTAATATTATTAGCACATTTAGACTTTAAGTCAATACGCTATATAATCATTTTCTTATATTTTTTATTAAAATTTTCTTGTGGGAGTGAACTAAATTGATGCTTATGTACTTCACAAAAGTATCATACTTTTGATAAGAAGCAATTTGTGAATTTCATAAAGAAATAACTAATGCAACAAGTGACAATTCTAATAATTATTTAGCTTCTACACAGAAAAATAGGATTGCTAAAGGGAAAGAAATTGGTACCCAAAAAGGTATGGACATAAATATTTCATATATAATCTTTAATCATAAACTTTGTTTTTAATTATCCCAATGAATACTAGTTCTAAAAATACATATCTCATTCGTATGCAATTTGAATGAGAAGGCAACAATCAAGTTTTAATTGAAATTTACTTTGGAATATGATAATGTTTTTATGCTAATATGTAGGGTTTATTTGACTTAAAGCACAAGAGTTCTTTCTAACTAGGCAACATATGGAAAGAGATGTATGAAGGGAAAGCCAAATTATAAACAACATTGACAAATTTTGAGTGTAAACCTAGAGGTTTTTCATTTCATTTTAGCCTTCATGTATTTCTTCCTCCTATTTGTTATTAATGAATATTAGTTTTAATCTCATTTTGGAGTTTTATTTGTTACAAAAATGATCAGACCAATTAAAACTATCCTATGATGAAACTTGTGATGTAACTATTATAGGACTAGGAGAAGAAAATGGTTCTACAAGGGATCACTTCAAAATGAAAGATGACGCCATTGATAATTAGCTCGTAATGAACCTATAAATTAAGCCACGTTAAGACAAGAAGGAAAGTATAGTTTGACAAATGAGTCACTTCAAAATAAAAGAGAGAGAATAGATAGTGACAAAATACATGTTAAAGTTTTTTATTGCAATAATTTTGAAATAATAAACAAATCCCTAACTCCCCTATCTCTTAACAACACCCTCATCCTCATTTTAACACCCCTCTCTAAGATTTAGTATGTCCTTGTCGGCATTATCCTTTGAAAACTTCCCCCACTTAGCGCTCCTGCCTAGATACTAACTACATAATCATATTCTAAAATTGTGAAAATTTTTTAGAACTATGCCACTAATAAGAATACGATAAAAAACAACTTTGTCAATTGGTCCTAATCCAAAGGAGAATAGGGAGAACCAACAATATTTATCTAAGAAAACTTGGTATCAGATTCTTAGAGACCTCACCCTAACTCTAGTTTATAATATTAGCCTCTAATGGATGCAGAAGGATAAAAGATTGTTGCCCCTTTACCTCAAGTTTTGCATAATGGTGCACAGAAGTGGAAAGCTATCCTTTCGGTTTCTTTCTCAGACAAAAAAAATATTTCCTACTATATAAGCTAGAATCTAATGGAAATGATATAGGCTCCAAAAATATGAATACAAAGGATATATCTTCTTATTTGATCTGGTGTTTATAGTGTGTAAATTTTAATAAATAACCCTCGATAATCCACAAGCGCACGATTCGTTAGCATAGTACCTAAGGTGTCAATCCCACAAGGAGGGATAATCTAATCCTAAAATATAAGGCTAGAAATAAATACAATAATTCAAATTACACAAAATTAAAAACGAGAACTCAATTCAATCAATCAAATCAAATTATGAATTAATCACATAAATACTAATTACTAAGTAATTGCAACACACCCAAGAATCAACCTAAGGAAATTACTAATTGAGAGAAAGAGAATTTTACCTATCCTTATTGCTAACCTAACTGATTATGAATTACTGGATTGTTGGTTCGAAACGATCCTAAGGTTGATTACTTTATCTCAAGTTATAACCATTAATCCTAAATCATAAACCCTAATCAGATCATGGATGTCTCAATCTCTCAATTTACTACCTATCCAAAATCCTAATTAGATCTGAAGTTCTCTAATAAACTATCGAAAACCTATGCAAGATCTCTTTTTGCACAATTTACCGATTTGATTTAATTCTAATCTCTATTAAATCACCTAACTCTTGTTAGCTCAATTTAAATCACCTAACTCTTGTTAGCTCAATTTAATCATTTTTCATTTGATTTATCCTCTCAGTTTATTATCGAATTATACAATCATAGAATTAAATCACAAAAAATCCAAATAAAACATAAACAATCATATTTCATTAATTCAAGAATAAAACTTCGAAGGTGAGTTTATAACATCCTCAATATGTAGATCCTATCATCAACTATTCAATCTAATTGTATACAATGATAAAACTGAAAATAAATAGGAAATACAATCGAAATGGAGTACGGGGAGGCATCGACGTCGAGAAACCTCGTGATCTAGAAAACAAGTCAAGTTAGCTTCTTCTCCTCTTCTCTCTTCCTTCTTCTATTCCTTATTCTCTCAATGAATTCTGTCTAGGGTTTTTTAAGGTGGATATTGGAAAAACTGTCTCTCTGCCGCTTTGATTTGTTCTTTAAATATCCTTTGTGTTTTAAGCAACCCTAGGTTTTTTTGGGTCCAAAAGGTCAAAAAAATCACTCGAAATTTGACGTTTTTGAGTGTTTGCGCGTCTGCCCGATGCAGGCCACAATCATGGGCCACATCCCAGCCTTCTGTCATGATCATGGCATATAGGCCATAATCGTGGGTCGTGTCCTAGGCTTCTGTCACGATCATGACATGCAAGCCATGATCGTGGGCCAACTCTAGTGCTTCTGTCACGATCGTGGTTTGTTATCCTACAATCGTGGGCCATTATTTCAGCCCGAATGTCTACAAAACTTCTCTGTTTTTTGATATTGACCCTCAATTACTAACAAACACATCAAGGTACCTTAAAAACATAATATTTAAGCTCAAAAACTTGTACTAACCTGTAAAACACTTAAAACAAAAATAATTAACAAACTAATACAATTCTAACGTAACATATACTAAATGATTGAATTAATGACTAAACACGTATCAAAATAAGCCTTAAAATAAGATGCAATTCATACTTATCATTATTCAAGTTTGAGTCCCTATTTCAAGCTTAAAGATTGACAGAAGTAGGTCCTTGGAATCATAACTTTAGACTTTTATCCCTAAAAAATGGAAACTAGAGTTATAGCTAGAAAATCTAAGACAAAACACATTTTAATATGGATAAATATCTATAACATTCCCCTTGAATATTAGATAATAGAGGGATTAAGCACTATTTCTAGCTATATTAGAAAACCACTTTGCCTGGGCCAGGCCATTGCTACTATATCTAGGGCACAATATGTTAGAGTATGTATCATGGTGGAACTAGGAGTGGAATTGCTTAAGGTGATACTGATTATGAGGCTAAATAAGGTTAACAAGATGTACCAAGATCTAGTGGAGGTATCTTACTTTTTGAAACAAGCAATGATATTGCAAAGGTGGAAAGCTGGAAACACGAGGAGATCATTTAGAATAGTTGTCTATAAAGAGTTGGTGCGGATAAATGACAACAATAAAAATCAAAAGGTTAACACAGATAAGTCTTCAATGGAGGAACCCAATAAAGAGGAAGGAGAAAAAAAATATAAATGCTTCCAATACAGAACACAATGAGAAAATTCTAAAGCAATCACAGATCTTAATGGTTAAAAAAGTTGAACAGATATACTACAAGGGGATACTAGTAAGCAAAGTAAGGCACAAACTACTTCTTTGAGAGAGGAGAGGGAAAGAAACAATGGAATAACCAAAGTCATGGAAACACAAGAAAAAAATATGGAATTCACACCTATCTCTAAAAGGAATTCAGGTAGAAAGTAAAAAGTTTCCTTAAACCTAAAGAAAACTCTATACTTACATAGAGTGTGAAGTGATTAAATAACTATACAAAATAAGAAGAAATTTTTAACTATGTAAACAATATTAAACCTTACATTCTAGGATTACTGTAGACTAAGATAGTAGAGAATAAATGCAACAAATTACAGTTTTGGAAGAAGTGATGGAGTATCATCACCAATCATAAGGACCATCACTATAGAAGGATCATAATTCCATTTGATCTAGATAAAATAGAAAATTTGAGCTATAATAGTCAGGCCAACACATTCACCTAGAGGCCAAACTAATATAGGAAAGCATTTTCCTATATATCACATATGCTAACCATGCTTTTTATAAAATATGCCTATGGAATCAACTAAAGTTAATGAGAGCCAACATTAATACTCTCAAATTATAGTGGGGAATTTTAATATAACAACGCACCCCTAAAGCAGGGCGACAATGTAAGTTAAAAAAGGCACAATGAAGATTTGAGAGCAAGCTTAGCACAGATAGAAGTGATAGACTTAAAGATGAGTGGTTATTTCTTTATATGGTCTAACAAATAAGAAGGAACTTGGTTAATTAAAAAAAATCTAGGCAGGGAAATTGTTAATGCTCCCAACAATCTGAATTCCAAGATAATATGGCTATCTTCCCCAATTGTTTGATCTTGAATCACTCTCCCATAGTGGTGAAGTTTTCATAGGAAGAAAAATAGAAATACGTCCCATTTAGATTCGATAATTATATAGTGGATGTAAAAGGCTCTGAGAAAGCTATAGGAGTGTAACTTGAGAAATCATATTGGGGACATAAAATTTTCATTCATTAGGTGGAGATTAGGAGGATTAAAGAAGAACTAAAGAAGCTAAACATGAGACAACATAGAAGTACTCTTAGGGTAATTAGTGAATCAAAGGAGAAACTCTTAAGTATTTAAGATTTTATTTATGTCAATCTAAGAGATAGCAAACTAAAAAAGCTTAACACAAAGGTCCTAGAATTCTAAAACTAAACTATAAAGATTGACCACTCAATCCTTAAACAATGATCAAGGATTCAATGGCTAAAAGATGGAGAAAAATGCAGTAAATAATTCTTTATGGTGGTGCTTGCCAGGAAAGGGTGGTACTGAAGTTAACAATCATGAGGGATTAAAAAAATTTGCTTACAACTACTTTTTAGAAACCTATGGACATAAAAACACAAATTTACATTCATCTAGACTTTTAGAAGACCTTGTCAAAGAAAAGCTATCTTCTTAGGAAGAGAAAGACCTATCCTCCCTATTTACAACTTTGGATATTGAAAAGGCCATTATGGAGCTACACTCTAATAAGGAACTTTGCCCTAATGGGCTTAATTCCTTCTTCTACTAAAGAACATGTTCTATGAATAAGGACGTGGTAAGTAAGGTAGCGCTAGAATTTTTCAAAAGTGGGAGGATACTAAAAGAAATTAATAGAATGTTCATTTGCCTCATTCCAAAGACCCCTTCTCCTAATTCTCTAAAGGATTTTAGGCGAATAACTTATGGTAATGCCATTTATAAGGTAATATCAAAGCTTCTCTCCAACAACCTAAAATATATGCTCTCAAAATACACAGAACCTTCCTAAGGAGCATTCTTAAGGTGGAGACAAATAGGGGACAACATTCTCCTAGCCTAAGAATTCTTCAAAAATTATAATAGGAAGTGTTATAGGAAGGATTGTGCCTTAAAACTAGATTTTCATAAGGAATTGGACACCTTAGACTAGTCATTCATCTTGAATTCCCTTAAGGCGTTAGATTCCAAGAGAAATCCATTACTGTTGATAGTATTATATAGAAACTTTCAATACTACAAGTATACGGATCGTAACTTGTAGCAGAAAAGGTATCATTCCCACGAGGACTAATTGGACACATAATAACTTGAATAAAATTTTGTTTAAGGTAATAAAACATTGATTGAATTAAAATAAATTATTAAAATAACTAATAAAAATGAAACAATTGAATAATTGAGCTACCAATAAGAATAAAGTTGATCAAAGCTGGAAAATTAAGAATTATTCTATCCTTATTTTATGTCCCCTTTATCTTATTGATTTAATTTATGCTTAATCTCAGATATCTTAACGTTTTAATTACCCTCCCTGTAGAGTAATCCTAATTGAAATC
>JANITW010000003.1:24064480-24080769 GCA_027564335.1 Erythroxylum williamsii
TCTCATCATCATACAAGATAATTATTTGGGAATCTCCTTAGGAATTAAAGAAATTATTGGCATAAAGCATTTTGGTTGGTTCAAGTGTACTTTTCCAACTACTATCAATAGTTTAGAGAGATCTTTTGGTCTAGGCTTAGGATTCCTAATGTCAATCCAAGGTCTCGAGTCATCATCTTCATCGTGTTTGGATTGGATCTTCTTTTGTGGTTGGCACTTAGATTTTGACGTTCTACTAGGCTCTTCTTACCATCAAGGGACATAAAATTTGTCATCACTATCAAAATTGTCATCCATCTATCATTCACAATCTGAATCACACATAGATGGATCTACATCCCAGATGAAATGGCCATTAACATAGTTGACATATATCTCATGTCCATCAAGGTGGACAGAATGTATCGAAGGACCACTAATGCCTTTTTCATGAGAAAAAGCTAGGCTAATCATTATTATTAGGCTAGAAGAGGTTCTAGATAATTCTGGGTGTTGTTCGCTAGGCTTGTTGAAAATAGATTTTATTTTTCCATCCTTCACACTTCTCAAAATTGGAGGAGTTGAAATATGAATGAAGCATCGATGAGGAGTATGGAACTCCTTTCCATAATTTATGATCCACGCCATAGGCATTAACTCCGCCAATTGTTATAATGACAATTGTCTTGGAAATAATCTAATATTGGAGTGTGACCATGATAGTAGTAGGGTTTTGATCATCTCCAACAATTTGAATCTAAACTTTTAGTTTTGTGGGTAAAGCTGGATCATCAAGCTTGATGTTGAAGTCTGGAGCTATGGTCATGGTGACACTTTCATTGTTGGTTAAGAGGATATCGATCAAGGCATTTTTGATAGGATGTGTATGCCACATCAAGGAGAGAAATTCTAACTATTGTTGGAATTCCTTTTTTCCATGTAATGTTAAGACCATCTGAATAGCGCCTATATGGAGATGTGTGTAAACTTGATCTAACCATAACGAGATTTACTTAGAGGGAAACTCCAAAGTTACATATTGTTCTATAGAAGTGGATTTTTAGCCACATTGGTCTAATATGGTTCCTTAGATCAATTCTTTGGGTTGAGTTCGATGTGTTTAAATTAAAGAATGAATACTCTTTGCAAAATATATAGATCTATGATATAGATTATATGAGATTAATGAAAGTAATGGAAAGTCATAGATTTTAGTGTCTTCAAGTAAATGAGTGATTTCTACAAGATTTTCTATTTTATTAGAGTGAGTTTTCTTAAAATGTGAGGGAAACTGTTTTAAAGAAAAAGCTGAAGAAAAATGAACTGTGGTTGATAAGGTCAGAACTTCACTTATATTTATCTGAGTCTCTCCTTACTCGCTCTTATCAACAATAACTTTATCACTGTCACTAGAAAAGCGTACGATTGTTTTTATCTTTCAAAAAATTTAAATTTTAATTAAAAATTGTTATATAAAAGTTGGTTAATTTATTTTAAGTTAGAAAAATTAATTAATTAGTCAATAAATTAATAAAATTTTAATAATAAAAATTATCAAATTAAATTAATTATAAAATAAAAATTAAATGATCGATTTAATTTCATTTATCTATCTAATTAGGAATATCAAAATCCACCCGGCTTTGCTTGAGGCCTGACTGTTACTTCAAAAAAGATGTTGCTTCTTACGCTTTTCTTTATATATATATTTATATGATGGGCCGAGCCACAGGCCACGCAGGTCTGAGGTGGGAAGGCCCGACCAGGCCCATTAATATCTCTATATCAAATCAATTTCATTTTTTTGAGGCATGAAAATGGATCGAAAAGTGAAGATAGCCCATAATAAAAGAGCCCATTTTGATTGATGGTCGAGTAGTAGTTTTCCTTTGTCTTGTATATTTTTATTCTCTTGATGTTCTCGGGAAACAGAGATGTCTTAAATTAAGGGAATTCTTTGACCAAAAATACAAGGTGATAATTTTAATAAGATTTACATGTAAAAAATTTGTTGGTAAAAATTACTAAGTTACAATTAATTTCATTATTAAATAATATTTTAAATTACAAAAACAGGTACAGTATCATTTAGGTGTATAAGTAAGTTTTTAGGGCCATCTAATAATTTAGGAATTTAAATATTCAAATTCAAGACTATAAGTACTTGTTGATATTTGGAAAAGGCTCTTTTACTGATTCAAATGATTTATTCTCATAATTTAACCAACTGAAGTAATGTGTTTCGGTCTTCCAATAAAAATAGAAATGGGATTATTTCTAGTCTCGTGGATAGTGGGGTGACTGGACAAGCAAAAACGGGTGTAATAAGCCATACACTTTGTGCCTAAGTGGCTTTTTGCCAGAACTGGGGAAGAATCAAACCCAATCTTTCTGATGTTCAAGTAGCTAAACCAAATCTCACACTTCTGAATAAGTTAATAAGATCCCTCTTTTTTTGTTGTGATGATTTTCCAATATTGTGCCTAATCGCTAACTTTAGCCAGCCTTTCTAACGATTGAGATTTGAGAGAACATTGAGTTTAAACCTTGTATTTCTTAATACATTTACGATCAAAAGATTTTATTGGTTACTGTGATATCCTCCAATCCTTTTTTGATACGTCAAGATTCATACAAATCAAATATTACTTGCATCCCCCCATATGCAATTTCCGCCTTATCATCCATTCTTTGAGTTTACTTGTTTGGTAAAGGGAAGAAGATCCGGTTCTCTAATGATGTTGCTAGTACAGGAAACATGAAAAAGAAAGATACCCAAATCACACTCAATTTTGGAAAAGTAGATGCCCAATCTCTTAAGTTAAAGAGGGGCTGGAAGTGATCAATCAAACTAAACAAGGGTCATTTCTTGTCTTTTACCAAAATTTTCTTCAAAATCTTCGACTTTTCTTGCACCAATATAGCCTATGATTCTTGCTGAACCTTAATGCATGATCGGATCTGATCCATACAGGTAATTCAGTTGGTCGGCCATAGTTGTAGAATCAACATGAACATGCATGTAAAAAAAGCCAGTGCCCATGTCTTGGCACCGAAAGTCTATAACCGAAATGAGGTTAGAATTGTACGGCATTGACCCCACAAGCTTAATTAAGCTTATACAGTAGCTTCTTAATTATCGAGTTAGGTTAGGTGCCCATTTCAAAGCTTTTAGACGAGAAAGTAAAATGGGCCATATTTCTTTAGTGGGGCATAATAGATTCGGTTTGACAAAAAGGATATCTGTACTTGTATTTTTATTGACACCTCTTTTTCATCAAGACTTTGGGTCGGTTTAGCTTTGTTTTCACGATTAAGAGGTCAACCATTTCTTAATTGGCTCCTTTCAATTCTTAATCACTCTTCAAATCTTTCATACCTCTAGACAAACCCCAATAACTACTAGCTAGTCATCCTTTGGTAGAGGAACAAAATAGTTCTTATCTTTCTAATAAACATGCTGTAAAATTTGAATTTTATTATATAGCACGCTTATTATTACACTTTGTTTTTAGTCTCTTAGGAAGTACCCATTTGGTCGAAGCCGGTGATTAATCCCTTTATTTATTACTACACTAATTTATCATGTTCGTTTAGGTAGGTTGACTGAGTTAGACCCACAGGACTGGGATTTACATGGTACGAAGCTGGGATTCCTAGAGACCTAGAAGTCTTACGCCTAAGTAGACGCCCGTGAAATAGGGTGATCTAGGTGTTGGGGAAAGGAGGATCTGATCTCATATAATAGTCATAAGCAGGATGTGGATAAAATGTTTCACTCTAGCTTTGACGAAAGCATCCAATAAATCAACAGCTGAAATGAGTTCAACTGTTGATATTTAAAACCCAAAAGGAGCCAAAATAGTGGAATTTCCAGGGAATAAATGAAAGGGAGAAAATAGTGTTATTAATTAGTTACTAGAAGATAGAAGGAACTTTTGTTTCCATATTTTCAATTCCGTGCATTTCCTGAATCGAGTTCTTATAAAAATTTGATGGCAGATTATTCAAGTTCAGAAAAACATTAAATTAATAGTAAACTAGATCAGGGGGCAGATTGTTTTAATGTCACAACATAAGCATCATAATAAGTGAAAAGGGTAAACAAAAAAATGTGACTCTATTATAATTTAAGTAATTAAAAATTAAAAATTCAAAAATTTACACCTAGTAAAAAAACAAATGTCAATTAAAAATAACAACAAAATATATATGACATAAACATTATATATAGACTCATTAAATATTATCATTATAATGAATTAATTAAATTAGTAAGATTGTTCTCAATTAATTAATTTTAGTACAAAATAATAACTTATTATAATTATCTTAAATTATTAGTTTGAATTATCTTAAATTTTCGATGGCTCCTCCAACTTTTTTCTATATAGCTATCCAATTATAAGTAAATTACTAAATTACTAGGTGCAATTTAAGTTGTAAATAACATAATGATAAATCAAAATTGACATAATAGGTTTGAATTCTACCAAAGAATTCAATTAGTTAGCAAACTATAATAAAGGTTTTATAGTTAAGAAATATGAGCTAGCTTAGAATAGGAAGCATGAACCCATCTTAAAAACCACATGTACGTTCATTTTTATAGAGCAAGAATGTGAAAGCCACTTACAAATATGTCCTAACTAGTTTACAATGAGGTTAATAAAGTGATCATGCATGTATCTACAATCTAAATATTTAAGATTTTATTTAAACTTTCATAAAAATTCAAGCAGTGAATTTTAAACATACCTTTAAATTTTAAAGCAAGAATTGTAAAATTTGATTCAATGTGTGCTTTCGCTATTATGTACTTTAGCACCTATTATTGGACTACATTTGTAATTAAATTATGAATATCATCATTCTTAACAAACATAACAAAACTCTCAAGAAAGAATCAATTAAAAGATCTCATATCTCATGATGACTTCAAGGTAACCTTACCTATAACCTTACTAGTTATAGAGTTAGATGTTCCACTATAAAACAACCAATACCAAATAGATGGCCCAAGTTTTTTTAGATTTGCAATGGGTGTGGAATAGGTACTAATGAAACTCAAAATCATTGAACGAAATATGCAAACATCCAAGCTCTAACATGTCAACATCTAACTTAAATAAAAGAAAGTCTCAAATATGTTCTCATAATAGAAAATTACTCAAAAAGTTAATGATTCCATCTCTTTTTGTGTAAAAAAATATTTAATTACAAAAAAAATCAAACATTAGTTTTTAGGACCAAAACTTACCTAATGTTTCTTAGAAAGTACTCTAAAAAAATAAGTAATCAAATCAACTTTCCCATGAAAACATGTGAAGTTTCCTACTTCTATTAAGACTCTAATAAGGTAAAGTAAGTAACAAGATAAATCAACAATAATGATGGATGTTGATAAAAGCAGCATAACTAACATGTTGAAACATAAGGCATTTGGTACAAAGAAGGAGAAGGTAGATGGTGAAGAGGCAAAAGAGTGATGAAAAAAATTGAAAAGGTATAATGAAGATTTAAAAAAAAAAGTTAAATAATATATTGCTCAAATAAGGAGTATAAGGTTCTTTGCACAACCTTACTCATGTATTACATGACCTACTACCAACCTTTCTCTGATACAATTTTCACATAATTAAAGTCTAGTTTAACATTTACAGTGGTTAATGAACTGAGATTTAAAACTTATGATGACGCTTCAAATTCATTATAGAAGGAGTTGTCATACATACTAAGACTTGAACCTAAAGAGCTAATGTAAATTGAAATTTCTTCTTGGGAGTTTTTCTCCACAACCTGATTAAAGTTGCACTTGCAAAAGCCCATGTTCGCATCCTATACTTAAGCTTGACATCATAGCCTTAGTTGATCCCAAAACTACTCCACCAATCCTATCACATCTTGTGGTTTGCAAGAATGCAAAATTCAAAGCTTTCTAATGCTTTACTTGTGAGGAAAGAGTATTTTATTAAGCTAAACAACCATGATATTTCAAGCAGTAAGCAGCTGAAGGATGAGACAAAAATGTTTATGAAAAAGAAAGAGTGATAGAAATTGTACATAAGCTTGTAGAAAAAAGTAAAACCACAACCATATTAGTCTGATAATGTTTTTGCATTTGTTTTAACCCCTCGTACTCTCCATTAACATTCTTTCTTTACTTTTCACTCCTAGTTTCTCTTTAAGGACCACACCATTGTCATCATGCGTCTTCTTTCTTCTTTTCACAAATCAAATTAATAGTAGCTAGCTCAAATCCATCATTCAGATCTTTGTCATTGGCATACAAATTCATTTACTTAAGATAATTCCATACACAATACTATTTCTTAGCACCTTAGAAATAGCAATAATGAGTTGTACTCTTATTAAAGAAAAAGAATAACATGCAACAAAGAACTTAATTTAATGATTATAAGTGAATGACGGAACTTAGGTTTCAGTAATTTATTAGTTCAAAATTCATTAAAACATGCTAGAGACACTAGAAGCTTAAAAAGAAGAGTTGTACATAATATCCCCATAAATACGCAAAGATTGATGAAAAACTTGAGATTTGGAGAAAACACACATAATAGAAGACAAATGAGGGAGCTATTGGATGACAAAGAAAGATGTAAGAAAAAATAGAGAGAAGGAGTGTCTTTAGGTTATCAAAATGATTTCAGTTTCATTGTTTTTATTCTTCTTCCTTTTTTTGCTACGAAAATATCTTTAACTATGAAATTTATTTTCGTAGCTAATAATTATGGGACCTGTATGTTTTTTTACTACAAAAATAAGTTCATAGTTAAAAAATGTTGCTGAATCTTATTAGCTACAAAAATATTTCGTTGCTAAAAACATTTCACTATGAAACTAAACTTCATAATTAAAAAATGTTGTCAAATCTTATTAGCTACGAAAAATATTTTGTACCTAAAAACCTTTCTCTATGAAAATAAAGTTCACAGTTAAAAAACGTCATCAAATATTTTTATTTGCAAATATAAAATGTAACATATCCTAAACATAGCTAATAGTTTTAAATAACCTACGAAATATTTTAAAGTTGGAGGTATTGTTATAATAGGCTACAATTTTAAAATTTTGTAACCAAAAGGTAACATTTGACTATGAATTTCAAATTGTAGAAAAAAAAAACAAGTAGACAAAACACCTATTTGTTTTAGTGAATGACTAAAAACAATTTATTACTAATATATAATACAATATAAATCTCATAATTATGATCTAATCATAATTTTGTTTGTAATATGTATTTATCATATGAACTTTATTATATACATCTAAATATGTATATGATAAATAATATCTTTAAATGATTATATCACTAAGTTATAACTAACTAATTAGTTGTAGGGCATAAACTAACACTTTTATTTTTAGGATGATGGAAGAGATGATCCTATTGTTGGTTTCTCTATGATGTAAGATTATCTTCACTAATGACCTGTTTGTCCTAACTGTGTGAAGTTGATCTCTTGTCTCTAGGCATAATATTACATCTTAGAAACATAAAAAACGGTTGGTATCAATGATCAAATAAGAGATCAACACATTGGTACTTCGTCTTGGGTGTTTCCTATAATCTTCTGCCTTTTGTCCTTGCATGCTCCAATTCATGAATTGCAAGTTAGATGCTCCAAATCAATGATTTTAAAATCGAACCGGCGGTTCGACTGAAATAAATATGAACCAGCCAAGTTTTCCATCTGGTTTGTACTCATAACCTCTTTGAGAAAAAATCGACCAATTACGTATAAATCGGTCAGTTTCCTTAAAGACCGCTTGATTTTCCTAAAAATCGGTAAGTCACTGTTTTTAAGTTACGTGAGACCCATGGTCTATTTAATGATATAGGATCCATCATCTTTTTAATGATGTGGGACCCACCACTGACATTTAATTTCCATCCACCAACTACTGCTGTATTTGTAGCTGTACATCTATTAACTTTGAGTTTTAGCATAATGTATTATAATGAAAGTTAAGATTTTAATAAGTAAACTCATAAATAGTTTAAATATTCAATGGAATTTTTTTCAACTAAAAATCATATTTTTTAAAATTTATATTCTTTAATCATTTCTTTCTATTATAATTAAAATTTTATTTTAAATTAGTATTTTTAAAACAAATTACTATTTTATTCTTAAAAATACTAAAATTTTTAATATCGCTAATAAACTATATTTGTAAAATTTTAGATTCTTTATTTTATCTCCATGCATTTTAATTGAAAATTTTTAAATTATTATTATTAGAATATGTTATTATTTTTATCATAAATTTTTTTAAATAAATTAAACTATTAGTTAGTATATATAATTAATTGCAATTTTATTTTAATAAGATATTTTATTTTATACTATATTTTTACTTATTCTTGTAACTTTTACTTATTATTTATTAAATACTGATTTTATAATAGTTTAATACCAATTAATTTTTTAAATCTTAAATATTTTTTTAACCGGCTTGGTGTATGGTTCCATTTTTAAAACATTGCTCCAAATCATCTCTTGTGTTTCATGGGAATGATTGAAAACTTTGGAGTTAATAAGGCAAACTACTCCTTTGTCAAGTGAAATCAATCGGATGTGGGACCTCATCAATTTCCTTCCATGGGATTGGCTTATCTGAACGTCTTGACCTTGTCAGTCATTTTCCTCTATCGTTCAGGTAACACAAAAACGCGAGTTCCACTATCTGTCTATTTCTATCAGTGGTGTGTATCAGACGGGCAATGATCCAGCATAAACCTTTTCCAGAAGCGAAACTCTACTTTCTGTCCGCTTTTGGACTTTGTCCTAATAATGCAGAAAACAGAGATTCAAAAATTTCAGATTCAAGAAATCTTGCTCTTGTCTAAAAAAGAGTTGATAAATTGCTTAAATATGTTTTCAGGATTGATTATGTACATTCCTGTACAAAACCACGCAGTTGGATTATCTAACCATCTATCAAAGCTAGTAAAACCCATATTTCTAATAATGCATGGACAAGCACTAGTACTCCATGACTTAAAAGAATCATATAGCTATGCCCTTATCTAGCTTGAACCGAAGTTACAGTGACATCATTCAGGGAATGAGCTCCTTCACTGGTTGACGGATCTCCACTGTTATAAGTTTTCGTGAAGATAAATGCAGGTTGTTTCGGAGGTGGAAGAATGGTGTCGTTACTCAACAAGAACACAACGGTAGACATGGTTGGACGGTCCACTGCAGAATCTTGCACACATAACAGCCCAATGTGAATGCATCTCAAAACTTCATGTTCAGGGTAAGGTTCAGTGAGTGACAAGTCTACTACCTCCATTGCACTGCCTTCCTTCCATTGATCCCAAACCTGAAAAAGCAATTGTTCGCCATAGCATTGGCATTGTGCATAAAAGAAATTAATAGTTGTATCAAGACCAAAACCACTATCACTCACATATCCAACCATGTTTGAATCGGAACTCTCGTGGTAATAGCTATTGTTTTTTCTGCCAGTGATAATCTCCAAGAGTAAAACCCCGAAACTGTACACATCGGATTTCACTGAAAATAGGCCTTGCATTGCATACTCTGGTGACATATAACCACTACAACAACATAATTTGAAAGAAGGAAAGCAGCAGTATTTAGATTCTAAGTGAAGTTGCAGCAAGAAAGCCAACCTGAACTGGATCCATATGTTCAAATAAGTTCTCTAGTATTCAAGTTACTTACTACGTTCCAACTATGCGTTTTGTGTTTGTTTCAATCTGATCCACTCCAACAATTCTAGCCATGCCAAAATCTGATATTTTTGGGTTCATTGAGGCATCTAGTAGGACATTACTGGCTTTGAGATCTCTATGAATAATTCTTAATCTGGAGTCTTGGTGAAGATACAACATCCCTCGAGCAATCCCGCAAACAATGTTGAAGCGAGTTGTCCAGTCTAAGAGTGAGCCTCTGGTCTTATCTGAATCGAAAGTATGCATGTACAAAGCGCACACAGAATTAATTGTTGAAAAAGAAACATTAAGTGAAAAAGATATAGATGGTCGTACCAAAAATAAAGGAGTCCAAACTTTTGTTTGGCAAGTACTCGTAGATTAACATCTTCTCTTTGTCGTGAATGCAACAACCAACAATCCTCACAAGGTTTCTATGTTGGAGTTTTGCAATAACTACAACTTCGGTCTTGAACTCCTCAATCCCCTGGCCAGAATTCTTTGACAATCTTTTGATTGCTATTTCTCTTCCGTCAGTCAAGATGCCCTATGAAATGAAATCATCTTATTGGGAGTTCGATAATTGTAACGCATACATCGCGGTAGAAAAATCATCTAATGGTAGTGTGAATATAAACAAACTTAAGGCTTGAATTATACCTTATAAACTGAACCAAATCCACCCTCACCAAGCTTGTTCATAAAGGAGAAATTGTTTGTGGCCTCAGCTATCGTACTCAGATCAAACAATGGTAAATCTGAAGGTCTGCTACTTTCATTTAGCTCCATTTCAATTGGTGACTCTCCAAGGTATGAACTTATGAATCTAAAGTCAAATTTGTTTCGTCTTTCTCTGACTGTAGATGAGAATTGGAAAATATAAATGGTTTCAGCATTCCCTAAATTTTACCATGTACTTAAAGGCTGTGGTTTTTTAGATGCATGTCAATCTTGAAGCCTTGGTCAAGTGAAAATGGGAGCATGGGATGCTATACTGCTCATTGATTGGCCAACAAAGTATATGCTCAGTTTCAAATTTGTTTCTTTTTTTAGAATAAAATAAAGGAATATGAAGCTCTGGTGTAATAATGCATTGGAAGAGAGGCCGTGGGTTTGAAAATTTCATGTAAACAAAAATACTCCATTTAGGTACTGAGAATGTCCTTAAGCAATGATGGCTTGGGCCAGAAGGCAAAGGATGTGAACTAACCTTTTTTCTTCCGCCTAATCCACCAAAACACGGCCACCATGAGAAAGAAAGCAACAACAATAGATATTATCAGCATTGCCTTCATTCCTGGCTTCGCAAGAGTACTTCTAGACTGCCGATATTTAGCTGACAAACAAATAAATAAATAACATTGCGATTGTAGTGTCAAAATCTAATGTCCTTACGAATTGTTTTTTTTTTTAGGTTCCCACGAGAATCTTAAGAGGGTGTTATTATAAGAAGGTATTTTTAAGCCATCTATATTCAAACTAATTCCTGTTCAAGTAGGATAAGTTTTTTGTGAAATGCAAAGCTATGATCCTAAATTTTAAATGACTGTATATATGAGGAGGGTTCAAAACTGCTACCTCAAGCTAAGAGAACCTCTTACCAACTCACTTGCACTTTTGAGTTTATTGCTTTAGATTTTAATATTATAATAAAACCTTTAAAAATTAATAATGTAATAATCATATACAATTTATGAATCGAGATTATAAAAATCTTTAACTTATCATATATTAATTAAAAAAGCTTTGACTATAATCTTTTAGTGACTACATTAAACCTTTGAAACCTGTCACATGCATTACGGGGAAGTTTATACTTGTAAAACGTCATTCTTTACTTGTAAAACGCCATTCTTTTGCAACTACGAAAACAAACACTAATCTAATATATCTCCACCGTTAATAGAAAAGATAAAGAAATAAATACTCTCTTCTACTCAAAATAAAAATCGTTTTGGAGGGATATTAATTATTTAAAATAAGTGTTGTTTATCATTTTTCATGCATATTTATAATTTTATTTCTAAAATTACCCTTTAATTTCTCTTACATTCTAATTATACGGATTACATTTTTAAGACAATTCAACATGTAATTAATAAGGAAATATCAAATATTTTACTAACTTTTGTGTATCTCTCTAAAACGAAACTTATTTTAGACAAGAGGGAGTACTAATTTGGAGGTTAAAAAGGAGGGAGACGCCTACCATATTCTTCGGCATCAACCCTGATGTAAATGTCCTGTCCAATGTTTTGTTAGAGAGAGGAGAAAGAAAATACTACAACTCTGTTTTGATAACTGTAAAACAGAGTATAACAGAGGTCTTGGGATTCAACTGAGGAATTGTATTTAACTGATTTTTAAAGGTGATACAAAAACTCAAGCAACTGATACAGCTATATAAAAGAAAACAACAACTAACTACCGAAAATAAAGGTGCATGATTCAAACAACGAATTCCAGAAAATCTGCTTCCACTAATAGTAACCGTATAACCACGTTTGTACGAGATTAACTCCAACATGTTTGAGTATGTTCTTGTGTCAACCAAATCCCCGTACCACATCAGACAGTCGAACCCTCTCTCGTCTGCACTTGTGTAAGCTGTGCAAGAACAGTTCTTTAAGCACTCTTGCTTACAAGCTTTCAGGTTTAAATTCATGTCTGCGAGTGCCACCGATGTGTCGGGAACTCTCACGGGTGCTACCTTTATAAACCCTTCTCCACTCCGGCACACCGACACATTAGCTTTCCTGATGCACCCACCCGATCCGTCTCTGAGGTACCAGTCACGAGGTGACTTAGGTTCATAACTTGGTAAGCACTTGCATATAAATGCATCTGGATTATAGAGATCACAGTTACTGTTTGGACCACATTCGTTGTAGTTATCACATTGGTCCTTTGGCGCGGACCATATTCCGATCCATCTACGATCATGGCCGTTCCATGTAGACCGTTGGACGAATCCTGATTCGTTTATCGACATTTTCGAGATGATACTAGAATTCATCACCCCATACATAATGCTTACCTCGTCCTTATTATTCGCAAAACTAACGTTGAAAATGTAATTTTTGGTCATTTCTGGTACTCCACTCCATCTCTGCCCGGTCCATGGCCCACCCCTCCACCATTTCTGGGAACCTTTGTACAGAATCAACTGAGGATAGCCTGTGGGATCAATTCTATAGTATATGTCACCGGTTCCAGGATCATCCTTGGATTTCCAAGATGACAGAAATCGGTCCAAACCGGTTCTCTTGTCCAGTCCAAGCTTCATATTAGGAAGTATAGTATCTGTAGGATAATCAAAGCTCTGCCATAACACCCTTTTGCTATCTTGTTGCAGTAACACCAGATTTCCCGTATCCAGCAGCTGAGCCATGGAATTGTTCGGTGCTAAGGCAGAAGTATCACTGGACCAAAGAAGAAAGCTCTGGTTTGCTGCATAGATGACAAGGCTGCCCTTGTTGTTGATAGTTAAAACCCCAGATGAGTCATTGAGGGGTTTATCTCTATTTGCTACCCAAACAACGGTTCGTTCAGAGACCTTGTGGTACCAAATTCCCAGGTAGCGAGGAGTGGATCGTGCAGTGTCTGGATCAAAGAAGCCAAGTTGGAAATTTCCTCCATTAGAGACTAGAACATTACCATCTTTAATGGAATTGCCTGGAGTTATGGTGTCCATTGATATGGAGAAACCGAGAGTAAGGAAGAGTAGAAAAGTGCTTAAAGACCCATGTAAAGCATTCATGGTTGATTGAAGAAAGTTGTGACTCTCTAGTAAAGTTGTGGATATGATATACCGCTGGATTGCAGTAGGGTCTTTAACGTGTTGACTTAAACGATAAATGCAAGTTTTTCAACTGTTACCGACCTTCTAGGATAAATGGTTAATCAAAAAGACACAACATAGTTGAAGTTAGTCGACTGTTTGTTCAAGATTTATAGTTCTAGTAAAAATTTGGCGTTTGAGTTGCTACTTTGACTGCGAATACCTTAGAATCTTAGCCAAACATATTTCAACTCATTGACTTTGAATTATTGATTAATTCAATTTTAAATTTTTTTTAAAGGTGAATTCAATTTTAAATTATTGATCATGTCTAAAGGAATTTATCATATCAAATCAAATTTGGAATCTAAAATATTCAAATTTTAATTTCAATTCGATAAAATTGAAGTAGTTTGTTGACTTCATAAAATGCCCAAAATTCTTGCCACCTTTAAATTGCTGATATGTTGACATACAGGAGGAAGGACAATAGATAGAGTTAATACAGATGCTCCACGAAATCAATTAATTTCATAAGAGCTCAATTTCTTTCATATACATCAGATAATCCTGGTCCAAAGTTTGCATTTTTCTTTGTAGAATACACGGTTGAAAATAAAATTCAACAGGGAAACTAACTACTGAATCTCTCTATACAACATGAAAAATGATTTGCATTAGATGTCTTCCTTGCAGCTTTATTGAACACAAAGTGGCTTATTCGGTTCAAGGGAAATCATGGTTGCAGAAATTGTAACTAGATAAAAGGGAGCTAACTGCAAAAGCTATACAAGCCAGGAAGGCCATTGCAACTGAGGTAGTTGCCATTTCTGTGAACTGGTCTTTTCCCCAATTAAGTACGTATGCCAACATCTGCAGTTGAACCAAAATGAGGGGTTGCCATTCAGATAGAGTTGTGAATGCAAGCTGACTTGCTTGTTTTCCATTACAAGAAATGTTAAATTTTCAACAACTTCTACAGTTTGAAAAAGGGAAAAATTAGTTCCAACTTAGGTTGCATAGTGGAAATGCAAAACTGGAATCCCAAAGGGGAAAGGTAGATTGATTATCACAGAAATTACAGTGTCTAGGACCTTGATAATATCTTTCAATTGAATTCCAATTCCTAACTGCGCTAAACCCCACTTGATGAAAAAGTAAAACAATGAAGATGCAGCTGCCTACAACATAGTGCATGTTCCCAATAGATATAATATAGTACGGATACGAAAAAGCAATAGCTAAATTTCAAAGAGCCAGTTAATATGGCAAATGTGAGCTGATATTGATCAAATTATCATTATCAACTTCAGCTTACACAGGCATACCACATTAAGATGCAAATTATTTGATAATAATACTACATATGCAGCAGATCATATCACTTAGCACCAAAAAAAAAAGTGAAGGAACTAATTCAATATTAATCACACTTTTTTAAAAGAAAAGGAAATAATAAATAATTGTCAAATAATATTGAGAAGTAATAGCTAACAAGCAGTGAAGGAAGAGAAAATACTTGGATCCATGCTTAAATTGCAGACTATTGCACTAACTGAATTCCTCGACCCTTATCAGCAATCCATTATAGCTGTTCAAAAGTTCAATTCATCCCAAGATTACTCCTCAACAAAATTGGTAAATTTTAATACTTCAGATTGCAAAAGGCTCAAAGCTTAATCACCAAATCGTTACAATCACAAAAGCGCAATTAAAATCGAAGAGGCAGTAACTAGAAAGATAAATAAGTGATTAAAACAAAAAATCACTACCTTTTAGCCTATCCTGTTCAATGTTTTAGGTATTCTATAAACAAAATGAGAAGTTCTCGCAGAAGTCTTATAAAGTTGGAATAGAAAGAAAGAACCCAAGACACGAAATTCTCATACCTCGGCAGTAATGTTGAAAACTTTACAACTAAAACTTGAAGATAAAAATATCCCAGAACCAGTTTCAGCTAACATGCCACCTACCAAGCTAACGATCCTAGGAAGAAACATGACAAGAACATCGCAAAAGCTAATGACTTCGCAACAAAAAGGAGCAAACTTGCCTGGAACAAAAATTACAAACAACAACCAATCTTGATTGATCCACAGGATTGATTCAGAAAATAGATCGAAAGAAAGTTGCGGTGTGGTGAACCATAACTGAAAGAGAGAATGTTGATTACATGTTCCTGGTCTTTGTATTGAACAGACTTGACATTCGGGTAAGCCACTGCAGTTCACATAAGAACATAAATGAAATCAATAGATCGAGAAATGACAAAAAAGAAATAAACCAACTACCTGAAATGAAGCGAGTGAAGATGGGTTAGTTGTGTCCTGGAGAAGTTGGTGGTCACTTTTTCACTTATGAAGATCGGTTTGCAAAATAACTGCGGAAGATAGTTTGTGATATTTAGGATTTTGTTGTTGTCAGTCAGTACGAGGGAAGAAGAAGAGATACGCTTCTCTCTCTGCTTTCTTATATAAGTATATGTCGGAAATTATAAACAAAAATGTCTACGCGAAAAAAAATAAAATGAGAAGTTTTTTTTTTGGGAAAGTATCAAATTTGAACTTTTTAATATTTTAGTTTTTCAAAAAATTATTTTTATTTAAAAAGTACTTTTAGATTTTACAGTTAAACACTCATTTTTTAAAAAATATAATTTTTGCGATAAAAAAAATATTTTTTTTCAACTTTCAAAAGCTAAACTAAATAGGCATTGACATTTGCTAGCAATAAATGATTAAAAATAATAAAATAGTGACTTCTATTTCCTTTTTGATATCATAAATAAGATGAGACTTGACTTTTAAGGTATTAAAG
>JANITW010000003.1:24117921-24135662 GCA_027564335.1 Erythroxylum williamsii
CTCACCGCCAAACTCAGGGGTTTGTAATTTTAAGAAATCATTGATACTCACCCCTTCATCATCTAAAGCTCGCCTAGATAATCCTCTAGGCATTTGTACTGGCTGTGGTGGTGCAGGAGCAACTTCAGGTACACCCTGGGTCCTTTCTCTCTCTCTTTCTCTAAGTATTCTTACTTCTTCTCTCAATTCTAGAACCTCCTGCCTTTCTCTTAAGTCTCGGTTCTCTGCTTCTAAGGCCTCAATTCTTTGTTGTAAAGTTCTAACATCTTCCCCTTGAGCAACTGGGGGTTCAGGTTCATTTTCTATCTCTGATCTCCTCCTAACTCTGGGTGGAGATCTTTCTTCCTGTTGTTCTTACTGTACAGACTCGACATCAGGTACAGCAGTCAAAATTTCCCCTTCCTAGGACGACCTCGTCCTCGTCCTCGTTGAGGAGGTGTTCTCCTTCTAGGAGGCATCTCTAGTATAGAGAAAAATTAAAAACATTTAGACATAAAAATAACATGCTATTGACATGATGCAGATCCTATGCTCAATGGTATCATGCTCATGCAAAAATATCATATGCATATTTCATATTATCAACCTTTCTTTAATACTTTTTGTACAACATATAGATCGCAAGATCCTTTCTCGTATACAACCTGGCTTTGATACCATCTGACACGACCCATTTATCTATAGTCCATGCATATCAAGCACGTTTTGTACAACTTTAAAACCCTCCTCTTCCTTTTTTCCAACAACTTCTTCGTTGTCATATACTGGTCTTGCCTCTTCTTCCTTCCCTTCATCCATAGCCTCTTCATTGCTTTTTCCAAAGTTCGAGTCTGGATCTTCTTCTCATTCTCCAATGAAGGTAATTTAGTTGATGCTTTTTTAAAATCATTGAACCCTATACCCATATGCTTTGATATAAATATTTCAGTCCCAAAATGATGTAGTTTAGGTATGTTTAATGAGTTGGCTTAATTAAATGACGTAGTTTAGTTAATCTTAATTAATTAGTTTAATTAGGTCTGATGTGTATAAGTGTTTAGGATTTTTGAAACACGTGGCAAACCACGTCAGCAAATTTGATGGAGACATTAATATCGTGCTAAAATTTAAAGTTTAAGTATTTAATTTCCATTTTTTAAAATTTGGGTTATAATTACAAAATTGAGTAAAGTTTGAGATATTCTTTATAATTAACCCTACTTTGAAATATAATAGTAATGTTAGTTATAAAAAAATATCAACCACATAGAATTTTGACAAATATAATTATTTTACATTTGTCTAGTTATTTCATCTTACTTTTAAGAGAAACTTCAATGATGTACTAGAGTGATATTATTATATTCAACATATACATTTTGTCTATTTATTTACACTTTCTATAAATAAATGCCTTATTTTTTTTAATGGAGAATTACAAGCATACTAAGTTATTAGGAGGGGATAGGAAACCCCAGATATATCCTCTAGGAGGATAGTAGCACAACCTACAAGCGAGTTTTGATACCAATAGACGCCTAGTTCTAGAGACTTGGCCTGGTTTGCTAGCCAATCTGTAGCTCGATTAGCTTCATGGTAAATATGCCTAGCTTTCACTATCCATTGGCGTTGTATTAATTGGTGAATTCCCGAAATAAGGTTGTTAAAGGGAGTAGGCGGTTGCTTGGATGATGCTAAAAATTGAGAACAGTAAGTGAGTCCATGTCAAGTTCCACTTGTCGATAAACCATACTCCATGCCAATGAGAGGTCGTTGTATACTCCCCATAGTTTGGCACAAACTGAAGTGCAATAACCAATATTGTGCCCAAAGCCACCTAGCCAATTTCCTGTGTAATCCCAGAGAAGATCTCCTGTCGTATTGAGGCAGATCCAACCCTGTGGAGGAGTACTCCAACCCACCAGAGTTTCGACACGCTGCGGTGAACACAATAATGTGCATGCAACCAAGAGTTTTGCTTGAACAAACGATTGGACATGTTTAAAGACAACATGAGGATTCACCGACCATGAAAACTGAGGGTCAAAAATTGAGTTGTTACGCCAAATCCATAAATACTAGCATGTTTTTCCAAAGACTAACGCCCAATCTAAACCTTGGAAGGTTTGATGGTTACGCAAGTTTGCTAGCAACCACTGATTTTTGTCCTCGTGGAAGAAATTGGCAATGAGATTGCTGCTGGCAAAACCATTCTAGAACTGACTAGCTCGACAACTATCTCTAAAAATGTGCATAATTGATTCCACCTCTCCACAGCGGTGGCATGATGGATCTGATGCTTGATACCTACGAGTGCATTGTTGATTCGATGGAAGTTTATCACAAACCAAGAGCCATAAAATGCTCGAATTTTTTATGGATCCTCCCAGTTCCATATCGTTTCCCAAAACAAACTTCGGTGACATTCTGTCTGGCAAGTTATCAAATGATAGGCAGAGTTGATGGAAAAATAATGTTTGAAGATGCTCCCAAATTATGCGGTCAGGACGTAACTGAGGGCATGGAGGTAAGATGCCAACAATGGCCAAGCAGAGTGAGGATGGTAGTATATCATGGAACAGGTGCCAATGTCAACCTCCACATTCATCCACAAAGTCCTTTACGGGTTTATTCAACAAATGAATGGGAATATGGTCAATTATTCGATCCTTAAGGGGCCCAAAGTCTTAGACCCATGCATCTTGTCAAAACTGTGTTCGGTGACCATTACCCACCACCCATTTCAACCCGAGGATGACCTGCTCCCATATAGACGCGATGCCTCGCCAAACCATTGGTCCTCCAGTAGCTGTGAGTTGGTTAGGGAAGTTGTTGTGGTTGAAATTATATTTAGAACATAAAACCTGTACCTACAAGGCCTTTGGTCGAGTAACCAGATGCTAACCCACTTTCATCAGGTATGTATCATTCATTTCCCTTAGTTTTCGGATGCCTAAGCCTCCAGCTGATTTAGGTTGACACACTGAATCCCAGTTCAGCAACCCATTCATCTTATGCTCTGTGGTGGATCCATAAAGGAAACGGTGAATAATCCTTTCAAGATCATCACATAATTGATGAGGTAGCTTCACTGTTTGCATAGTATATAGTTTGGGAGAGCAGACAATATCATATTGGATGAGCGTGGTCCTGCTTGCTAATGAGAGGAACTTGCCACGTCAGCCTTCATGTTTTTGCTATATGTTTTCCAGAATATACTGATATGATCTTTTGGAGGAGAGCTCATGGATGATTGGAACTCCAAGGTATTTGCTTGAGTTATGGGAGTGTTGAAAACCCAATTGCCTACTGATTTTTCGTGCCCGACTAGAGGAGACATTGTGAGAGAAAAAGCATTGTGTTTTGGTTGAACTCACCCTTTGGCCTGAAGATGAACAAAACGGTTGAGAAGTTAGTGAATAACTAGTTGGTGATCATCTTCAATTTTGGCGAAGAGAATAAGATCATCCGCGAAGAAAAGATGGGTGAGTTAAGGGCCTCTGCGACTCAGGCATATAGGTTTCCATTGTCCAGTTTAACTGCGTCATTAATCAGATGTCCCAATCTTTCGAGACACAGAACAAAAATATAAGAGGATAATGGATCGCCTTGGCGAATGCTCCTATTCGGTACAAAACTGTTTGAAAGCTCACCGCCCCAGTTCAGTTGCATAGACACTGTGGTGATGCATTGTATGGTGATATTAATGAGGGAATCTGGAAGTCCCGCCTGTAGCAACGTGTCTCTAATGAATTCCCAGTTCAACCGATCATACGCTTATTCAAGGTCAACTTTCAGAGCTAAATATCCAGAGTGCCCTTGGTTTTTCCTCATGGCATGGATAACCTCTTGCAGTATAATAATATTGTCTGTTATATGTCTGAGGGACAAAGCTACTTTAGGTTAAAGCTACCAAATTGGGGAGATAGGTTTTGATTCTGTTAGCCACTATTTTGGCCACTACGTTATAGGGGATTGAACAAAGGCTGATAGGTCCGAATTGGGATATAAGAGAGGGGGAAGAAATTTTTGGAATGAGGACTAGGAGTGTTCAATTGAGTTCAGCATCCTAAAGTTTGAAGTTAAAGATTTTCTAAATGAATTCCTCCATAGTGACACCAACAACGTCCCAATGTTTCTGGAAGAATAGAGATTGGAAGCCTTCAACTCTTGGCGCTTTATTGGCAGCTATTTGAAACATGGTTGATTTGATTTCTTCCGGTTGAAGCAGGGCTCCCATTTCCTCTTTGGCATGAGATGGCAATGCTGGAAATGTTTCCTGGGAAGCTAGACGCTGTGACATAGTAAGTTCACTTGTATATACGGCTTGAAAGTAGTCCCTCGCTAAAGACCGCAAAGCTGACGGATCTGATACAATACTACTGTCTACAGATTTTAAGGCTGTAAAGACAAATTCGTCAGCATCCTTTTTTATAGACGTGTGCACAAATTGTAGAGTAGAGGCCAAAATTTGGACTTCAACATACTCCCTTCATAAGAGCCAGATACCCCCCGAAAAACTGACTGCTTCTACACGGTAAGATTGCTGAAAACCCAACCTACGAATGACTTCAACATACTCCCTTCATAAGAGCCAGATACCCCCTAAAAAACTGACTGCTTCTACACGGTAAGATTGCTGAAAACCCAACCTACGAATGACTTTGTCTGCACAGCTACCGCTAATTCGTGTCTCAACCAAGACAACCATGCACAGTATAATATTTAGATAGTTAATCCCTTTATTATGCATTCTAATATAATTCAATTCACACAATAAGATATAACAATATATTTTTTACTTCTTTTTATTATAATTAACCATGTTTAGAAGTACAAAAATTATTGTTTTTAGAATACTAAATATTTTTTAAAAATATTTCTCAGATGAAAAATATTTGTAATTAGACAATTCTTATGAATGTTGATTTCTTCAACTTTTACAGTTTGGTAAATGATATCTCTTATCTCATTCTGGTGAAACAAATCTAAGTAAATTTCTAAGCCCAAATAAATCAAATAAAATTTACTTAAATAAATTATATATTATTAAAAACTAATAAAATTAATTATATTTATTAAAAAATTCCAAACCCTGTGGAGGCATGAAAATGATTGGATTTGTTAATGCCTTTGTAAAAACTCAATAATTATTTATAACACATTCTCATTCAATCATTACATATGTGAAATTTATGTCAAATGAGTAACACTTTATAATATTTTTTAAAATAATTCTTTTATTCTTCTATGATTTTTATTCATCAATTGTAACATGTGTATCAATTTATTTATCAACTATTTCTTTTATGTAATCTTACAAAATAAAATTATAATATTAAAATGATTAACTCAATATAAAGGTGTAATAGAAATAGTAATAAAGTACATAAATAAATCTAAAATTAAAGAGAGTACATTGAATTATGTTGAATTTCATGAGGTAAAATGGTAAAGGTTGATGGAGTAATAACTTTTTTTCCTAGAAGAGTAACTACATATAAAAATATGTAAAAATGCTTTACAATATTCATGCAGAATATTGAAAGCTTATTATGTTGATTCTAGTTATCTCGCTATGCTCTATTATAGTCAAGAAAATTCAAACTTGCTCCTCTAAATTAAATGACTAGTTGATTTTAAGCCACTTAAAATTTTTAAGTCATCACATATTATCAAAAAGAGTATCTTACAAATTCTTAAGTTCTCATAAATCTTTGTAGGATTCTCAATCATAATTTCCAATATCCATTCATAAACTAATATAAGAAAATTTTTGCACAGTTGATTATGTAAATGTAAATATTCATACTCTTCTATAGTTAAAGAAATTAAAACTTTCTTAGTCATTTCATCATCTAAATTTGATTACAATATAAAAAGAAGTTATGTATCTACAATATCAATATTTAATTAATAAAGATATTAAAATATAACTGCTAAACCTATTCTTAAATATTAAATCATGTAACATGAATTCAAAAAGTTTATATCAAACATTCATTTAAGAAGTTAACATAAAACATACATTTAAGATGTTCAAACCACATAATAGTTCTTAATATAAAAGCGTTTAACCTAATTTTAGTTCCGTTTCAATAATATTAAAATATGTCTAAAGAGATATAATCTAATCTATCTTCCTTGCATTTGACATGTCTGTAAAGATCTCCTTCTAAAATATAGAATCATATTAATCCTTTACTAGTTTTTCGTGCTGTGCACTCTCAAAATCCAAATCATATAATAACTTTAAGCTTTCCATCATTATATTAATTTTTTTGATTAAATGAATCATTATCTCTAATAAATGATGTTGCCACCATTTTTCAAAGTAAATCATTCTTTTTTCTCAGCTGATGATTAATTATAGTCAAGACATTTTCTATTTATTTTAGGGGGATCTCTTTTTCTTAGAAGGAAAACTTGTAACTTCATCTTCTTTCTTATTAGAGCAAAAAAAATTTCATCAGCCTCAATTTTTTGTTCCTTGTCTCTACTGCTTGATGGGAATTTAGTTGATAGATATATATGTAAACTAATTACAGTAATATCTCAAAACCCCTACCATCGTTGTCTACCTGTGGCCAAAAACAACCCTCTTCTCCACGCCCTACTGGAAATCAAAACCATAACCCTAACCTTCCACTTTCTTCGAATTCTCCCCCAGCAACTTCACACCAGCCCCCCCTCCTAACCCATCCGAGCCCTTTCTCCTGTTCTTCCTTCTCCTCTCGATCCAAAACCAACCCAAATCTCGATCTTACCCCCAATGGAGAAACCTTCAGGTAGTCTTCACACATGGAAAGCCGTTGTCTCCGAAGGTGTATATGGGTGCTGCTTCTAAGGACACATCCTTGACTTACTACCCTCTGTAAGTGAAGGAAAATCAAATCTACGTTACTCCTCCACCAGAATTGGCCAAGCTAGGTGCGACAAAGTTCCAATCCTCCCTTATCAGTTTTTTCATCGATAAGTGCCCTGCTTTTCCTCTAGTACAGAGAGCACTAGTTAGATCTTGGGCTGAGTTTGGACTTACGGACATATTAATTACCAGTTTAAACAACTTTCTCTTTAATTTCGAAGTTGAGCTTGGTATGAATGAGGTCCTGGAGAAAGGGCCATGGCACAAACAAGGGAAGCCTTTATTTTTAAGGAAATGGTGTCCGAATGGAGGAGAGCAAGAGGTAGTCAGATCAACTCTAGTATGGACTCGGTTCTATAACGTCCCTATTAAATATTGGTCTACAGAAAGGTTAGGCAGAATAGCTAGTGCAGTAGGTGTCCCCCTTCTCATGGATACTCCTACAGTAAAGATGACTAGGATTTTTTATGCGAGGGTCTATGTGGATATGGAACTACACAGGCATTGGCCTGATTCTTTCTTGCTGGCTACTTATACCGAAGATGGGCATTCCTCATACAAGGAGATCAACATATAATACAAATGGAAACCAGACACCCAAGTTTTTAAGAAGGAATGGGAACCCATCGGGAGGAAGTTTGCCACTGGTTTTCAGCCAGAATTGGTGCAAGAGAAGGAAACTCCACCTTCGACCCTTCAGAAACAACAGGAGCAACTTACCACTTTAGACACCATTTGCTTACTACCCACCTCAAGTGAGGAGCTTCAACAAGACCCCATTCTTCTCAGGCAACATCTCAGACAGAACAAGAGAGTCACCAAGGATGCCAGGGAGTCCAGGAAGTACATATCTCACCCTAGCAATAGAGGCTAACCATCAGGAAGGACATCACATTGGCAAATTTGCAGAACCATCTCCCTCGGCGGTCAATCAAGTAAGTATTTCTCCCTCCTCTCCTAGTTCTAAATTGGTTCCTATTAGTAGCTCTGATTTCAAGGGAGCGGCAATGGGGATTTTACTTCTAAAACCAATAGGAAATCAAAAAGGAAGCAAAAGTAGGTTTCTTTTAGTTAATTAGTAGTATGGATCTTGTCTTTTGGAATGTCAGAGGGCTAAATTGCCCTAATAAACATTTAGCTGTAAAAGCTAGTCTTAGGAGTCTTTCTTCTGCTTTTGTGTGCATGACTGAATCCAGAATCCGATCCCCCTCCTTTTTGCATGATATGTGCTCCTTGATGTTTCCTAGATGGCATTACCTCTCCAATATTGATCAAGCTCCTAATGCTAGGATAGTTATTGCCTAGAATATAGATAGATTCTCTTGCTCTAGGTTAACCTCTACAGATCAACTCATCCATTTAGAAGTCACTCCCATCAATAGCCCCTCTCCTTTCCTTGTCACTTGTGTGTACGGTTCCAATAACCTTAATCACAGGAAACATCTCTGGACAGCTTTGACCCATATCTCTTCCACTGTAGGTAATTAGCCTTGGCTAATAGCAGGGGACTTCAATTCCATTTTGAATCCCAATGAGGCAAACCACCTGAGTCCCTTGGCCTTGCAGGGTATGAGGGACTTTAGACAATATGTAGATGACTGTGCTATCTTTGATCTTAATTCTAGTGGTCCTACCTTTACTTGGACTAATAAACAAAGTGGTACTCTCAGTGTTGCCCAAAAATTAGATAGAACCCTCATCAACTCTGAGTGGACCTCTCAATTTCCCAGCTCTTATAGTGTCACTCTAAATCCTAACATATCTGATCATTCTCCTTTAGTCGTAAGGGCAATGCAAATCCATTAGAAGCGATCTTCCCCTTTTAGGTTCTCTAACTTCCTTGTCCACCAGCCTCACTTTCTTCCTATAGTAACAAAAGCCTGGAGTAATCAGATTGGAGGCACTCCTCTGTTTTGGGTAGTGTCTAAACTTAAATTGGTTAAAAGGGGCATTAAATCCCTTAATTCTGGTCAAATAGGAGATGTTAGTGCCTGAGTGGAGAATTGTCAGGCTAACCTCAATAGTATCCAAGAGTAGTTGAGAGTTGATCCTTAGTCTCACATGCTGAAGGTTAGAGAGTCTGAAGCTATTCAAGATTTGCTTAGAGACTTTAGAGATCAGGAATCCTTTTTTGAGCAAGCTTCCCGTATTAAATGGCTTTAAGAAGGGGATAGGAACACTAAGTTTTTTCATCAATCCCTTATTGCCCACCAGAATAGGAACAACATTCACTCTTTACTCTTACCCAATAGGTCTAGAATTGTAGGGCTTTAGGATATCCAAGATCAGTTCTTATCTTATTTCCAAACTACTCTAGGGAGCTCTAAATCTCTCTCCCCCTCATAAGAGTTTGTGGCCTCTCTTTTCCCTAACCCTCTACCCAAAAGCCTCTCCTCCTCCCTTATGGCAGAAGTTTCTTCTCAAGAGATCCACGAGGCTTTCAATTCCCTTCACCCCACCAAGGCTCTGGGCCCAGATGGTTTCAATTGATATTTTTTTTGCCATTCTTGGCAAATTATAGGTCCGAAAGTCACTAAAGCCATTCAAAATTTCTTAATTCATGGGAAATTCCTTAAAGAGCTCAATTCTACTTTCATCACTCTTATTCCCAAGAAAACCCAACCTACCACTGTGCAAGACTATAGACCTATTTCTTGTTGTAATTTTCTTTATAAGGTCATAGCAAAGATTATTGCAAACAGACTTAGAGAGTCTCTTCCCCTTCTAGTGAGCCATAACCAAAGTGCTTTTGTTAAAAATCGTTGCATAGGTGATAATGTTTTGCTAGCTCAAGAAATTCTTAGGAATTATCACCTTTCCAACATTCATAAGCACTGTGCTTTCAAAATTGATCTTAAAAAAGCCTATGACACCATTCATTGGGAGTTTCTTATCAATGTTTTAGTTTTAGCAGGGCTTCCTGGGCAATTTATTGCTTGGATTCAAGAATGTATCTCCTAGCGGGTTCAAATCCTCTTTTAGTCAAGGATTTTAAAAGATTATATGATTTGTAGATTTGGATTGTAATTGAGCCTAGAATCAGTGGCGAGAGAGCTACTAAAGTGATCAAGAAAACTGCTTTCCCTAACTCTCATATAGTGGAGGCTGTGAGATTCTCTGGAGGTATATGGCTTTTATGGAATGACTCTAAGGTCACTATTGAGGCTGTTAGACATCATCAACAATACCTTCACCTCAAAATGACTAAAGACTTTTTACTCCATACTCATCAATGGCACCCCATCCCAATTCTTCAGAGGGAAGTCTGGTGTTAGACAAGGTGATCCCTTATCCCCTTTTCTTTTCATTTTATGTAGGGAAGTCCTCTTCAGATGGTTGAACAAGAGTCTAGATGGCAATTCATTGTTCCAATACCATTGGAGGTGTAAGTCCCTCAAAATTAACCATCTTCTCTTTGTTGACGATCTAATGCTTTTCTGCCGTGCTGATCTTCTCTCAGTGAATTCTCTGCTTGAATGTTTGAGGACTTTCTCGCAATTGTCAGGCTTAGAAATCAACCCGACCAAAAGCCACTTTTTCTTATCCCTAGATTCAGATAACTTGACTCCCCAAATAGAAAGAATGTCTGGCCTCCAGAGAGGTAGCCTCCCCATTAAATATTTGGGGGTTCCACTCATTACAGGGAGACTTTCCCAAAGGGATTGCAAGCCCCTTTTGGAAAAACTTGAAGCTAGGATCAACAAGTGGACAAATAAAACCCTTTCCTATGCGGGTAGGCTTCAATTGATCATCTCGGTTCTTTCTTCCTTTCAAGTCTATTGGTATACTATGTTCATCCTTCCTTCTTCCATCCTCAAGGATATAGAGGCTAGACTTAGGGCCTTTCTTTGGTAAGGGTTGGGTACCTCCAAAGCCAATGCAAAGGTTGGATGGTCTAACATTTGTAGACCTAAACAGGAAGGAGGCCTAGGAATTAAACACTTACCTACTTGGAAATAGGATTTAGATTTTATTTCATGATCATGAAGCTCTTTGGGTGAAGTGGGTTCATTCTATCATCTTGAGGAGGGGTAATTTTTGGAGTATCCAACCTAATAGCAATAGTTCTTGGAGTTGGAGGAAGATTTTATCTGTGAGGGATAAATTAGGGAACCAATTTAGATTTAGGATAGGAAATGGAGCTTCTACTTACTTCTGGCAGGATCCCTGGCATTCGAGAGGAATTCTCTAGCACTTTTCAACTCCAAGGGCTATTAATGGCTTTGACTTGACAATGGCAGCTACGGTTTCAGAGGTGATCAATAATAACTTGTGGACCTAGCAAGAGTTAATAGCTGAGACTCTGGGTACCCTAAAATCTATTCCCTATCTCCTGAATAACTCTCAACAAGATAGATTAGAGTGGTTAGCGGGGTCAACAACTCATCTTGTTTATACCAATTCTTCAGCCTATTCCTTTTTAAGACCCCCTAGACCAAAAACCCCTTAGCATTCACTAGTTTGGTGCAAAAGGAATAGCCCAAGGTGTTCCTTCATCTTATGGTTGGCCTATTGTAGCAAATTACAAACTAGGGATAGAGTTCCTCACCTTCAAACCCCAAATTATTGTTCCTTATGCCTCCATGACAATGAATCCATTACCTATTTATTCTTTGACTACCTTTACTCCAAAACAGTGTGGACATATTGCCTTTCCTACTTCCATCTTTCCCTCCCACCACAGCTCAATCTACACACTATCCCCTCTTGGCTGAACCACCCACATCCCCTCAAAATGCCCACTGTTCTCCCAATTTTACTTTCCTGTGTAGTATACTCCCTTTGGAAAGAACGCAATGCCAGGACTTTAACAAATGCAACTATGGAGGTGGATGGCTTGAAAGCTAGAGTGATCACCCAAGTTTAGGAGCACCTCAGAGCACACATTGAGGGAAGGTAAGGTAGGAGAGTTTTTTTCTTCTCTCACTAACATCTGTTATGAGGTTTTTTTATTTCAGGTACATAACCACAATTTGAGAGACTGATGGTGACACTTGTCTACTCCGAAGCTCTCCAACCACATTCAAAAATGGAAAATTTTTCCACCCACTGCAGATGTATACAGGCAAACCCAATCCAGCAGGGGCATCTCCCTTTCCAGCAACCACACATCACAACAATTTAACAAAGGTCAGGTTCCAACCAAAGGTTAACAAACCTACTTGTAGGAGACTGCTGGTAGTAGCTGCTCATCAGCACAACTGCACTTTCACCCTCCATATTCCATGAAAAGCTTATAGGACAATTCAATGGCCAAGGAAGACCTACATGGGGTGGCACTAACTACAGCAAACCAGTCGTGGCTAGAATTTAATACTAAGGGTTGGCAGAATCTAGGAAAGCATGCATACATTAATGGGGGTTCTTGAGACTGTGTGATTGCTGTGGTTTCTGAAGCAATTTGAGATATCCTATGCACAACTACATGATTGTTTCTAGTTCAGAATGATTCACATGATGTAGTTTGCTTAGGTCATAAGGCCCTCAATGTATCTTTGATTCCAGGTTTGATGTTTTTGCCTTTTGTGGAGCTTTGCTCGAGGATTAAGTAGCATAGGTTCTTTTAGTTTCTGATAGAATTGAGATGAGTTTCTATACTCTCTCAAGCTGTGTATATAACTTTTCCGTCTTTTAATCTTATTACTGATTTAACAAAAAGAAAGTCTTCCTTTAATTATATTATCTCAATATTGATCAGTAAAATTAATTTCATTGGTCAAAGAGTTGTAACTAAATTTAGTTTCATTGAGTAGTTCTTCAAATTCTTCAATCTAACCATCAATTCATTATAATTGGCTTTTAATTAGATATGATTATACTCGTTATTTTATTTTATTTAAAAAATATCTTGATATTCTTTTGACGAAATTTAGAAAAGGTCACAATTGCTCAAATTTGTTTCTTCACTTCCTTCAGTCCATATCTCCATCATTTTTAGTTGTTTTCACCCAATCATTTGAATCACTTCTATTATCTAAACTTTTCATAACTTAAAACAACTGAGAAATTTGTCTTAAGTAATATTTATAAAACTGAAAAAAGACTAAAAACTTGATAATAATAAAGTTTATGACAATTAAAAAAAGAACCAAATAAGAAGAGGTGTAAAGAAGTACTTAGCAGTCATCCTAACGTACTTATAAGAACGTAGTTCAATATAAACAAAGTTATCAATAATTGTCTATTTATCCTTTTCCTAATAAACAGTAGTTGATGTTTAAGAATTGGTGCTCCATTATATAAAACCACGTGGTGCAGCACTTGAGTAGCATCATTGATACAAGATGCTCATGGATTATACTCTTCATAGGACTATCAAAAGTAGGTTTGGCTTAATCCTACTAATTAACTGCTAACAGTTGGGTAATACATGAATTTATAAGAAGGCAAAGCATGGCAATTGTTGACAAGTACTTTTATCGTTAAATAGGAGAAATGTATACAAATTTTAGGTAGATACTGCTGTTGTTAAAAGAATTGGGACTATAAAACTAGTTTTGATCATTTTTGTTGTTGAATGAAGTAGTTGGTAATGCTTATTAAATATGAATTGTGGTTTTATTTATTTATTATTCTGCTTTAGATATCACCGATTCAAATTTAAAATTGCATAATTTTTTGGGTAATTAAATTGTAGTTCAATAAATAAATTATGAACCTTGGCGTGTCATTCTTCTCTTGTTTACTTCTCATTTACAACTTTGGTTGATTTTTCAAAATGAGAAAGGGCTTGTATGAATGATCAAATTTTCATAAAATTACTTGGCCATTGCCTATGACGACTATAAATGGGCAATTGGTCTGCATTCCATTCATTAAGTGCCTATTGTTGGTTTGACCAGACTTTCACTAACAAAGTAAGTTGTAAATATCCTGTAACTTTGGTATATCGTACTGCTCGGGCTCAACTAATTGACAAGCACACTTAATCTGACATGAAAAAGCTATTGTCGATCAATCGATGCTAAAGTTCGCTGACCACAAATGATTACTTGTTTTTTGATTGTGATCATGCATATATGCCTTCTCGACTAGCTTTCTTCAGTTCTGAACATGCCTATATGTGATTTTACTTCCTCAAAAAGGAAAATAGAAATATTGAACAAAGTTGAACTCATAAACCCAAATATGAAGGCAGAAAAATGAACATAATCATGCTCATGGACCCTTTCGACATGTTAGAAAGATATTATATGAACAATAAAATATGAATAGTGAACTTTTCAACCAAAATGGCTTTAGTTTATACCTTCTCAACTCTCGAAAGACTTAACATTTCAAAATTTCCTTCACTCCTTATACAACGTATAAAGTGGAACCAACTTAAAAACCCATTATAGAAAACATGAAAAATAATATAGTTAAAAAAAGTTAAAGAATGTGATAGTGTTTGGGCATTTATATCATTATGAAATCTCAGGATAAATTCAAATTACTCGAATAGCATTTTGCCTCATTCTAACACCGGATAATAGTTTTTCACTGACCATTAAATCTAACACATCATAAAATAATACGTTGCCATCATGTAACTTTAAAGCACATTAAATAACTCATATTAATAACCATAACACATCATTTATACTCCCAATGCACTAACAATATAAATGCAATTAAACCCAATAACTAAAATAATCACTGGTGTCTCTATAATTCTTCAGAATGCACATCACACCTAAAGAACTAAATAAATGTCATTAGTCACTCAATTCAAACACATTAAATATGATTATATCAATTTGATTAAATTCCCAACTTATCATAACCGCTATGTATTTTGCAATTTCTTTCTCAAAATTAAAGACTTAGAGCATGATCACAATTAATCATCATATAATATAAATCGAATCAAAACATATTTTACATCATAAATAATTTAGAAAATATTAATTACCATATACCACCTATTTGCATATGAAACATATCTTAAATCTCCTCTATATTGCGGAAACTGAATGAACACTACTTGAATTTCCTAATGTTATTTTTTTGGTAATTCAGTATAAATTTTTATACAAATAAGAAAATGTTATATACATAACTAGCGATTTTCAAAAAAATCTCTAGCCTACCAAAAGGGCTCACGTAATATAGATACATAGAAACCGTGAGCAAGGCGTAGATGAAAAACTATCAACACCACTCTTTCACAAACTACCTACCAAGAAGCCTAAGAAAACTAACTCTGCTACCCTATTACATAATTTCACCAGCAAGCATGACAACAAAAAAAAATGTCCAACAATTATATTCCAACCCCAATAACCAAAACCACAATCAGCATAACTTAACATGAAAAAGTAAGCAAGTCCTCTTATTTCCTTCTCCACAGTCATGGTTTCGTTCTACTCATATACCTTTATGAATAGTACCGTTGTAGGAAATGGTTCTCCTCCTGGTGACCTGCCTATTATAGGTTTGAAGGAAGTATAGAACTTCCTCCTCATTACCCCTGATATGTCACGAAAACTTGCACTTTTGTCAAAAAGAATAAAATAAAATAGAACACACACACAGTTACCTTCTCTTGGTGTTTAAGCAGAGATGTCCATAACTTATAAGATCACTTGTGAGGTAAAACTCCTTATATCCAAAGCTTCATCTCTGAAGGTTCGAAGGTTTCGTTCAGACCACAGATTATACACAACAATAGAAGAGACATGTTAACCCATAGTAATATGGAATGGAGATCGGTGAGTTAAGAATTGCTAATGTGGAAATGGTTAAGAATATTTAACTATACCGTTCTTGAGAAAGAACAATGAAAGAATATATGGTTGATAGTCTCAGAATCCAAAACACACAAAGAACATCGGTTGGGGGTATGGAGAAATAGTAGTTTATCCCTAGTCTGCAATTTGCTCTGAAAGGACAACCATAAGAAGAACGAATGTCTAGGCTATTCCCCTCGTGCCATACTAATGGATATCAAGGCACCATTGGATTGGTATGGATGAATCTGGGTTATAAATAAGAGGTTCTAGGATGCGAATAGGACCCACATTTGTATCTTGCCACCTCCATTCATTATTCCAAATAACATCCAATACTTTGGCATTCATTGGAAGATTTGACCCATTGATCAATCGGGGAGTCGAGTGAGCCAACAGGATACCTCTAGGATGCCAAGGATCCTGCCAAAAAAAGTAGAGTTATCATTTATACAAAATTGGTTCCCAGGTTGGTCTCTAATAGACAAGATCTTCCGCCAACTCTATGAATTTCTATTGCTAGGTAAAATATTCCTAATGTTATTGTCAAATCCTAATTAATGGTCTTCTCTATGGCTTGAAATAACCTCTATTTATTATTCACTAGCTTGAAATAACCTCTATTTATTATTCACTATCACTCCAACACTTCCCTCTCTCTTTTTGTTTTTGATTTTTACATAAACTCCTATTAAATTCATTTAAAAATTGCTTTTAAGAGTAGTTAACATATTAGTGGATTAATGTCCTGATTTATTAAATACTAGTTGATTAATATAGCAAATTTGTCGACCTATACACCGAATTAGTTTTAATTATCTCTTAAGAATTATAAAATTATTTTCCATATCGTTTTAAATCACCTACTTTTGATATTCTAAAAAATGTTCTGCCAAAATATCAAACATTATTTCTTGGTGACAACAAATTGAACCAACATGCTTATTCGATAAATCTCCTTCTTCCTTAATACTATCACCATAATTGCTTAATTTCTACCTTTTAAATATTTAATAATTGTTTTCGATTCAATTAACAAACATTAAATTCTCTTAACGTATTAATTTTATAAAATTATAAACATTATAAGATCAAGATTTTAAATCTCATGGTGAATTTCCTTTTTCCCTTAGACATGTACAAAATCATGTTGTGAATTATTTAATGGTTTTATTATAATTCAAAATTTTTATAATATATAAGATGCTTAGTTAAAAAGCAAAGTGAATAATACAATATAAAAATAAAATTCACAAATTATATATTTCAAAATATCCATCCCAAATATTTTTCTTAGACATTAATGATACCAATAGTAGTTAAATTGCAAATTGGAGAGTAGGATTGGTTTTTAACTAGAAACTTCACCACTAAAGCATTATTTATAGTGTTTAACTAATTTGTCTCCCAACTAAAACTTTAGTTGGATTTGCTAATATTTAGTTTAGGGGTTGATACCAACTTACTTTTGAGGATGTGTTTTATGGTGGAGAATTTTAAATAATCGCAATGATAGAAGACATTTTAGATATTTCCTTTATGTTGGTCCATATGTCATCTTCTTATTGGTTGTCTTTTATTTAGATAAGGGATGATTATGATTTGATAACTATTATGTGTTAGAATCCTATTAGTTAATATATTATAACAACAACAACGTCCCAGTAGGAATCTTGTTGAGATAAGACATTTAGAAAGGTTCACAAGTACACAACCCTAACCCTTTTACTAGTAACAAGTGTAGCTGTTAAGTCCAAATGACTTTACTTAGAAATGATTTTGATGTATAACAAAAAGAACAAATAAAAAGAAAAACAAAACAGACGAAGACAGACGAAGTAAGAACAGACGAAGTCAAGACAGACAAAGTCAGACATACGAAGTCAGATAGACAAAGTCATACAGACGAAGTCAGATAGACACTAAACAAAACAGACGCAGACGCTAAGTAAAAGCAGACGAAGATGCGAATAGTAAAGCAGACGAAGATGCGAATAGTAAAGCAGACGAAGATGCGAATAGTAAAAGCAGACGCAGACGCAGACGCAGAAACACAGACGATAAAATACAGACCGAGAAAAGAAGATGCGGAATTCAAAAAGAAGACGAAAGAGTCAGTTCGAGTTAGTTACAGAACTCAACTGATTAACCGTTTCTTTAAAGATTCAAGAAACAAGAATCAAGAA
>JANITW010000003.1:24149684-24160486 GCA_027564335.1 Erythroxylum williamsii
ATTTATCACTGATGCAGAGGCAAACTATACGTGCAATTCAATTATGAATGCACCCAACACTCAATCCATCCAAATTATCGATATGCCCATCGCCTCGGTAACGGGATGTTACAGATCGGGTTCGGAGACGTTCTCCAGACCCGCAAGTCGCGACGTGCTCATGAACACACCGCGACGTGCGAGGAAGTTGTGCATGTCGCAACGTGCGAATTTGTGCACGTTGCGGCGAGCAGCAGGCCGTTCGTCGCGACGAGCATGGTCTTCTTCGGGATGAGCAGCGGGCTGTTCGTCGCGACCAGAGTGGCCTTCGTCGCGGCAAGCCCCCGATTTCCAGCATAGGTAAATTTTGGTATTTTGGGCATATCTTTTGTTGTGGATGTCTAATTGAGGTGATTTTGGATTCGTCATGAACTAGAGCAATAGGGCTACAAGTTAGAAAGTTCAGAAATTGCCTCTAAGAGTTAGGAATTGGGTTGGAAGTCGGATGTAGACTTTTAGTACTTTTACTTTTGATTTTCAAGCTTTTTGATTATTTTCCTTTAAATACTGCTTGTTTGGAAACTTGGTTTGTTATAGGAAACCAAGTTGACCTAATCCAATCGCAAGAGGAAGGACAGCAGTGAGTTTGGATTCTCAAGCGATATTAGGTGGGTAATGTAATTATAGTTATTGTGTGATTAGGCAAATTCTTTCCTATGTATGAATATATGTTATGTGTTATGTACGATGAGATGCATTACATTTTGATCAAATATGTGGTTAATTGTTTAAACATGATTTGTTATAAGATTTGAATGACTTGTAAGAAGCATGAGAATTGATAGAAGTACATCTTGATTCTGAGCATGTTATGCCTCGACTTCGGTCATGGCATTTTGAATAAATGAAAGCTTGAAAGCATACCATCTGATAAAATGATTCTGAGCATGATTATATGCTTTTGTTTGGGCGAGAGTGGAACCATTTCGTTCGTCACGTGCACGTTGACAAGAGCCTTCTTCCGGCTGCCCGCTTGTGGCATATGACCTCCGAATGGACACATTTTGTTAAGGGTGTAAACTTCGGTTTCTCCATTTTGTTTCCATGGAACCCTCGAGCCGTGTGATGTGCATTGCATACTTGATCTGTTCACTATGAAACATACTTATGACATGTTTTGTGAGTTGAATTAATTATGTTGAATGCGTAAATTACTTGGTTAGCATGTGAGTGCTGAAATTGTTGCATGTATATATATATATATACATACATATGCCTGAATTTGTGCTAGTTACCAATAACTATAATTATATTAGCCACTGAGCTGTGTAGCTCAACCCATTACTTTTCACTCCTCAGGTGCAACTCAAGACATCACTTGATCCTTGCCAGGCATCGAAGAACTCCGCAATAGTTAAAGATCATTGCATTAAGTTAGTATTATTGGTTAGCCCACCAAGCATAACATTATTTGGCATTCTCATGTATTGTATTTTGGATTTAAACTTTCATATGTATCGTGTTATATTGAGAATACTTGGTTAAATTCTCGGATTGTAATGCCATGAAGTCCTTTGGTTTATGGGGTGTTTAATTTATAGATGGAATGTCTGAGTATGTGTTTGTATGGATGTTGGGATCAGGTCTGAATGTTTGGGAGCTTGTCGCGGCGAGCCAGTCCTTCACCGCGGCGCAGCCTGAGGGGCCACCTCGGGAATAGGGATCTGGGACCCGGGCCCAACATATATGATCTGATTCGCAAAGATTAAATGATGTGCCTTGATAGTGTGAGTATTAGAAATATACATGTTCTATATGATTAATTGTGAAATATGTGATTTGTGTATGTGAGTCTGGTGAAATCATCAATGATGGTTCATTCATTGAGTTCACAAAACTCATAAAAATTGCAACGTAATTTTTTAGGTATTAGAGGAACATTCTGGACTAAGTTATGGCTCAGAGGTCTGTCAGCTGACATTAGAGAGTTATAGCTTTTGTTTTATAGTTTTTGTTAGAACTTGTATGAGGTTTTGTAAATATTTGTTTAATAGAAACAGTGTAAATTTTGTGAATGAATGCAATGAATGGTTTTAAAATTTTCTGACTTTTATATGATGTTAGTTGGTGCCATATGTAAGTTGGATTTGTTTTTGCTCTAACATATCATTATCATAGGTTATGTTCCTGAATGTTGGGGTATGTACCCTATGGTAGTGGGATGTTACATAGGAATATCTAAACTCACCTTTGGGTTGTTTTTGTCTTTGATTCACTAAAAATTTGATTGTTTATGTTATTTGAATTTACTATGATTAATTTCTGCACTTGCATAATTCGGTGATAGACTAAAAGAGTGAATTGAATGAAAAATAATTAAATTGGGCTAATGAGAGTTAGGTAATTTAATAAGAATGAGAAAATAATCAAATTGGTAATTGTGTGAAGAGAGATCTCACAAAAGTTCCCAGGAGTCTATTGAAAAACTTCAGATTTAATTAAAGGTTAGATAAATTATGAATTGAGAAATTGCATTTTTTTAATAATCTGATTAAGCTTTATAATTTAGGGCTATTGGTTATAATTCGAGAGAGAGTAATCAACCCTAGGATCATCCATGACCAATAATCCGATAATTCATAATTAATCAGATTAGTGTTAAAGATAAGTAAAAATTCCCCTTTCCCTCAATCAGTAGTTCCTTAGGTTGATTCCTAATGTGTTTGTTGCAATTTGATGATTTGATAATATTTTGTGATTAATTATTGAATTGATTTGTTTGATTGAATCGATTGATTGAATTGCATAATTGTTTTAGTTTAATTAAATTTGAATTTCTACGATTAGTTTTGACCGTAGATTTTAGGATTAGATTAACCTCCTCATGGGATCAACACCTTAGATACTACATAAACGACCCATATGTTTACAGAATATCGAGGTTAAAATATTAAAACTATAATATTGAAAAACCGTAATCACCTATACAAGATTTCTCTTCACATAATTTACCAATTTGATTTAATTATTATTATATTAAATCACATAACTTTCATTAGCCCAATTTAATTACTTTTCATTCAATTTACCCTCTCAGTTTGTTATCAATTTATGCACGTCCAGAATAAATTCACAATAAATCCAAATAACACATAAATAATTAAATTTCATTAAACTAAAGATAAAACCTCGAAGGTGAGTTTAGAACATCATCAATATCCAAAAATCCTATCATTAATTGTTATTCCATTTCTATACAATAATAAAATTGAAAATAGGAGGAAATACGAATTAAACGGACAATGGGAGGCAGCGACGTCGGGAAACTCCTGATCTGGGAAGTACGTTGAGTCAACTTCTTCTCCTCTTCTTTATTCCTCCTTTTTTTCTCTATCTCTTGATAATTCTCTCTGGGGTTTCTTTAAAAGTGGGTAATGCAAAAAGCTTCTTCTGCCTCTTTGTCTTATTCATTAAATAACTTTTGTGTTCTAAGTAGCCCTAGGGTATTTCCAGGGCCAAAAGGTCTAAAAATTCCTTGAAACTTCACATTTTTTAGTGTCTACGTGTCTACTCGAGGCAGTCCACGATCGTAGGCTACATCTGAACCTTCTGTCATGATCGTGGCATACAGGCCACGATCGTTGGCCATGTCTTGGGCTTTTATCACGATCGTGGCATATCGTTCTTTGATGTTGACCTTAAAACACTAACAAACACATCAAGGTATCTCAAAAATATAATAATTAAATTCAAAGACTTGTACTAACCCATAAAACAATTAAAACAAAAATGTATTTGCCATGCCCATGTGTTTCTTGTGTAATAGGTTATTATTACAGTGTTTTAGGACTTATTTTATGTGTTTTTTTTTTGCTTATTTTGATCTTCGTGGTTGTTCTTTTATGTTTAATGTTAGTTTAGGGTAAGAATTGATCATTTTGGTATAGGTGCTATAGGAATTGAGGGTAACCACCTTTATGATTGAGCTAGGGACCAAGAGAGGAGAAGAGAAGTGGAGGAGCTCTAGAACAAGAACCCACGATGATGGGATTGGGCCTATTTCCCATGATTGTGGGAAATCTCTTTAGAATGTTTCTGCTACATTAACCCATGATCGTGGGAAGCACAGGGATAAATCCCACAATTGTGGGAACTAGAGGCATAATGAATACGCGGGTTTCACTTGCTTTTAGGATTTTATGCCTTGTCTTATGACATAAAATGGCAAATATCCTTAAGGTCGAACGAAGGGTCATGAAAACTTTCCTCCTTGAGCTAAAAGACAGATTGCGAACCTAAACAGAAGTAGAGAATCAAGATTATCATTTCTAATTGGGTAAAGAATACACCAATTCCAAATTTTCTAGATTTAGGCAAAGAAGAGGAGGAGCTTGTTTCATTTAGTTCTTATTTCATTGTTTCTCTTCTAGTATCTTTAATATGGATTGTTTAGTTGTTGGGGACGTTAATGACATTATAAGTGGTTAAAATATTTTTTAGGGTTTGTTGTTTGAACTATTTGTGAACATTGATTTAATGATATAAATGTTTGTGTTATTTATTGAGCTTAAACCTTGCAATAAATCGATATCTGTTTTTTCCTACAAGTTACGACCCGTATACTTGCGATTTTGAGCGTAAAACAGGTAGTTTGGGTTACTTTGATTGAAGATTTTTTTATACTTTCCCTTGTTTATTTACAGATGTATGAACATAAGGAGCACATGAAGGTCTACTGAATTTAGTGACAAAGAGTTATCAGATATCACAAGGCATGAACGAGAGTTAAGAAGAGTGAAGCGCCAAGACAATATACAAAGAAATATGGCAGAAGAAGGAGAGCAAGGAGGAGCTAAGAGGACATTGATGGACTTCATGAGACTAGGTTTCAGTCCTTAAAGAGTTGCAAGGCTAGCGGTTCAAGCTAATAATTTCGAGTAGTGTGCAATTTTATGGGTAATCTAATGAAGATTCCAAAGCCCATCTTGCAAATTTTTTTGAGATCCGTGACACCTTTAGGTTTAATGGGATGTCTGACTATGTCGTGAGGTTGCGATTGTTTTCTTTCACTTTGAGATATCGGGAAAAGGCATGGTATCTCACTCAGTTCAGGGTAGATTACTACTTAGGAACAACTAGCCCAAGCATTCCTTGCTAAATACTCCCCCTTAACCTATAAGGAAATCACAAATTTTCAACAAAGTGATGGGGAGTCTTTATATGATGCTTGGGAAAGGTTTAAAGAATTATAGAGAAGTTGCCCCTACCATAACCTTTCGAGGGAGTTCCTTTTGCAAACATTCTACAATGGTGTAAATCAAAGCACAAGAGGAACCATTGATGCAGTTGCTGGAGGATATTTGATGAGAAAAACTATCGATGCAACTCATGATCTTTTGGAAGAGTTGGCGAGCAATAATTGTATGTGGTCAAGTAAAAAGAGAAGATAAGGGCGAAAGGAGCAAAAAGGTATGATCCCAATTGACTCCATTACAGCTTTATAAGCACAGATCATAGCCTTCACCAAGTAGTTAAACAACATGCAAGGAGCATCTTCATCTACAACCAAAACTATGCAATCACAATATATCAACATCAAATACAAATACAATAAATAATTACAACACCCAATATATTAACATCAAAAGAAATCACATTAACATTGATTCAAGAACAAATCCCTAAAAAAGTTTATAACATCATCATCAAACACAAATCTATCACTATCAAATCCATCTTAAACGTTCAAAAGAAAGAACAATAAAAATAAAATGAAGTGTCACTTGGAAGGGTCATAATAGATCGGGAAGATACCAACACTGCAACCCTTCTTCTTCATCTTCATTTCTCCTCCTTCTCTCTTCTTCTTCCTCTCTCCTTACATATTTCTCAAAGTGGCAGAGGTTAGAGCTCTCTTTAAGGTTCTTTCTCCTTTTGTATATAGTATTTTCCATTTTAGGTAAACCCTAGGGTTTTCTGGATATAAAAAGTCCCAACTGTCGCTTGATAAGTCTCTCTCTGGAGGCTATCCACGATGTCTATTGCATAGGTCACGATTGTGGCCCAAGATTTTTGCTCTCTATCATGATCATGGCAGAAGGAACAACGATTTTGGCAGACCCTCCATGCTTTTGTCACGATCGTGGGCCTGGGCTTTACTTCAAGTTTCCTCCGAATTGTCCCTGTTCTTCGATATTTGATCTAAAACACTAACAAACACATCAAGATACCTCAAATATGCAAAACTTAAGCTTATTGACATGTTCTAACCCATAAAACACTCAAAACACAAATGTTTAACTAAATAACACAATCCTGACCTAAATATACACTAATCATTCAATTTAACACTAAACACATACTAAACTACCTACTAAAACATTATGCAATTTACCACTATCAGAGTGCCCTCCCCCATACTACTGGGACCAAGATCAGGGATATCATTGAAATTTGAATTCTTCAACTTTCCAAGACATTTTATAGGTGATCTTAAATAGTTTCAAACTTTCTAAACAAACTATTTCAATTTATCTAATTGTTTTAGGATTATGCATAAAAGAATTTTGATGGGAACGTAATCTTAGAAGGTTCAATGGATAGGAAAGAAGTCTCCTTGATTTCCAAGAGAGTGTAATCATCAAAATAAGAGAGAAATTAATCGCATGCAACTTTAATAATAGCTTATATCAATCAATAGCCATCCCTTGGAGGCTCTAATTAATCCTAGTTCAGATACACATGTAGATAATCTTCACATCACATAAACAGAATAGTTAGGGTTACATTATTCCATTAGATCCAACTTTGTGCAAAAGGCTCCAAAACTAAATCCATGCCTCCTATAAATACTACTCAGATTGTATGGTGGAATTACTATTTGGATACGTATAATCGGTGTAATACCCCATTCTTACACTTAGGAATCATACGAGTCATATCATAAGAGAATACGTGAAGTGCATTTCATTTACATGCATCATATTCACATACATACATGAATTATGATTTAGTACACATTGCAAAGATAGTTTACGCAGTCAATTGATTTATTCTAGGGTATGAAAGATTTTAAATGTCTATGTTGTGATTTTGTGATTATGAATTGATCATGTTTTGAATTCTGGTTTAATGGACTACAATTAGTGAATTGGAATTTTTATCACAATTGGGTGATTAATGAAGTGTTATGTGCATCTAATCTAGGAAAAATATTAATTGGCAAGACTAATTGATACATGGGAACTTAGGGTGATCAAGTCTATGAAATATAACACACGACATTAGTAATAGTGTGACACATGGCTTGATTAGATGAGTGACAAATGGTAGTTTAATTGGGTGACAAATTGCCTAATGATTATGAGACAAATGGACCAATTATGGAGTGACAAATGGAAGTTGAAGTAGAAGACATATGGTTAGGTCTTAGCATGACACTTAGCATGACTTGTGTCCACCTTCTCTTCCACACATTTACACGCACGATTTTCACACATCAAAGACCATCTTCTCTTGTTCTTTCTACATGTTATCTTCCTATCTACCCTTCTCACTACCGATTCACACAACCCTTACAACCTTGAGATTTTGTGAAAATTATGCAATTTAATTCTTTAATATTCTGCTTCTTTCATCTTATTGTTGAAACCTTTTCTATCTCCATCTTATTATTGGAGTATCCTTGCTTATTAGTAGATTAAGTTAACTTAAAAATTGAGGTAGAATTAGGGCAAATCAAGTCAGTGATTTTTGATCTCTATGACATGTTGAAATAAAAACATTCATGATGATTAAATTGAGATGAGTGACATGCAGGGTTGGTATTAAAGTTATGCTGGAATCTAATGAATGAAAGTATGGTTTCTATTTTGTTTTTTATGCTTAAAAATAGTGGATTATATAGATGGTTTAGGTTGAGATTTAAAGTGTAATGATGATGTAACTATGCAGAAAAACGGGAATATTTGGAGTGTTCCAGAAATTGATAAGTTAGGGTTACATATATGAAGGTAAATGATAGTTCTGTTTTGATTATGATGCATGAAAGACCATGATTTATGAGTTATCAATTGAATGATTTTAAGTTGGAATTGGTGATAAAATTGATGAGGAAATGAAGTATAATTTAGGTATGATCAATAGATTAGTACAATGGTGTTAAAATTTGGAAAAAATATTGAAGGAAAGGGGTGGTGAACCATCTGTTCACCCATACCACGATCGTGGAAAGGTAACCATAATCGTAGGAAATGCCTTGGAGAAGAAAAGTTTATGTCTTGTCTTTCCATGATCGTAGCCAAGAGCTATTGCTACATTTTTTTTGTAGCTAAAAACATTTAACTATGTTTCTAAACACATACCTAAATATCGCCTATAATTTTTATCTACAATTTCGTACGACAAAGCAAGAACTTAACTAAAAATTATAGGTGACACTTTTTAGACATTTAGCTATATTTTTTTCTTAGTCAAAAATCAACTTTGTAGTAGTGAATGAATGGCATTGTTTACTCATTATCCATTTTACATATATGATTAACAATGGCACGCTTCATTCTCGAAGTCATCCAGAGGAAGTTAGACCTGCGTAAGTGACAAGATGATATCTTGTTATGTTAATTGGAATTATCTCTTTTGTTTTGGATATATTTTAGTTCTTAAATTGTAAAACAATAACAAGAGATGTTCTCCACCTCTCCAAATCAATAAGTTGTTTTCTTCTTAATTGTCTCTCAATATTTCATCTTTCTTTTATCTTTGGTTTTGAAACTTGGCTAAACTCAATTATTTTGATTTAAGAGGATTCAAAACTCTAGTTGTAATCTTGTAAGGTTTTGTTCTAAAAATTTTTTATGTTTTAATTCAAGTATTTCTTGTTTTAAGTTCTTATATTTCATGAATAATTAATATTGATTGATTTGATAAATTAATTTAAAGTTGATTATTCTATCATTATCCAAGAGTTCAATAATTTGTAACTGTCATGAATGATTGTTACAAGTAGTAAATAGGTTATTTATGATTTTACATATTGAATTTATGATAAACAAGAAAACTAAGTTAAATAATTGCAGCCATCTCAATTATTAAATTTACATTTAGTCTTTTTCACTAAGTTGATTATTATCATTTAATTGATATGGAATGCTATCATACCCAGTCAATTGATGGTAAGTTTTAGTTTGGATATTAGGTTTGAACCACTTAATTTAGAAAATTTTGAGATTTATTATGACTATCCTAATATGTTTTGGACTAATTGCTCGAATTATGACACATTCTTTTAAGACCAATGATTAATGTTACAATTAAATAACATATTTCCCTTGAATTGGAGTTAAGCACTCTTAAATTTATCTCTTTTATATTTAATTGATTTATTATGATTCCTTGTTAATTTTAGTTAATAAGTTAATTAATTGAAAACATCCCAATTTATTTTATTATTTGAAATTAAAAAACTCGTGTTTAGTCTTCTTGAGAATCAACCAGATTTCACGACTACTATAAGGAGTTAAAGAATCTCAATAAATGTACTAACAATTTTTTGTTGACAAGGTTTACTATTCAAATACAACCTAGATTCATATGTGGACACTGCGTAAAGAATGTCTTTATTATTAGAGAAGATAATGCAGAAAGTGTTAAGTTAGATTTTTTACTTTTAATATTAATTAAATTAATATCTGACATGGATATTTATATAGTATGTTTATTATCCTTTGTTTTTCTTTCCCTTATATTTTGTTAGCTACAATGAGTTATCAAACACATTATACGCAACTTGTACAGAATCAAACAGAAAAATAAGCAACTCCTTCTTCTTCTAAAGATCAAATTAAGAAATAAGGTAAACCCATACATCTAATAGCCAACTCACTTAGAATGAGTTTATATGTTTCTTTAAGAAGCTAAATAATGCATATCGTGTTTAACTAGTCATTGTACAATGTTAGCTTATAGGTAACTGTTGTTGATATCTACATGCATTGAAAATATAGAATGTTAAAGGATTAATAGGCTCTTCATCCACGAGATTTACCAGTTATTACTACTACTACTACTTCATTCAGAAATGGTTAAAAATAGGGAGAAGAGAAAGAAATGGGATAGCTTGTGGAATGGGGAAATAGCATAATTGTTTAAAACTTTTTAAGTAAATTTGGATAAAAACCCAATGAAAGAACCTAAGATATGGGCTTAACCTAGTTGTAAAGGAGAGGATGTCCTTGTTCTTGTTCATGACTCAACTATACTAGACAATGCTTTAAGGAGTCCAGATCCTCTGTCTAAGTCGTAATCTGTCTTATTCTGTCTAATGAAAAACGACGTCATTTTCTTCTAAAAATTGGACAACTCTATTATACAGAGGACCCACAGGAGCCGTTTTTAAGCCAAAAGACAAAGCCAGCCAGCCATAGAAAAACCTTTCAATAACAATAACGTTATGTTAAAACCTTTGGAATATTTAATAATTTTCCACTTATTTTGAGAGACTTTAATTGTCTACTTACTCTTATTCTTATAATTTATAAATAATAAGAATAAGAGTTGGTAGAAAATTAATAAATATCAAAATAAGTAGAAAATTATTAAATACCAAAAACGTTAAACAATTAAATTAATAAGAATAATTAAACAACCATAATAAAGTTTAACAATAATAAAATGGTTAATAAATATAAGGAATGTACACTGATCATTTTTTAAAATAATTAAATTAATAAGAATAATTAAATAACCATAATAATTTTCAATAATAATATAATGGTGAATAATTATAACGAATATAAAATTAGCACTTATCATATTTGAAAACA
>JANITW010000003.1:24160586-24170974 GCA_027564335.1 Erythroxylum williamsii
AGTTCGAAACGTTTGTTTCGATTTGCTTCCGTTTTGTTTCCGTTTCCGAATTTGAAAAGAATTTGTGCTTTTGTTTCCGCTCTTTCGTTTCATTTTCCAGTTAAGTATGAGAGTTTTGGATTAAGTAGTTGGATATCTAGTAATGGGTTCCAACACCATGACCTCTCTTGCCAACGCTCACACAGCAGGAAAGTCGAACTCTGGAGCTAGGAGTCTACTATCTCAGTCCTGAAAAATATTTGCAATGTTGGGTGAGTTTGCGAACTCAGCAAGAAACCATCATTGATGGTCTACCCAACTCATACATATACAAACAGTTCACACAATTCCATATAGTACCACACACTAACGAAATTAGAAATATCGCATGCATCATCATTTCACAATATAAGGCATTTCGTCTTTCACACAGTTTACAAATTATCAATCATATATACAATGCACGTGTGACACTTTCCATTTTATTACGTTGTTGTGACCGTGCGCCTGATTACGGTGGGCTTGAAGCCCTGATATGTTGAGCCAGTGGCTCTAAAATTTTGTTGGGCTCGAGGCCCTGATGCGTTGAGCTTAAAGCTCTGAAATACGTTGGCTGCTCTGTTCACAACTGCCATTATCTGATCATGCCATTATGCATAAATGCACATGTCTCAGTTTACAATTATTGTGCCACATCATAACACCCTATATCCAATTTCGCATTAAAACCAATTAATTTCAATTTATGCACAAATAACACTTCTATATCAAATTCCAAATATTTCGGACACCTGTGGTCTGAAATTAGTCAAAAGTAAACACACATAATCATCCTTTTATCTCCGCATGGCATAGGTGCATAATATTAAACACATAAGGTTGAGAAACCAACTAGGTTACTCACCTCAAAACTTTCGAGCTACTGCCGGGAAGTCTCCGCCACGTCGGAAGATCGACGCTCCACTTGAGCCTCTATAATAGTCAGAATACGTAAACATTACTAATTGCACAATTTCAGTAATCAATAATGCACATGCAGCGAATGAATTATGTACTATACATGTTTATGACATTCCCGATCCTATTCCCAAATCTTCCCAATTCAACTCTTTCACTCTAAATGATAGCAATTTCTAACACCATAATTCAATTCACTAAATTCCGAACTCTCTAAAGTCACACTCTAATTATAAATCACATTCACTATTCAATCACTATCCGATTTTGAGAACCTTCGAAATTAATTCCGAGTCTCTATTCCTATAAATTCACACTTCTTAGTCTCTAAATTGAGATCAATCCATAACCAACTCATTAGTAATTTAAACCTCAAAATCACGAATTACACAATTTAAACTCATCTTCGGAAAACTGGGGTCCTCGCCGGGACGCAAGATCGCTCGCCGCGGCGAGACCATCTCGCCTTCGTCGCGGCGCACGCGACAGCTATCCCCGCGGCGTGCTCGCTTCTGCTCACCACGACGTGCGTCTTTGCTCGTCGCGACGTGCGAAAGAAATCTGCTCGCCGCGACGTGCGTTCCCATTTGTCGTGGCGTGCGAAAGAGGACTTGCTCGCTGCGGCGTAGAATTAAACACTCGCCGCGGCGTGCAAAAGGGGAATGGCTCGCCGCGGTGTGTTCATCACACGTCGCGACGTGCAAACCCAGAAACACGCCCGAAACCCAGAATTTATCAGATCTTTCAAATTTTAATCCATCCAATTCAATTCAAAACACTCCTAAACAACTTAAAACACTAAACACAACTCATCTCTAACCTCAATTCCATCAAAAATCAATTATTCTACAAATACCCAAATCAAAACCAAATAATCTCTAAAACTCATCATCCAAAAATCAAACATTTCTCTCAACAATCATATACTCAAATGAATCGTCAAATCAAACTATCTAAAACATAAAAGAACAATAACTTACTTGATTTATCCTTGCAAAGCTTCAAATCACCCAAGAAACTCCAATCTCCAAGCATAGACACACCCACGGTTTCACCTCAAACCAACCCCAAAATTCATTTTCTTCAATCCAAGGCTTAAAGCTAGGTTAAAGATGATGGAAGCAACAATTTATGAGAGAAAAAATGGAACCTAAGAGCAAAGATGGTGATCCACGAAGGAAAGAGAAGAAGAAAAATCCAAATTTTCTTTCAAAGCAAAGGGGAATATCGTGGAAGACAAAATTCAAAAGGTTAGGGTTATATACTTAAGACTTAAGGCATGTTTGGCAACTCTCATGCCACAAGCCCAATTCTTAGGGTCTAAAAATCCAATTCTTATTCTAATTTCTCCCAATTTTGCAATGACTATGAATATTAAATCCTAAAATCATAACTCAAATTATCTCGTGCCAATTGCCAATCAATTTCGGAACTGGAATTCAATTAATCAGCCTTTAGGTCATTTTTTTGGTCCGGACCCAAAACTCTAAAAATTCTAGAAAAATTCCTATAAATCCTAAAAAATAGGAAATACCTAATCCTACTCTCCAATTTCAATTTTCAAACCTCTAGCATTCAATTTTCACTCCAATTCACTAAACAAGGCACAACCTATACCAAAATTACCGAATTTCCAATTTACACAATCAAGCCGGGAATATGTCATACATGTATGTACTTACATATGCTTGTGCAACAATAATCATTTATTAATAAATATAGAGGCAAATGCATGTGAAATTTCAGATGTGAATGCACCCAATCCTAATCCATCCGAATTACCAATATATCCATCATATCGGTAACGGGATGTTACAAATAATGTAAGTAAAAAGCACCATATACCACTCTGACGTAATTTGTCATCAAATTCAACTATGCTTAATTTGTGTGGATAGTAGATGATTGATATAAAATTTGCAGACACATTACACTCATCAATCTTTTTGGAGTAATGATTAAGATTTTTGCTATTCTGCACTGTATTTCTTATTCTGGGCTCTTGTTCTTCATCGTGCTGCAAATGCTGAAGGAAGAGTCAATTTGCAGTGTTGAAGCAGCAGTGTAGGATTGAAGATGAAAGTAAGACAATTGAGATGAATGATGATACATGCAAAGAAAGATTGAACAATGAAGAATTACAAGATGTTCAGCAAACTTAGAGTTGAAACTACATCAACTGAAGAAATAAACCTGAAGTAGAAACAGAAACTACTTCGTAACCATGAATATACTAAAGGTTGAATCAAAGAGGGTATCTTTGCATTATTGAATCATATTTTTATACAACATAAATATTGCAATGACGACAAGAATGCGCGCATATTTTGTTCTTTTCCTGCAGCCCTGCGTCTTGAAGAAGCCCCCTTGAATGATTGAAGATAGCTTATTCCTTGAACAACCTGTTGAGGAACAATGTCGGTTGAAACTTTTGTCCAACACTGTGTGCACTGTTCACGTGCAATGTTCATGCAAGCTTCCAACACAAAGGAAAGTGCAGCGACTTCTGTATTCTCGATTTGTGATATGTATATGTGATGCACCTCCAAAATTGTAGCACAAATCTCTCACAAATCAATGAACGTATGGTGAATGGTTTTGTGTATAATGAAAAATGAATGAAGCTCTACTGTTGTATTCGAATGAAACAGTGAATTTAAGGTTTTTGCAACTTCTGAATGTGTAAAGACCACTTCAGCTACTCACTCATCAGTGTACTAATTTACTTATGAAAACTCAATTAATTGACAAAACAAGACTAAGCAAAATGGCTGAAAAATGAAAATGAGTATATTGGTGAGATGAGGTTTTATACGAAACTAGCCTCAGGATTTGAAAAAAATAGAACATCAACTAATGCTTCTTTTCACTTTTCTAGTCATCTATTTACTTACTACTGGAAATCAAAGAAAAGACATAACAAGCATATTGAAACTTGAATGGTGATGTTGTATTGAGTGTCTTCTAGTTTTTTTTTTCATTACACATCCGAAAGTGAAAAGTGGAGCTTTATAATTAGCTCTTCCAAGTTCTGATACAATTTGATTATAACACTAAAAGATAAAGCCTTAAGCTGATGAGTATAACTAGTCCAGTACATCCATTTCCTGATTTCGCTAAACACAAAATAACTCACTTTGTCTTTAGCATTACCAAAACTAGAATTGAAAAAGTTGAAACGTCGTGCAGTGGGGAACATTATCTGAAAACCAGCAGACATCAAAAAAATGCAAGGTATGATGATCTGTCAACATATTGATCTATCCATATCTTCACCAATTAATCCTAACAACATTCCTTAAGCTTAATTTTTTATCATCATCATTAAACATCCAACTTGCGCTTCAATGCATCAAATTGCCCTGTTTGTTCTGTTTCCTTTTTCTTCTTAACTGTTTCTTTAAATGTCTGTTAAGCAACCGAGAGTCTTGTTTCTGCACTTCCCATTTTTGTCCTCTTCTCTTCTTTTGCTTCTTTCATCTGATATTATTATTATTATTGTCATTTAAATTTTGCTAACAACCAAATTAAAAATAATCAGCAATTTTATGATATTATTTAATATCATTAAGGAATAAATAATGTAATAATAACAAGAATATGAGTAAGTAGAAAATTAATAAATATCAAAACTTTAAACAATTAAGTTAATTACAATAATTAAAGAAGGTGTGAAGAGCTAATTTGGAAAAAGCTAACAACCACTCATCCGAAGCAATGACACAGTAGCTGCTATTTTTCTGCAAAACTTCATCTTCTATTTTTCACCTGATTTCATATTTTTTTCTTGTTCTTACCATTGATTCAGAGTTTGTGTGAGTGTGTGAATGGAAAGTGAGCTAAGTAGTGAGTTTCTTGAGTAGAAAAAGCAGATTTGAAAGTGTAAAAATCCATCTCTGGAACTTCTTAGTTTACATACATTCAGTGTTTACAAATACTAATTTTTTAATCTCTCAAACACTAAGCTACATACACTGCTACCACAACTTTCCATTTTAGAAAATTTATTCAGCCTACAAAATGAAAATGTTGCTCATCTTCAAACCCTTCATTCATGGACAGCTACATTTTGAATCTGAAGTTGCTGCTGAAGAAGTGCAGATTGGAGAGATTGAAGTTCTGGTTCTGTTGGAGCTCTTCAAGTTCAATTATTGTGCTGAAGTTAGGAATTGTTGCTGGAGTTTCAGATCCATCGTCTAGCATCAGTTGTAAGTAGTTGGAAGGAGCTGTTGAAGTTAACTCATTCTGTTGAACTCCAAAAACCACCTATCCACTGAAGTGTTCTGTTTTTCCTGAAATTGAAGCTTGGAACTTGAATCTGATGTTAAGTTCAAACTTTGCTGAAGTCCTTCCCTGTTTTAGCTCAACCATCCACACTTCCCTGTGCCAGCTCAACCATCCAAAGATCAGTTGCAACTTAATTGTGAAGTTATGGTTTAATAAAAAACATGTAGATGTCAGATAAGAAAAGAAAATTCACTATAAAACCCTATTAGAATGGAAACCCTAACCCAATCGAAAAGAAACTCAGTGGAAAAGAAGAGAGAAATATGCAATTATATGGGGAAAAAATTGAAGCAAAAAGAAACGAAGATTACCACATTGTGTGTTACCAAAAACAGAAACTGATCTCTTCCACAGCCAATTGATTTTCCAGGATACCAAAAACCTGACATTGCAATCCGATTGTCTGTAACCATCTTAATTCTTCACAATAGTAACTCAATGGTAAATGCAAGGAAAAATTGTCAAATCTGATGAAGTGAATAGGATGATATTCCCAATGCATTGTTTCCCTCCATTCACATAATTATCTGACCTATGTAAGTATTATTTTTCAACATCCAAATCAATAACTACGTTCATAATATCAAACATACTATCCCATTCACATATTTGACAAATGACAGAATTATGATCTCAAAGAAAATAATCGATAGTTGTCATTATGCATCATATGTGCGTGTAAGGCCTCATGTTTTTAATTGTACGTAGACATACTTTGTCTAATATATATTTATTTGTTCATGAAGTGTAGATGTTTAATATGTGTCTTACAATTGTATATAAAATCAGCGACTGTCCACACAAATTAAGCATCGTTCAATGTTATGACAAATAACTACAGACTGGTATATGGTGCTTCGTACTTACATTAGCATCATAATCATCTTGTACACACACAAAACGTTTTGCCACGGAGGCAACTACGACAGTTGTCAATGGAAATACCAACTCCTAAATTGTTTACTTATTCTAAATTTGCAACACCAAATGTCTGTTGTGCCTGTAAATCAATATGCATGTCAAATAATTCTTAGAAAGCAAAACATGTCATGCAATTGTAAAACATAGTTGACATGAAGACCAAAATTTTCTTTAGTTTACCATCAGTAAATCAGTCATGCGCATAGAAGGTGGGATAACAACATTAACATGTTGTTGACTTCTTCCTATATCTGTTACCTGACACCATTTATGATTCAAAGTTTAATAACACATTACAGACATAAAATATGTGAAACAATAGAAACAAATAGTTTGAGAAAGCATACCTGAGGAGTTGTTGCATAATGATGATGACTGTATAACATTGTTGACTTATCCATATGAATGCCTATTGCCTGCAATTCGTTCTTGCAATAACCAATTGGTTGATAAATAAAAGTTTACATTGATTCAAATTATTATACCAATAAGACATTTCTAGGAATTGAACAAAGGATTGTTGTGGCTGATCTTCGTGATTGGAAGCCAAACTTGTGAAATCCTTACAAATAGACACTGTCTGCTATTGGTTTTCCTCGTAACGAATCAAAGCAAATTTGGTTGAAAATAAATAGTACCATACATGCAAACTTTATCAATTACTCAATAAACAACCTGATGTTGATGAAATATAGGACATTCGCTATCTGAAATCTGAGCTTGTTGAGAATTATCTCCAGATTCCTGAATAAAGTCGTTTAGGAGAAATTAAGTTAAATTAATAGATGCAAAAATTATATACATCATTGCAAGCCGATATCACCAAAAATTGAACCTGAGTATTGGACAGGGGGATATCAACAATTGCTGAAGTGTTGCAATTCTTCGCATGCTTCCTCTTCTTTGAACTCTTCTCTAGTCCACCCCTCAGTCGCTTACATGATGTCGGCTTTGTCTTCATTTTTAGGCCTCTTATGTGATTCATGTCGGCAAAATTACTTTCCGCTTCATTAAACACATTCCTTTCATTCTGTGAGCATGAGCGTTGGCTTAACTCATAATCTGTTGCAATTTGGTGCTCTTCATCAACCATTTCTTCACCTTCCAATTTCTCATCAACCTTCTTCAACATGTTCAATAGATTATCTTTCAAACTTTGTACGTATCTCTCCTCTCAGTTGCTTTTGTCACCAATTGCATGTTTAATGAACACAATTCTTTATACCTCATACTTGTCAGCATTTTGGAATCCATATAAGTCTCATTGACAGTTGAATCCATTTGTGCAATCGACCAACTATTGGCTTTCCGTGTCCATCTTTTCAAAATATACTTGCTTGGGATTGACCAAATATTCTTCAAGCTGTAAACCTTCAACACACGAGAGCATAAGATGCCAACAAACTCAAACTTCCCACAACTATAATGAACTTCATCCTTACACGAATCATAGCTGACCAATTAAGAGTAGCTCTTCCCAGCAACACTAATCTTATATTTATCTACTGTTCCATCCTCACCACTAAGACTAAAACAATAATCATGACAATGATTTCATTCATCCTGAAACCATTTAAATACTTCTGGCGTGTACACAGTAGATGCCTGCTTTAAAATTTGCACCAGTGCTGACAATGTTAGATTGGTCAGATTACTTCTAAAATCAGCTTTTAACTCCTTATATCGGCGATCATCAATAAGCCTCTAGAAGTGGTTAAAAAACTGTAATAAGTTATGCTGGTAACTGACATACCTTTTTATCATACTGTTCATGCTCTCACTTGCGTGGTCATCATGTCTGCACAAAATATTTTTCGGCCATGAACCAAAGCCCATTTTTCCTTTATGCCATACAACCGTTTCAACCACTCATTATCTCCAAGCTCATATGTTTCCAACATCTTTGTCCATGCAATGAAAAACTCTGCTTCATCTTCATACTCATATATGCATGCGCTAAAATCCCTTGAAAACTCTTTATACTTTAAAAATACACCACTCAAATGTATCGCAGCATTTTGATAAATGTGCCAAATACACAGTCGATGATGTGTAGTTGGCCATCTTGACGTTAATGCCTTTGTGATTGCCGCATCTTGATCCGTAAGAATTGTTGTAGGCGTTTTCTCAAACATCGCTCTTTAAAATGTCTCGAACAACCACTCAAATGTAAGTGAAGTTTCATCATAGAGGAGTGCACCAACAAAAATTATTGTTTGTTTATGATGGTTGACATCGACAAACAAAGCAAGTGGACGACTCTCACCATTCTTCTTGTAAATAGTATCAAAGGAAACTACATCACCAAAGTAGCTGTAGTCGTTTCTCATTTTTCCGTCACACCAAAAAATGTTAGTAATCAAGTCATCTTCGTCTACTTAAATGGCATAAAAGAAGTTTGGATCTTCCACTTGCATCTTATGTAAATATTCTAACAGCTGACGTGTATCGTCCTTTTTCATGCCTGTAGTCTGTTTAGATCGTAAATAATTCTTGTAATCATCTAGAGTAAAGCCAACATTATCTCTACCACCTGCTTGTCTCACTAGAAGATTATGAGATGCTTTCGGCCGAATTCTGACATCATTAGCCATTTCAATTTGCAATGCCGCAATTGAAGATATCTTCCTGTGACTTCTATGCAAATGTGTTTTGTATGGGGATGAAAGGTAGTGATTGTGCTCCTCCACAAAGTGAATGACTTCAAATTTTCTAGATTTGGAACTATTCACTTTCATCCTCGCCTCACAACCAAATCTTGTTTCTGCACGTGGAGCTCTTACATATAAGTCTCTTTTGTCGGCCATCCGTTTTCCCTCAGCACTACAAACAAACAGCCTACAAATCAACATACCACTTTTGTCCTTGTGACTTTTGCTTCTTCGAATTCCAAATCCCACATGCTTGGCATAAGTTAAATAAAATTGATAAGCTTCTTCTTCTGTCTCGAACTGCATGCCAATTTTCGGAACTAACTCTCTTCCAACCAAATATCTTGCATTAATATTCAAACTCTCGTTTCGAAATGCAATATCATTGTTACGTTGCTCGTTATCACTCTTATAATTTAAACGCCAGCATGGAGTCGATGTACCTTCCATTTTAAGGCCTGTGAAATTAAAAAAGGAGGACAATTATTTTCACATATAATTATTAAAACAACCAAAAACGACCATATAAGAAAAACGTAGGATGTTTCATGTTTAAATCTATTCATTAGTTATGTCATTCCTGTTTCAGAAGAACCTATAAGAGATTTTATGCTCAGTTGTTCCATTTTACAAATGATATGTTTACTTTAACATTAACTACAACTTAATGTTAACCAAATCAGCTGTAAAACATTTATTATCACTGATATCTATGTAAAACCAAAAGCTATAAAGACTCCCAAAAAAGTCAGAAACCATTAAAATTGACATATACAAACCACTGCCATATTGCATACATTACAACCAACTCAACCTTAACACATTAATTATCACTTATCTCTATGTCAAACCACTATTTATTAACAAAACCACTTACATCACATTGAATACCAAAAAGTTAAACAAAAAGATACCACTTATATCATAATCAATTCTACATCTCTGCAATAATTACTGTGATCAGAACACAATAACTACATTTCTGTAACAAGCAGCTTGTAAATAAACAAAGTCAAAAGACAACCATTTTCCAAGTTTCAGCAAAACAAAGACAAATGGTTTAAAAATATTACACCTGAGAATGAGATGTTATTACTATTATTATTATTATTATTATCATTCTTTGTAAATTTAGTCATTATAACAAATTAATAATAACAATGAATGTAAATTTAGTCATTATAACAAATTAATAATAACAATAACAATAATTATAATTGTAATGCTAATAATATTAATAATAATAATAATAATAACCATCATCATCATCATTATCATCATCATATTAATAATATTACTTTTAATAAGGATCATAAAATAAAATTCATTATAATAATATAAAAATATTAATAATAATAAAAGGCCTCGTGAGTTCGACTGGTGGCCCTCGCAAGACTGGCCTTTGTCGCCCTCGTGACCCCTCCCTTTTTAAAGGCCAGTCCCGAAAATATTAATAAGCAATATAAAATGATATTGCTTATTATTATTAACCATTTATTATGGTTTAAATTTATTGTTGTTCTTTAATTATTCTAATTAACTTAATTGTTTAAAGTTTTGATATTTATTAATTTTCTACTTACTCTTATTCTT
>JANITW010000003.1:24171074-24186025 GCA_027564335.1 Erythroxylum williamsii
TATTATTATAAATTATATTATTATAAATAATAAAAACCTTATCTTTCTTTAATCATTCTTATTATTTTAATTGTTTTCAAATATGATAAGTGCTAATTTTATATTCGTTATAATTATTCACCATTATATTATTATTGAAAATTATTATAGTTATTTAATTATTCTTATTAATTTAATTATTTAAAAAAATGATCGGTGTACACTCCTTATATTTATTAACCATTTTATTATTGTTAAACTTTATTATGGTTGTTTAATTATTCTTATTAATTTAATTCTTTAATATTTTTTATATTTAATAATTTTCAACTTATTTTGATATTTATTAATTTTTTACCAGCTCTTATTCTTATTATTTATAAATTATAAGAATAAGAGCAACTAGACAATCAAAGTCTCTCAAAATAAGTAGAAAATTTTTAAATATTCCAAAAGTTTTAACATAACGTTATTGTTATTGAAAGGTTTTTTTTGTGGCTGGTTGACTTTGTTTTTTTTTGCTTAAAAACGGGCGCATGTCCATGTATGATAGAGCTGTCCAATTTTTAGAAGAAAACGACGTCGTTTTTCATTGGACAGAATAAGACTTAGACAGAAGATCTGGACCTTATTTTAAGAGTATAATTCTAGATTAATGTAAGGGCATAATTAGAATCATTAGGATAGGAAACCTCATAACTCTGAAAATAAAAAAAGAAGGGTAAAGTCCGGCTTGACAGGGGCTTCAGGCACATAATTTCCTATAATTCCACAGTGGGAGCCAAGTCATCACATTAGCGGGGTAATCATATTTCTGGAAAATTTCAAAGCTACCTTGCACCTGAGGTGTGCCAAATTAAATCCAACTCAAAGATAAAGGAAGACGGAGCCTTATCATGACGTTGTGAATAACGTGATGGGAACCTAATCTACCCACTTGTAATAAGAGTGAAAAGTGGAAGTGCTTAGGTAAGCTCGCACGAATCGTTCAATTCTGTCTGGGAATTCAGTTCCTAAAAGGAACTAAAATAGTAAAATATATCAATTTTGAGCAGGTGAGCCGCAAATCACACAGTCAACGAATTCTAACAAATGCTTTGCTTTTGCTGCCAAGTTTGACGACTCGCACAAGTCAGAACAGAACTGCCAACAAATAACCGAAACTTTCTTCCTCTCCCCAACCACTGCTTAATGTTCTTTCCTCCGTTTATTGCATTAGCCAAGGTCTTGATAGACGGACCGACTTGGTGACTTGGTCAATACGATATTGTATAGTTTAATAACTAGTCCCTACTCCCTACCGAAGAGAATATGTTTATATTGCTAAAATATTCACAAAAGCATTTATCGACCTTAACATAAATTTCCTACACATTTTATGATAATTTCTACGTGTGTAAATATAAAAAGCAAATTAATTGTGATAATGTAACTTAGAGATAATATTATAATGAGTGAAGTTTTAATGACCATAACGGAAACAATAATTATTAACATAAATAAAAGAATTTTAACTGTTTAAAATGAAAATATTATTTAAATAATCTTATGTGGTATTCCAATTCTACTTTCACTCCAAAATAACATTATTTTAAATATATATATATATATATATATATAGTCAAACGTCAAAACCTCGAACTTTTCACAATGATTGGGAAATTGAGAATTAAATACACTTGTCTGACTTTGTTTAGTTTAGAGTAGTTATAAATAATGATAGAGAAAAGTCGCACCACCCTTTGCACGAGTCAATATTTTTTGCCTATTACGATGGTGTCTTATTGTGTCTAATAAATTTCGGTCGTTTATTTATATAGGTTTTATGTAAGTCTCGCGTGAACTTCCCTCACAAAATAAATAGTTAAAACTTCATAAAACAAAATAAAATAGAGTAATATTGAACAAAAGATCTTATTCTGATTTGCAAATTCTAGACAGCAGAGAGCCAAGAATGGTAGTCTTATCGACTCCCAAAAAGGTAAACCATTCCATCTACCACCTAACCTCAATTTGGCGAGAAATTTTTGCTTAATGAAATACTATTAGATTGCATTTACGTAAATGGAAAGGGTATTTTGGTTAATATATAGGAGGAAAGAAAAGCCCCAGAACCTAAATGCAAACGACTAACTACTCTTTCCCTGATTTCTTGAGACAAAAGAATAGACAAAAGAAATTAAAGCTACACCAACCAGTTATGGCTGTCATGAAGAAGAAATGCAAACGACTAACAACTCTATGAGCCCGTCAAGTGACCAAAAACCCCGAATACTTCAGACAAAAGGAATATGGAAACAAAACGAAACCAACCAGTTATGGCTGTCATGAAGAAGAAGCCATGCCTGCTTTGTCCATGTCTTCTTTTCTTCTTCTTCTTCTCCCTTCTTCCTTTCTCCTCTTCTCAATCTTTTTCCCCTCAAAATATTCAAACTTTCTACCCGTTTGCAAGTGGGACTCCTCCTCCAAAAAATCCATCATCAATACCACCGCCTCTATGGACTTCACCGTCCACGCCACCATTGTTGGAGAATTCCTCGTCATCTAAAAAAGCGGTTGTGAAGGCGGTGGCTGCGACGGCGACTAGCACTTTTGTTGCTGCCGCTTTGCTATTTTTTTGGGTCCAAAGGTTTGTGATTATGAGGAGGAGAAGAAGAGAAGATGATAATGATTCTGGTGAAGGTCAGAGTCCGGTGATTAATGACGAGTTTGCAAGGGTTGACGGGAATGTGAAGGGTTTGATCGTCGATGAGAACGGACTGGACGTGCTTTACTGGAGAAAACTTGAAGGGGAATATAAGAAGAAGTGGATACGTGAGGGGGTATCAAATGAAGGTGAGGAAGAACAAGAAGAGGAAGAAATAACTCAAGGGAGGAAAGTGAGAAGAAAACCGGGGCCCTTACAAGAAATCCCTTTGCTTCGAGGAAAATCTTCAACTTCCCACAAGAAAGTTGTTCCTGAACTGGATTTTCAGGATAGAATTGGAGCCTCAGCTGGTGTTATACAATATGCAGGCCCTGGGTATGTAATGAAGGCCATTGAAACAAGCAAAGAAGTTAGTCAGCCGTCAAATCTTTCTGCCACACCACTTCCACCACCGACTCCAGTTCCCCCTCCTATCAAAGCAAAGAAAAGTCAATCACCACCACCGCCGCAACAATTATCAGTTTCAATGCCGGTTCCCAACAGACAAGGTTATGGACCACCTCCACCTCCTCCTCTTGTGCCAGCAAATAACCTTCAAACACCACCGCCACCGCCACCGCCACCTCCAGTTCCCCCTTCTATCACACCAAAGAAAAGTCAAGCGCCACCACCACCGCAGCAACTATCAGTTTCAATGCCAATTCCCAACAGACAAGGTCATGGACCACCTCCACCTCCTCCTCCTCCTCTTGTGCCAGCGAATAACCTTCAAACACCGCCGCCACCACCACCTAAAGCAGGCAAGTTTCCTATGCCCTTAAAACCATCTCCAGGTCGTCAAGGGCCTGCAAATGATGGTGAACAAGGGGAATCTTCAGCTGGGAATGGTCAGGTAAAGCTTAAGCCATTGCATTGGGATAAAGTGCAGAAGAATTCTGATCAGTCCATGGTGTGGGACAAAATTCAAGGAGGATCTTTTAGGTAATTGTAGTGAATCCTAGTTACAATTAGATGAATTCGTTTTCTTGTTCTATGGATTTTCCTAGAGTCTGACAGCTTTGCATCAAATTTATGCTCAGGTTTAACGATGATCTTATGGAAGCCCTCTTTGGATATGTTGCCACCAACCGAAAATCCCCACGAAGAGAGAAAAACACAAGCCCTCCAGAGAATTCCAACTCAGCTTCACCCAAACAAATTGTTCTCCTTGATGCTAGAAAATCTCAGAATATAGCAATTGTACTGAAATCTCTAGACATTTCTCGCAAAGAACTCATTGATGCATTGAATGATGGACAAGGTCTAGATCTAGATACTCTTGAAAAGCTTAATAAAGTTGCCCCGTCCAAAGAAGAGCAATCAGAAATCATGAAATTCCATGGCGACCACAGCAGACTAGCTGATGCTGAGTCCTTCCTGTATCATCTTTTGAAAACCATTCCAACAGCTTTTACTCGACTTGATGCCATGCTTTTCAGAGCAAATTATGAAACAGAGATTCTCCATTTCCAAGAATCCTTACAAGTACTTGAATTAGGAAGCAAAGAGCTTCGAAATCGAGGACTCTTTACGAAACTTTTGGAAGCAATCCTCAAGGCTGGTAATCGGATGAATGCAGGAACTTCAAGAGGAAACGCCCACGCTTTCAAACTAACTTCTCTGCAAAAGTTGTCAGATGTTAAAAGCACTGATGGAAAGACTACTTTGCTGCATTTTGTTGTTGAAGAAGTAGTTCGGTACGAGGGAAAGCGCTGTGCTGTCCACCGCAATCGCAGTTTGAGCAGAAACAATAGCCAAAGCAGCAACAGTGGCATAGTATTGGAGAGACCTGAATCAAAGGAAGAGAGAGAAAAGGAATATATGATGCTAGGACTACCAGTGGTAGGAGGGCTTAGCTCTGTGTTCTCCAATGTAAAAAAAGCTGCCAATATAGACTACAATTCATTTGTTGGCACATGCTCATCTATTGCAACTCGAGCAACAGAAGTAAGGCTACTTGTATCAGAATGTGCAACAAACCGGGGGGAAGGATTTGTAAGAGAAATGAAGGGTTTTCTTGAAGCAGCAGAACAAGAATTGAAAGCATTGAAAGAAGAACAGAAGAGGGTAATGGAAATTGTCAGAAAAACCTCAGATTACTATCAAGCAGGCAGTTCAAAAGATCAAGGAGGAAACCCACTTCAACTTTTTGTCATTATAAGAGATTTCCTAAACATGGTCGATCAAGTCTGTGTTGAATTAGCCAGAAACCTGCAAAAGAGGAAAACACCTTCATCAAGTTCTGGTTCCTTTCCAAAGTCACCGGCAACCAGAGTACCAGTGAGATTCCCGAACTTGCCTGAACATTTCATGAAGGAAAAATACACTGGTAACTTTAGTGAATCGGATAGTGATCCCTGATTATATATTTCAGCCAAAGTGTGAACATAGTTGTTAGCACAACTCGAAGTGAATAGCTTTTTGAGTTCGTCAAATTGATTTGTTAATGTTGTCAAAGTATTCAGTAAATAGACCACAAATATTTTTCTAGCTGATACAAAATCCTCCATTTCAAACACTTGTACTTTCAAACAACCTTGTAAGTAGTTTTCTATCATTGTGAGTAGTAGAATTTAACTCAAAATGTAAGTTTCAATATTGATAATCTCACAAATAACAATTACATTTATAAGTTTCAATCATCTAAAATGACAAAAACTTAATGCACATTTTAGTATAGATAATCTAATAAACAACAATTACATTTGTAAGTTTTCAATCATCACAAAAGACAAATTAACGAGTATATGGAACCAAGTTAATTTAACATGCCTATCTAACAATTTAGAGAACTTTTGACTAAAACATTGTGTCCTTGCAATAGAGCATTCCTAATGTATATGCAAAGTGCAAGCTAAATTTCATTCATTGAAAATAGTTAATTTATTATATACACGTCTTTCTATAATAAATCATAAGGAAAAATTTTCAAATCTTTACAATTGTACAAAAGACACAAAATTTACATTGGATAAGGTATGAAATCAACCTTTGATAGGACTAAACAAAATCAACTTTTGAAAAGGGTATGTTAATGTATTGACTGTTAATTATGACAGTTAATATATAGTGTTGACATACCCACTCAAATTAATGTTAGTAGGTTTGCAAGTATTAATTTTTCAATATGAAACTAATATCGCTGATGTGTCATGGATTTGAAGAAAATAGTTAAAATTTGTAAAGTGGCAGAGATATGTGAGAGGGTAATAATTGGTGATCATAGGCCTCTCGGATGGATTAACAACCAATTTCTATATGCTTTATACTCTTGAGATAGACATAATTAATTACAATTTGGATGGAACTATTGTTGTCGACATATAATGGAGTTTTTGTACGTAGCCAAATAATCTTTGAGCATGCAGCAAATATGCACAATGCTCTGCTTCAATAGAAAAATTATAGATAGAGTCTTGCTTCTTGCATTTTTAAGAGAAAAAAATACCACTAAGAAACATATACCATTTAATAATAGTTCCCTTAGTGTTTAGACAACTGACCCAATTATAATCATTATAGGTAGGCTTGGCAATCAAGTTCGAGCCTGGGTACAATCGAGCAGATCTAATCTAAAGTTAAGGAGTTAGGCACGATTTGACCAATCCTTGGGTCAAGCTCAGGCTTGGACTATCTAATTTTGACTCAATCTAAAGCCCAACAACTATAAGAAAATAATATCGTTTTGCAGAAAATGACATTGTTTTCTATTTTTAATTTAAAAATAAAAATTTGGTCAGACTGAACCTAGTCCAAGTAGAAGTTGTCAAGCACCCAGCTCATTATCACCCTTAATTATAAGCTTAAATTTAGAGTGTGGAACTAGTAATTGTGAGTGCCAAGAATGTATTAAATAAAGCATCAAACTATAGATAAATGGAGATGCTATGAGGATTGTATAAACTTAATTAGGACATGGATAGTATAACTATATGGATAAGTAATGGTTAGATTTATGAGGGTGAGCCTTTGAGCAACTAGTAAAGTTCCTTTCTGACCATAAGGTTACAAGTTCAAGTTATAGAAATGACCTCTTCGTAAAAACACAAAAGGAAGGTTGCATACATTATGACCATCCTCAGACCCCCATAAAGAGAGGAGCCTTGTACACTAGCTATATTAACTTTAACTTTTTTAATGGTTGGATTTAAAAGACTATCCACTAACTTCCAGCATAAGATAGAATCCTCAAAAAGCTCTCCTTCTTCAGGTTAATATTTCATGTTAATTTCAATAGTAGTGTCAACAAGAATAGTGTTGTTGAGTCTAGCTAACTGAACAATATCATCAATATACTTATATGCTAATTTAAGAAAGTATCATGAAGTTCATGATATACCTCCAAATCCCAAAAATAAGTAAGTTTGTCAAGATCTTTCAATTGAAAAGTAGGTCTTAAAAATTTTTAAATTTTAAAAATGGCTTCTATATCAAAACATATGATAACAATGTCATCCAAATAAATAAGAAAGATCATGATACCTAAAATGTCCCTTTTTTAAAAAAAAAATGAGTGATTGAATTAAGCCTTAGAAGGCAATCAAAGTGTACAAGCTAAAGTAAGCTGGCAAAACAAATGCCTCCATAGGAGGATATCACATTTAACCAATGGCTTAATCAATACAACTAAAGGCCTTTATCCTTTGGTGGAAAAAAATAGATTATATATTCCAAATATTGTTGAGATAATCTATGTTCTAAAATTTATGTTTGAAGATGTTAATGTGGGTTTTGAGGTTTTGATTGTTGTAGCAAGTTCTGCTAAAGCTTCTATCATGGAAAACTTATGTGTTTCTCTCATCTCAAATGGTTATGACTAGATATGAAAGTTTTAAGCAGAAACACCATTTCATGATGATTGGATGATTAATGGTGGGGCACCAATCTCTTATGTCATTCCATTCCTTTGGAGCATTAAAAATGTGACATTTGTGCAATATTGTTCTCAAACTATCTATAACAAATTCACATTGAAAAAATAGATGACATGTGACTTTGCCAACTTATCAACTGTTGGCAATTTATCCTTCATTGCTAACCATATCATAGTACAAGCTCAAGTTTATTGACGTTTGAACCACATAACTTTGGTTTATGGAAGTCTATTCAAGTTGCCTTAAAGTACCTTCTTGCAAGAATGATTAGTGTAATTTCCATTACTGGTGTGTTTCCATATGATGGTATTAGCCTTATCATTGATATGCATTTTGATGATCTCTGATCTTATGGAATTAGGAATAGAATTTTGTCTGAAGATGTCCTTGCTAGAGAGAGATACAGTAACTATCTTCTTCTACTAAATAAGAGGTCTGAGGGTTATAACAATGCTTAGATTCTCTAGAGGTCCTACTAACAACCAGTTGTATTACCAAAACCTTGTTGATTTACCATTGTCAATCATATAGATAAAGTCATATCTAAATTTTACTCTCCTCTTCATAATAGCTTTTATTATAGATGAGGCTAAGGATTTAAGGTTAAGCTCTGTATACTCTTGTATTTGATATATATTTCATGAATTCATTTGCATTATAAAGCTGATTTATTAATCAATAGTATTCCTAATCTCTTAGGACCATTATTGTGTTCATTATTTTGAGAGGAATTATGTTGAGACCATCTTTATCTTTTGGAATGTAAACATCACACCATTTCATGTTGGCTCTCATAGAGGTTTCTTTACTGCCTGACCAAAGGAACATGTGGAATATCTTATTAATGGTTTTAATGAAAGCAGCAAGGAATGCAACATGGGCAACCTAATAGTTATTAATAGAGTACAAAATAGAATCAATAAGTTAAGCTCAACCTACAGTGGAAAGATTCTTAATGCCCCAAGAGGAAATTTCATTGTTAATCTTGTCAATAAAAATTTTATAATCTCTTATTGTTAACTTGGATGTTATCACTAGAATACCAAGATAGAGTATGGGAAGAAGATGGAGATTAAAACCAGTGATAGTCTTCAAATTTTGTTCTTGGCTCATAGCAATCCTTGAGAGAAAGAAACCACTTAACTAGACCAAAAATTTTATTAAACATCTTAACATCCGCAATACAACTTGGAACACTCCTAAGTATGATACACAATAACCTAACAATGTATTTCAACTCAGAACTATCTTACTTCTTCAATTTGATAACTTAAAATGGCTCACTCATATAAATATGAGATAATGATGCTCAAATTCCTAATAAACGCTTTGAAATATGTGTATAAGACAACCAAAAAAATTTTAATGTCAAAACTAATGAGAAAACACTTATTTATATAGGGTTTTAAGACCCACTATAAGTCGTTGGAGCTAAAAATTAATCATAGTAACATCTAATTCAGAGCACTGGTCATCTAGTATAATACATTAGTCAACTAATGTTTATTAAAAGCATTAGAGTCACTATTTGTTGATACACTAGCCGAATAATAGGCATATTGGTTGACCAATACATAAACTAATATTACAACAGACTCTCGATACATCAAATTTAATAACTCTAACCTATATCGGTTGGCCATCAACTTATATAGCTTAATTATTCCTCCCAAAAACATGAATTTAACACCTGAAAATCCTCAAACTATAGTGCATTTTTTAATTAAACACTTTCCAGAATGTTTCCTAAAGTGAAGATCAAGAGGCTTTTATATTAAAACTAAAAGCTTTAATGCCTCTTGATGAATGAAAAGACTTAAGCAATAAACTGAAATGAAATGTTTATGCATGGTAAGCCTTTTAGATTATCAAATTAGCAAATTACAATTAATAATATAAAATTTAAAATGATCTTGATGAGCCTTAATCTTCTTTTATTCTTAGTTTGATCTTCATTTCATCAATTAAAAACTTTAAATTCTGTTTATCAATTTCATAAACTATTTTCTTGAATTTATGGCTTCATTTTGTTCTTATATTGCTTTTCATCAAATTAATAAATTAATTAGTAGTAATTATGTTTTGCTATCATAAAAACATCAGTTAGAACCTCCATTGGATTAAGAAAACTAAACCTTGAAAATGTATATTGAGTATAAGGACAAGTAAGTTCCTCATATTCATAAACATTCATAAAAAGATAAAAGTTAATCCATAAAAAAATTAAGATGATATTGTACATGAAAACACCTGAAAACCTAAAAAGAGGATAAGGTTTAAGCTTATCAAGGTTGTTTTTAAGATCTATTGATCAATACTTGTCATTTTTTAAAATACTTTGAAAGACTAAAGAGCTTATGTGGATCTAATAATGCTAAAAGGTATTCAAACAATTAAAGAACTATTTCAAGACTTCACTATTACTATCAACCTTGCACGGAAACATTAATACCTCTATATAGCTATTTTGATTGTATCCCTTAATTTTGTTCTAATAAGGAAAGAAGATAATACTCAAATGTTAAGAGAGCAAGATATTAGAACGTTCAGAGCTAAATTATTTAAGGCTAAGAAAGTAACATACATGCTATTTACTAATGCAAGGAAGCATTGTTATTTTAGATAAAGTTGGCTAATGAACTTCAAATAATGCTCATAAACATCATGTTGAAGTTATGGATTTTAGTAAATAAACTTAATGACACCACATGACAAGCTAACGAATTATAAGAAAACTTCATATAGATAAAAGAGAACATACAGATAAACATCAAGGAGATACCTGGGCGACAAAACCATAAGGCTAATCATGTATCAAATAAGAGTCAACAATGGTGTGATCCATCAATGATTTTTTAGAAGGAATAGATAAATCTAATAATAACATAAGTCAACCTGCTGCTATAAAAGAAAATGAAGGAGAATGTACATATCCATTTGAAAAACTTATAAAAGTGAAAAATATTAGATAAAAAATAAGCAAAACAATCATAGCTAAAGCTTCTAGACATTCAGTCATTAATGGGAAATTGTTCAAAAGATCCTTTATCTTGTTGTATCTAAGATGCATTCCTAAAGTTCAAATAAATGTCTTATTCAAAGATTTACAGTGGAGTATGGGAAGCTTATTAAAAAGGTTCATCTTTAGCATATAAGATCATAAGGTGGGATCCTTTTAGCTTATAATTTTCAGGATGCTCAAAAGTTAAGGACAAAATGCAAATAAGTGCTAAAGGTAGACAAATATGCATCATTCACTTATCAATGACAATATTGCAATGTCAAACATCATCCTTTTCACTTAATAAAGAATGGATATCCTTAAGCCACTTTCTCTCACAATAAGAAAGAAAAATTTCTTCTTGTTATGAATGATTATTTTACAAGGTTTATGAACATAGAAACCTAGTTAATAAAACAATGAAGGAATTTGAAGGTTTATTAAAGAAAAAATTATAAGTAGGTACAAAGTTATACTAATAATAATTAAAAATAATATAATCCAGTTTGATAGCAAGCCTTCAAGGATTTTATAAAGATTTAGAAATTAAGGACCATTTGAATTCATTATATACCTACATGCTAATGGGTTAGGTATGGTCATAAATCAAATTGTATTATAAGTCTGAAGTCCAAAGTTGAGGATGCTAAAGGCACCTGGACCAAAGAGATCTATAACATATTATGGGTATACCGAACAATTCCAAGGATGCTAAGGGATGTTGAAACGTAACAATGAAGAGTACCAATAAAGAATCAGAAAATTAAATACTATAAGCTGAGATATCAGAATTCCCTAAGTGGAAACTTAGTCTTGTGAAAATTAAAATTACTAAAAAGGAGTTCTTAAGGAAAACTATCTCCAAATTGGTTAGGACTATACCATATAAAAGATTTTTTTGACCTAGAAGTTATAATCTTAAGAGGATTGATGGTTTGAAGCTACCTTATATCTAGAGTGAAACTTATCTAAAGAAGTATTACCAATAGAATAAGTTTCATTCATAGGAATAATAGATAATTATTAACGAAATACTTCTCATTTTTAGTAAAGTAAAATTCAAGCATTAAAAAATAAAGACCTATAGGCCTAAATTTCTCAAGTCTATTAGAAATCCTTTCAGTTCTTAAGCTTAAGAATAAAATGTAAGCCTAAAGGCCTCAAATCTAAGAAAATTTCTTTAAGTTATTTAAAATAAAAGAAAAACATACAAACCTAAATTCCTTAGATCTAGAAGAAATCCTTTTGACTCTCAAGCTTGAGAAATATTTGCAAGCTTAACTGCCTCAGAAATAGGAGAAGTCATTTTAACTCTTTAACGTAAAAGCAAAACTTATAAGTCTAAAAGCCTCTTATCCAAAAGAAGGTTTTTTATCTTCCTGATGTAAAAGAAAAATCTACAAGTCTAAATGTCTCATATCCAAGAGAAGTCCTTTTAACTCCCTAACATAAAAGAAAAATCTATATACTTACAAGCCTCAAGTCTAGGAGAAATCCTTGTAACTCCTAAGCATAAAATTAAAACTAGTATGCCTAGAGGTATTTGGTCCTTTAGAAACCTCATTACTAACTTGATATAAAAAATAATCCTCATCCTTATTAAGTTTGGCCTAAGACTTTGAAAATTTGTCAAGATAAAGGATTTAATCTCCTTAAATGTATCTAGTTTAATTTAATTCAGCTAATAAATAAAAATGATATTTGAAACATTAAATAAATTAAAAGCTTCATTAAAAGATAAAAAAGGGATAAACATGCCCAATCATTTATAAACATAAACCTTGTTGAGCAAGTTTTGCCTTTAATAAAACTTTCAATATCAACAATTATACAGATCATAAACTTGTAGTATTGAAGGTGTCGATCCCATGAGGAAATAGTTAAAACCAAGTGAACCTAAATCTCTCTAACATAGTGAAATATGAATTGAATAAAAATAAATAACAAAAATTAAAGCAAAAAAATAAAATTAAGCAATTAATCAAATAACAATTCAGTTGCTACAATTAATTAAGAATGATCAAAGTTGAATGCATAAGATGTATTCTTTTGTTAATTTGTTTCCCTAATGATTACGGATTCAATTATATATCAATTCTAGATTTTTGAAGGGTTTGATTACTTTCTTTCTTAAAACCTAACCAATTAACCCTAACTAGATATGAAAATTCCAGAATTGCAATCTCTCAATTCGTAACTCTTTCTTTAGTGTTTTCAATTAATTCTAAAGATATCTATCGAATAATCAATTTCTCACATAAGATCTCTCTTCAAATGATAATTGATTTGTTAATTATGTGACATATTAATTCACCAACTCTTGTTGCATAAATTAATAAGATAAATTTTGACTCACTCTTTCGATTTATTGCCAAAGTATACGCATGCACCATTAACACAACATAGAAATTGTATTGATTCAATAAATATTAAAGTCACAAATTAACTTAAGAAAAAACCCAAATCGGGAAATTTAGAACATTATAAATATAGATAACATCTTATAATCTAGTTTACAAATCAAGTTTAATGAAAACTACAAAAGGAAATTAAAAAAAAAACTTAATTTGGAACTTGATCTAGAAATCTGGAAATCACTATCATTCTTTTTGAACTTCCTTGTTTGATCCATTTTTTCAAGATGGTAGCTAGCTTCTTTTTTGTTTTATGTTCTTAAATAGTTTATGAGGATCTTGGGAGTGTAACTAGGGTTTTCCCCCTTCAATTGTTTCCAAAATTGCCCCTAAAACTCAAAACAGATGACAATTCTCGTGCCTAGGAGGTGTCTGTCACGATCGTGACACCAAGATGACCTTCTATCACAACTGTGACATAGGTTTCATGATCGTGACACTGCCATGCACCCTATGCACGCTCCAGCTTCCTTTCTTATTCACTTATCTGGTTTCTATCACTAACAAATGCATCAAATACCTTAAGAAACACAATATTAAGATCCAAAATCATGATTTAACCCACATAACACTTAAAACATAAACAAACTGTAGCATCCCAACTCCGCATGACCCGAACCCGACATCGACGGTGATATCCGAGTCCGTGCCCGCGAAGATAGCATGCTAGAACAAACAATCACCCATAAACCAGTATAATTTTTTTTTAACCATTCACATTCCAATGGGGGGCTATACAGTTAACAGTCACGATCCATAAACTTGTTTTTAACAGCACCATCGATACGATTTCAATAGTCAATTTGGGCCCATTTTCATTTTTAACCCTTTTGTAATAACAAACAGTCTGCTCTGGGCCATTGGGACCCATTTCAAAACACAAAACACATATAATCACTTCCAATTGGCAATCAATATACACATTCATATTCACATTTCTAAAATTCCCATACTTTGTCATTTATTACACCGAAACATTCATTTATACACTGTACAGAATTCGATGAATACATTCGATACAGATATAAGACATATCCTAATGCAGACGCGAACTGATCCGGACCCCTAACTTTCCTTTGTGTGCAATAAGTCTACTCCCGTGGCAGAACGGGGTAGTCTTCTGAATCCTGAAAAATAGATGCAAATTTTGGGTGAGTTTTGCGAACTCAGTGAGTGACCATCATCGATGGTTCACCCAGTCACCCAATACATAATTCAAATAATGTGACTCATTATCAACATATGGCATCACATAAATTCGATCAATCATTCCCATTTACTCTTATTCGATCCCTGTCATTTACATCATTGCATGAGTAGCCATATTATATCATATACTGCATGAGCAGCCATGTTATATCACATACATGTGATCAATCACTTCACATAAGCATATTGTTTCATGCTCCATACACTGTATCATTCACATAATCCTTATGCAATGCACATACAATTCACTTTTCAATATAATTCCACATGCCCATGCAATACAATTCCATATGCACATTCAATACAATGCCATATGCCCATTCATTACAATTCCATATGCCCATTCAATACAATTCCATATGCCCATTCATTACAATTCCATATGCCCATTCAATACAATTCATATTCTCATTCAATGCAAATTCACATTCCCATTCAATGTAATTTCATATTCCCATTCAATGTAATTTCATATTCCCATTCAATGCAATTAAATCAGTCATATCATGTATACATATGTTCATGAGACCAAATTTTCATTTATTTCTTCGTTGTGACCGAGTGCCTATACTGTCCCGTATCCATTGGATATCGGGCTCATTGATAACTGTCCCACGTGGGGCTCATTGTAAACTGTCCCATGTAGGGCTCATTGTAAACTGTCCCATATAGGGCTCATTGAACGTTGAGCCTGAGGCTCTGAATCACTTATGAGCTCGAAGCTCATTTTCATTCGTTGAGCTTTAAGCTCTGATCATTGGCTCCTCTGGTCACAACGAGTTATATTT
>JANITW010000003.1:24194599-24222319 GCA_027564335.1 Erythroxylum williamsii
CAGCTTGCTTATTGTCTTGTTTATGTGGATGATCTAATTCTAACAGGCTCCTCCATCCAACTCATTCAGTCCATTATTCATCAACTTTGCAGGTTACTCTTAAAGACCTTTGATCTCTCACATATTTTCTAGGTGTGGAAGTGACTTGGCTGAAAAATGGTCTCCATCTCTCTCAATCTAAGTATATCTTAGATTTTTTGAAACGTGTAAATATGCATGAAGCTACACCTGTGTCTACGCCTTCTTCTCCAACGAGCATCTTAGCTACTGACAACTCACATCACTTTGATGATCCTGCTTTGTTTCTTCAAGTTGTTGGTACCCTTCAATATTTAGCTCTCACTCGACCTGACATCACAACGGCAGTAAACAAAACAGCACAATTCAAGTATGCTCCGTCTGTGAATCATTGGCAGGCTGTTAAATGAATTCTTCTATATCTTCGAGGCACAATTGATCATGGTCTGCTTCTTCGTTCCTCACAATCCAAATATCTCTTTGCTTTCTCTGATGCAGACTGGGGAGGCGACAAGATAGATCGTAAGAGTACCTCTGCGTATACTGTATTTCATGGTTCTAAAATGATCTCATGGTGTTTAAAGAAACAGAAAACAGTTGCAAGGTCCAGTCCTGATGTAGAGTATCGTGCCTTAGCATCTGCATCTTCGGAGGTTTATTGGCTTACATGCCTTCTTCGAGAAATTCTTCAACCACTTACACCGGTTCCTAAAATCTAGTGTGATAATGTTTCTGCTACCTACTTGGCTGCTAATCCAGTGTTCCATTCTCATTCAAAACATCTTGAGTTGGATTTTCATTTTGTTCGCGATCAGGTTCGTAAGAAAAACCTTCAAGTTTCATAAATCCCGATTGAAGATTAGCTAGCTGACATCTTAACCAAACCATTGTCCAAGAAACAGTTTCTTGCTTTGAAGATCAAACTGATGGTTGTCCCTTCCATCCGTTTGTGAGGGGGTATTAAGGAAGATCTGTAATATCTGTAATCTGCTCCTGTATCTTATCCATCTGCAGATATTTCTCTGATTGTAATCTCTTTTTGTAATTTGAATCTGATTGCATCAATCCCTCATCTATGGGGATTTGATCTTCACTCTGTATCCTATATATAGTTCAAAGATGAATACAAAAGTGTGCAAGCCTTTCTCTCATCTTCTGCACTTAATCTTCATTTGGGAGGAATAATCCTGGATTTGAGTAACTAATATTCATAACTAATACTCTAATTTATAGAACGACAATAAGTTCCAAAGTTTGAAAACTTAAACTTGACCCCTTAAGAATAATGTTTCGTTAAAATAATAACAATCAATATGACAACCCCTTATAATTTATTTAGATTAGCAGAGCCTACATATGAAAATAAAAATATTGATTCATTCAAAATTTTGGTAAAATCTTCTCTTTTTTTTTTGTTGCTGAACTTTGTTCTCTTTGGTTTGAAGAAGTATTAAGACAGTCAAAGTAATAATTAGTAAATATCAAACCCTATTTTTAAGGCCGAAAGGGCAAATTTAACTTTAACATTTATATATGAATAAAAGTTGGACCTTAACGTTTCTCAGGGTTTAAATTAAACCTTATCATTTTAAAAATGTTCAAGTTAAACATTACGTAGATAGATAATGCAATTAAAACACCACTTTATTATACTTCTGCCATATCATCAATAAAATGGAAAAAAAACATATTATATTTTAATATAGGTTTGGGACCAAAGTGTTATCGTGTACCTCGTAACTTTGTAGGGGCTTCATCCTTTTTAAAAAAATCTATAATTAAATAATTAATCAATATATCTTAATAATTTTAATTTACCTTAAATAAAATAATTTAATTAAATATTAATTACATTCCAGATTAACGAAATTCTAATTTTACATAATCCCTAATCCTAAAATATTCAATATCTTTAACAAACTGCCTAATTTTATCCCTCTTCACCATCCTTCTCTTCATCCACTGCCAACCCGCCTCTTTATCATCAATCTGTGATCCTTTAACGTCGTTTATAAGTTTAGCGTATGGTCTCAGTTTGGTGTAAGAAACTTGTGTCCATTAGTCAAACATTTTTAGGTTCGAAAGAGATGTCCAATTATGAACAAAAGCAAGATCTTGATTATTGGAGGCACTAGCTGTATCAGAAAGTTCATCATAGAACTAACCATGAAAGTCACCCCACATGTGCTTTGGTTAGAGAAGGCACGATACTTGTCAAAGGATAACTCCTTGATAAATTCAAGAATTTAGGTTTTATTATAGTACATGCAAATAGAAACTAGAAAAGAGACCATCTTTTTCTTTTCATCTTTGGTTAATGATTTTGTTAGTGTGGCGACGAGAGATGGGGATGATGAAAAGAGATAAAATTAGGGGTTTTATTGAAGAGATTTGAAATTTTAAGATTAGGCATTGAGTAAAATTAAGGGGTTTTGTTAATTTGAGGTTTAGTTAGTATTTAATTATTTTTATTTGTTAATTAAGTTTATTAAAGATAATTTAAAATCATTGACAAGTATTAAGTAATTATTTAATTTTAGATATTTTTAAAAGAGAGTTTGGTGCCACAAAATCGTGTGGCATATGTAATGTTACAAGTATCATACCGGTATCAGTACTGAATTTAGTTATGATATGATATCGATATTAGTTAATATCGGGTATCATGTTAGGCAATTTTTAAAAAATTACAAATTAGTTTTTGAATTTTTTAAATTGCAAAATGGTCCCTTAATATAATGTTTTATATAATTTTTAATTTTGCATCAACCATGCTCCCAAAAGTTATAATAATATAAATTTGAAATAACACTGATCTCTTTATTTCCATTCATATTATTTTTTAAGTATTTCACATGTAAACAATAACTGCAATTAATAATAGAAAAAGAGTCGTTTAATAATCACATAGATATAAAATGAAGAATAATATAAATTACTTAAAATGTTACAATTGATATCATATAGTAATCAATAATTACATCAAAACATCATATAATAAGAATAATATATATTTATGACTCTATAGGCATTACAATTTACAAAAAGAGTTTGTGTGGAGGAACATAGCCAAATAGAAGCTAAACACAAAAAAACTTGCAATCACAAATTTTACATTTATATTTTAAATATATAATTTAACGTAAATATCAAATATAAGTGAAATTGAGAAAAGTGAAGAAATAAAATACTTGGAACTTCATTCAATGTAATATCCACTCAAACTGTATTGACCACAATTTCACTTGGTATAAAATTCTCATTATTTAAAAGGGGCTCATTATCACCATCATTCAAATTCATTGCACCAAATAATATTTCAATACTTTTCCATCCAAGATTCTCCTCTAAGTCACTTTAATTTATCAAACTTGGTTTCTCAAAAACTCAATAGTCTAAAAGATCAATATGATCAAGCCAAATTGGATTTATAGAACAACTTGTTCTCTTAAGAGTTTTTGTTAATAAATAAAATTGAAATTATTAAGAAATTACAAAAAATTATATTAAACTTAACAATGATAATAGCATATCTTTTTCAAAGCTTTAAGTTGTATTAAACAAAAGCCAAATTGATTCAATCTTTTGTGTTCCAATTTATTCCTTTTCTTAGAATGGATGAATTCAAATGTGTTCCAATTTTTTTCACACCATTTTACACTCACATATTGACTCGGAATTTGAATTGCAAACCTTTGCAATTTTGGAACCACTTCCAAACTGGTCCCACACAATAACTATAAGACAATAAAAGTATCATTATAAATAAAATAAATTGATGATTAATTTCAAACAAGTAATAAAACTGAACAAATAAATACATGGATTAAGTTTGTCTCTTTGATGAATTTTAATAGGCATCCTAAAATCACCAGACACATCTTTGTATATCTCTATTTGTGAGCAAAGGAGATATTGCATCATCTCATGTGTAACAATTGTTGTGATACTTAATAACATTCTCCTATTAACTCCATCTCCCCTTATAAAACTTGGTGAAAAATAGAAATTAGGATTCAAAAATGTCCCAACTATAGAAAATAAATAGTAAATTTGTTTCTCCTATTTTTCATTAATGAATTCAAAATAAGGTGTATACAAAGAATGTTATTTTTCATATTGGTCTTTATTGCTCCCTCTTCTTGGCATCATAAAAATAATCTAATATTTCCTTCTTATCATTATCAGCCAAATGAAGTAATCTCACAAGAAGCTCACAAATTTGGATTACAAATTGACATTGAGACCAAAATTCAAAATCTTCAAGTATAATTTTAGAAAACTTCATTACAACATTAAACATGGCATATTGAGATGTAACTCACTTATCACTTGTAAATATTTGTCTTAGCTCCATCTTCATTAAAACAAAGCATTAATTAAAATGATAAGAAATTAGTTACAAATCTTATAATAGCAAGATGACACAAATTCTAACTATTGGTACTATTGTTAAAAACCCTTTCTTATTAAATTTAAAACCTATACATGATTATAGATGAAATTTTCACTTTTTTTTCTTTCTACAAAGTTTCATCAATGTTAAAAAAGTATTTAAGATCTCCTATATTTTTTAACAGTAGGTCAATACAATATGCAGCACAAAGAATCTTTAAGAAAGAATTATATCTGGTTTGCAATCTTTTTCTAGTTCCTTCATAAACATAATCGTTTTCAGTGATAAACTGTATAATATTTTCAGGTATAACTTCATTCACAACTTTATCAAATTTCTAAAATAGGATATAAGCATTTCTATCAATGCCAAATGCTCAAATAAATTTCAAAAACATTGTCCCTTTAGCATAATAAACTAAAATTTTTGATAATAATCTCATATCTTCTATTTGTCCAATTATTACACATGATTGAATACCCATAAGTTCTCAAAGTTGTTCTTTGTTCATTCAAATAACTTTTTATTTCATAAACAGAGCTAATTAAAAGATTACTTATGTATTTATCAATTGAAGGAGCTTTATATCCATGATCGTAAGAGGTAATAACATCCACCATAAGATGATTATAATAAGACTACATAGTATTGAATGATACAGCTACATTATACCACCATCTATCTATTGCTATGTCTAAATTATGAGCTACTTCTTTAGATTATAAGTCACTAAGAATTGAATGTTGAGCTTTAGGAGTTATTCATAATGCAAAAAATTTAGACACATGTCTACTTTTCTTTCTCTCATCAAATACAACATTCCCTTCTTTTTAGGTAGAAATATCACCTTCAACATCCCTAGTATCATCTTAACTAGAGGAAAAAGAACTTCTACTAATAATTTTGTTGTTTAGTCATTACCTTCTGTCTTTCTCATTGTGATATTCATTAAGTTGAGTTTTCATTTTTCATTTCATACCATGACTAGCTCTCTTTTAAGGCCCTATATCACCTTTGATCCAAGCTAAATGCTTCTTTGATATGGTAATTCCCCCGCTTTTCAAATGCTTATTACATTATAAACAAATAGTATACTTCTTCAATCTAAGAACCAATTTAGGATGAGTCCAAGCTAGATCATCGAATCTTCCCAAAAAGGTTGAATTATTAGGAGTACTTAAACTTTCTTATACTTATTTGTAAAGATAAATAAAGACATATATCAAAATGAAATTGATCACCTCATATCAAAAATAAAGTGTTCTTCCAACTTAGTTTTATTATGAACTACAATATGCCCAATATAAGTGCATTTATTGCTTACAAATATGAAATGATCATTAAGTCATAATGAAATATGTAAAAGTTCATTTAAAACATATAATTCTAAACTCTTTCTACTAAAATAGCATTTTTCAATTAGTAACATTCCTATCATTGCATGTTTAACCTTGATAAAAATAAGTTTATGTACGAACTTAAATATTTAACTCGAAGCTCATCGACCATTTACACAAACAAATAACAATTGAGAATATTTTATAATTAACTATTACGTAAACAAATGAAGACGTCATTATATTATTATTTGTTTAAAGAAACAATTTTCATTTTAATAAAAAATGTATAATTAAAGTCTAAAAAATAATTACCATAGGCATAAGCAATTTCTCATATTAATAAAAAAATGCAACAACTACTTCAAATTCTTAATTACATCAATATACCACCATTATATAAACAATTTGTCATGTTAATAAAATCAATGTGATAAAAATTTAGAGTAACTCACAAAATGAACCACTTCGGCGATGAGTGAAAGATCTAAACAAAGAGGACACTAGATTTTGGATGGAGATGGAGAGAGAAGTGGTGGTAAGGAAGTCTGGTTGTGGTTGTTGGCACCTAGTTTTGAGTCGCATGACTAGTTGGAGATGAGATGGTGGCCAATTCTGGTAACGGCGGCAATGACAAATGAAGTGACAAACAAAGGACATAAAGGGGAAGGAAAGGGTGGACAGTAATAGACGAGCAAAGTGGAGCTAAGAGCATAGATCTAGGAGATGGTCATGGGACTGGTCTTCTATTCTTTAAGTGGGTAGGAGTTGGGGATTATTAGAGCTAGGTTATTTAATTTTTTATCTTCATTTGGTCCTCTTAATTCTAAAATTTTTTATTTCTACTGATAATTAAGGAAATTTTAAGTAATAACCAACTGGTATCCATCGATATTTATTCCCAATACGTTACTAATGTTTGGAATATTAATTTCTGATAACAGTATTTCAATCACTAGGCACAAGTGACACTATAAATTCAAAATATATGAAAATATAATACATTGTACCATATTATTAATGACATGACAAAAATTGATGAAATTATGTTTTTGTCAACATTTTTGTCTACATAGTATTTAATTTAAAATTTTAAAAACAATAAAATTTAATTTTTCCATGTAAAAGTTAAATTTTAACTTATATTTAGATACAAACACTAAGCCTAAATTTTAACCTATCTTTAAGCAGCCAAACCGACATATTAGTCTTTAAAATATTGCCACCAATCTTTAACCAAGACTTATTACTCTTTAAAATATTGCCACCACTTGGCTTAACAGGTCACTTGAAGCCTTAGGCCTGAACTTGAGTTTTTGTTTCTTTTCTTTTTTTCTGCCTCGTCGTTTTCTCTCCAAAAGCACAGATGATTAAATACTACCTAAGCAACCATGCGTAGAACTCTGCCTAACCCTCGATTTAAGAAAAGAAAAGGAAGTGGACAAGCAGAACCATCTTAATAAAAAGTTTTGTACCTTGCCAAAGTAAGACTTAAGGTCCAAAACTGAAGATTATTGTACTAAGTAGTCTAAATAGCTCCACTCGAGACAAACGCATGAAGGTCCAATAGCTTATAATGGTCCATGCAGTATTTCTAGCAAATTTCAGTTTTTTTCCTCCCTATACAAATGCCTCTGATATGCTAAAAGGATGAAGTGACATCCCATAGTCAAGAACTACAGTTGGAGCGACATGTTATTTACTAACCCTTATCTATTCATCTAATTCTCATGCAGCCATTCAATACGATAGCGACCCTTCAAGGACTGCTCGCTGTTTTTGCTCGGTGATCACATGATTGAAGTGGTCCTACTGTGAAACCAAATGCTCCATGTCTACCGCTATCCACACTTGCATGTTGCAACCTCCAAAGTGGATATGCTTCCCCGAAACTCTCATGGCTTCTCTTAGATCATCATAAAGGGTGTGTGATTTTCTATATCCCGACTGTCTTTGAGCCCATCTGCATGTACCATAACTTGGTTCAGAGATGAATTGAGACATAAGTTGATAAAGATCATTACTTTATAAACGTACCCATTACTCTTCTTTTGCGTCTTTTTTTACCCATTATTATGGATCTCCTTTCTTTACTTCTAATTTAGAATCTCTTTTCAGGATGTACTAAAATGCCTATTAAGGTAATGCTACAGGGTTTTAGCACGGCACGAGATGCTCCTGCAGGGACCAAGGCCATTAAGAGTGGCTTAAAACGTGAAGCTGATACCTAAAGTGAAAGGCAACTGCAGATATCTGAAGCCATTCTTCTACATCTTTCTTGAATAGCTAGTCAGAGACACTGCTTAAAAGACACTCGGAGACATATACTCAATACCAGCATGCTAATTGCAAATTGGTATTCATAAAATATAAGATTTGATATGAAGATAACAAATGAGCATTAAAGAAAGTCATCATCTTGGTCATCATGGACGTATGTGCAGTGTCCACTTGACAAGTGAAAAGAGAAACAGTAATGAGCCTATCCATTTCATCTAGCCCCACCATATTCCTTATCAAACGCTAGTGGTAGTTGACTTCAACTTAAAGTAAAGCATTTCTTTTTAATTTAAAAAAGTATTTCCGGAAATAACTGAAAAGTGCATTTCTAACTACCAATGATATAGCAAATCGTTGACAGCCACATACCAAGGTATAGGCTAAAAGAGACTGAAGAAAGAAAAAGGGCGGAGCAAGGGGCTGGTCATATTCCTTTCTATGCATAAGATATGAATCAATTTGCTTCCAAAGCCATGTGGAATTACTCATTACAGCATTATGGAAACTAAGAGCGATCTTCTGACGTGCACCTGACAGAAGAAAGAAACTTAAAATATGGCATACCTTGTCCAGAGGGCTTTTAGATACTTTCTGTAGCCGATAAGAACTTGACAATGGCATGGCTTTGAAATCCAGGCTCTGCCTTAGCTTTCTAGTCTCACCTTCTTTGTCCTGCTGTAGCAAGTAAACAGCATAAAAACACTAAAGCAGTTTCAATTTGTTGATATTATTGCATTGCTTAACTTTATTCTCCAAAGACTTTAGCAACAAAAACATTCTATGAAGGGAACCGTGAGAGGAGCCATCTATATCTGAATGCTTTCTTCACAGGGGAATTTGTACTAACGAACTATGGCTTGTTGATTTAGTCCATTGACACGCTACATGTTACAATCTTGATGTATGAAGATGCACCTTTGATTTTGCTCGAAGGCGTGTACTCCCTGCCTCTTTTGTCTTTGATTTTTCTTCCAATTTTTCATTAAACTGAAACATATTGCAAAACAAATCCAACTTGAATAGCTACCAGAAAACAAAATTGTATGTTCAAGAAGTATCAAAGAATTTTTTCTCTCCATGAGAGCACAGAAGAGAGAAGAAATCTATTGGTACCTCTCTGCTTTTAACAGCCTTTTCATCACTTCTCTGCCCCAGTGATGGGGCTACTTTAGCAGTTTTTTTATCCATACTAACTGCTTTAAGGGACCTATCACAAACATATATTGCAACGTTAGTATTCCAGAATAGGTAATAGAAAGGAAAAAATATTTAATAGCTCAGAAAAATATCACTGCATTTTCGCCAAATCTTTCTTCAATATGACATTGATATAAAACGAGCTTGTGAATGATATCAATCTTACTGGTACAATCTCAACCACAAATAAGATAATGTCAAAAACAAAATGCATTATTACATTGCAGCATTGCTTGAAAGCAACAAGATAAACTCAACATTCAATAATATCAAGCATAATTATGAGGTAATGAAGTATGATGTTATACTATCTCCCATTCATGCAAATCAAACAATTTACAAAGAAAATTCAAATCAGCGTAATGCCAGCTATAATCAGGTAATCTCAGCAAGATGAGAGCATCTGTCTGCAACACGAGCATAAGTGAAAGTGGATATTGAGATGATGAGTGAGAAAAATGTCCGTCACAAAAGGTTAAATGATTAGAATGTTCTGCAGTTTTTAGCATAAGGCAATTGCCCATGACCATACAAGTTGAGCAAAAAATTAAAGAACTGTTTTAAAGAATTTCACCACTTTATATCAATGAAAGAATGGCTATGAGGATTTATATGGGAAAATAAGGGCAGAAATTAGAAAAGTAGCATTTTGACCAAATAACAAAAATTAGGGCGCAAGCAAAACTTCAATCCATTTTTTTCCTTTTACTCTATTTGAGCATACAACTTCTCTATCACCTTTCTTATTCTGTTGTTTGATAACAGAAGTAACTTAAAAATCCAGACCTAAACTTAATGATCCCATAGATAAAAACAGCAGGTAGGCATCTAATTGCACGAATGTGCAAGTATCATGGCATTGAACAACACATCACAGTTGAAACACGAAATATATCATGCAAAGTGAGTACATTCCTGGTCATAAGCTGCAAGGGATCAGGAACCTTACCCTCCATTTTCTTTTCGGGGAGTAAGAGAAGTGGAAACTCTAACTTCTGTCCCCTTTGTAGACACCTGTCAGAAAGATTCGGAAGTTTACATCTAACAAAGTGGCAGTGACCATTACTATAGTCGTAGAACCAAAAAGGAAAAAAAAGAGAGGAAGAAGTAATCTTAGAGGTAAACTTTTAAAAACATCATACCTGCTTGGTGCCAACAGATCTATCTTCAGAAGATGATTTCAATTGATTGAAGTTACATTGGAATGTCTTAAATGCTCGTTTGACAATGTCTTTGTCCCCCATTTTTTCCATAATAAGAGACTTTCTAGTTGTTGTAAGAGGAGCTGGGTTAGAACTAGGAGGATCCAAACTAAGAGACATGTGCAAAGATTTATGAGCCATTTTCTTGCTTTCCCCTGCGGAAGGAACTTTACTCTTTGATAATGACGAACTGATGGAATTCCTCGTCCAAGTTTTTGATGTGGACAACGCACTAGAAGTGAAGAACGGTTTTGAGGCTTTTGCGGTGGAAGCTTGCGTTGAGGCTTTTGCGGTGGAAGCTTGCGGCGTTCTAGTGACAGGTAGCGCTGGTTTCTTCTTCACTCTTGCCAGGTCTCTAACCTTACCCAGTGGTGTATTCTAAATGAACATATTAGGGTAGATTAATGACCAACTACTGAAACATAGTTTCAAGGGGTAAAAGAAGGATAATTCCAAGAATCAAAACCGGGCAGTACTTTACCTTCTGAGATTCCTTTTGACGGTCTAACTTACTAGTTTTCCCTTTATTTTCCGGGAATTTTTCCACCACTTTCTCCAAGCTCTTTGGCAATGCCTTCATGTCCTGAGACTCCAATGGTTGATTTTCCTGTTCTTTTACTACAGGAGCTTCTTCTATCTTATTCAACTCGGATATATCAAATTTATTGTCCAGTTCTTCAATCACCTCAGTCGATGAATCATGAACTTTTACATTGGTTGCATCTTCATCGCACTCATCAACACCGGCACTATCCAACTCACTCTTCAACTCTGTTTCCTCCCAGATAGCTTCCTCAGAAGTTTGGCCACCAAAATTCCCAAACTCAGACTTTGTCCCGCAAGGTTTGCCCAGCAGATCTCCATTGTTATGGTCATCTGACCTCAAAGAGTCATGACTCATTTGCTTCTCCTGATCCAGTAGCTCAGCTTTTCTAGCAGCAATCTTCTTGTAATGAGCTTCAAAGTAAGCTTTTTTCTGGGCCACAGATCCAGGTGTAGCACACTTCTCTACTTCTTCCAAGTACTTATTAGGTGAAAAAGAAGACCATTTTTCCCAAGACAATGAATCATTCTCAAATCTACCGAAAGATACCGACAAATGAAGAGCAGGATTTGAGGTAGCTGTCTCACCCATCTGTGAATGTAACACGAAAACCAAAATCCTATCAAGAAACAGAATGACAACCCATGACTACAAAAGCAGCCAGGGAATTTTGCAATCGTAACATAAATGAGTTATCTCTCAAGAATCGTAACAGCAAAACAAAACACATCCTGGAAAATAATAACAGTAACTTGAGCGAAACAGATTAGCAGGCCAAACTCTTCGAAGGTCAAGTGAAAAATGAGTGTACCTTATCTTCGAGTCTCCAAGCTGTCACCGTTGAGTCAACCATTAATTCTCGAGCTCAGAGCACAGTAAGACAGATTTGCACACAATATTTACCTTACCTGTAAGTAAGCATTGGCATGTCATGGATTCGGTGATCTTAAGAGGAACACCAAGAACAAGTTAGATCACACCCGACAAAAAGAAAGTTAAAATATGGAAATCAATGAAAAAGGAGAACATGGGAGGGGGCATGTGGTTGTGTTTCACAGTAATGATACCAAGATACCTTTTTCATTTCCTACACTTCTATAAAGAGTTGGCCTTTTGGCAGTGAGAAGAGCCTTGTCTGTTTCTAGTTCTTGTGGAAACTCCTAAATGATGCACCCAATCATCAAAAACAAAAGTGGTGAGTTAATTACCCATTACCCAAAATGATTTAGCTTTTGATTTAGTCCCATAACTTGTTTATAATGAAAGAATAAAGTTCTGGGGTTAAAAAGCGAGTGCTTTTCATGGTTTGTTCATCAATAATAATGATTAAACAAACGAAAAGGAACCAAGAGCAATTTAGTGGGAAATTAGAAGATTTAGTTGGACCATAACCATGGAAGTTCAACAAACAAAGTGGCTATTTTTATTTTTTTTTACTTACGAAGTGTCCTAGGAAAATTTTAATTATAAGAAGGTACTTTTAAATTATTTATTTCTAGAATAATCTTTACTCCAATCAGACATATCTCTAACTAAACATAAAATTTTAACTTTAAATTTTAAATGAAAGCATAAAATATCACAATCAATATTTTGATTTTTGACAGTTCATTACCCGCAGGTTTCTCTCTCTCAATCTGAGTCAAGAGTTACGGACAAAGGCCGGATGAACTGACCAGACAAAGCCATGAAATTCGAAGGAAGCAGAAGGCCCACATAGAAAAGTAAATACAATAGAAACACGGCGTGTGCGTAAAAGCTAAGGGAACCCATCAGACAGCTTAGGACGCTAGTGGAATTTGTTGAACCCCACATTATCGTCAATAAAACAAGATAACCAAGTCATTTCCGCAAGATTAGCGCTCCGTCTTTTTAATTTCTTACTTCCAAAACCAAAGTGGATACTATGTAACATCATAGATTCCTATCATTGTTTATTATGCGTAGATAACTAGTAATACTGCTTGTCAGAAGATGTATGGTAGTGAGAGGAAATATCCAAATTAATGGTCTCATATTTAAATTTTTATTTACAATATTACAAAGGAGTAATACTGTTTTTTTTTTTGTCCTTTTTATATAAAACAAGTATTAAGATTGTATCATCATTATTTCAATTTTAAGGAAAGTTGACAATGATTGAATAAGAAAAGATGAAATGAAGCTCCTTTCCTCTTCCTTTGGGTAACAATAGTACCCAAAAGAAATGGCAGGACAGGAGCACCTTTACGTAATATAAGTCGATTTCAGCACATTACATTCATGTGGGGCTCATCCCAACTATAACTTTAATCTACTTTAACTTGCCTTGCTGTTTCCTCCTTTTAATGCTCTTAAGCTACTCAATCTTCCTCCTTTTTTTTTCTGATATTAAACATCACCCTTCCATCCATCTTGTACTATATATTGACTGCCATTCTTTTCCCCGTACTCGCAATTCACATCTCCAAACCAAAACCTACTGGGTCTTGACCATGAAACTCACTTCTTTGTTCTCGTTGTTCCTCGGCCTGGCTCTAATATTAGGCCCTGCCTATTCAGACCCTGACCCACTTCAGGACTATTGCATCGCTGACACAAAGAACCCTAAACCTTTTTATGTGAATGGTGTGCCCTGTATCAACCCAAGCCTAGCTTCAACTTCCCATTTCACCACATCAGTTTTGTCCAAGCCAGGGGACACAAAAGCTAACCCTTTCGGCTTCAATGTCACACTGACCAACATTGTCAATTTGCCCGGCTTAAACACTATGGGCCTAACCATGGCTCGAGTTGATATACAACCTAATGGGCTCGTACCACCCCACTCGCACCCACGAGCCTCAGAGGTGACCATTTGCCTCATGGGTTCACTACTTGTGGGCTTTGTCGACACATCTAATCGCTTGTTTGATCAACAACTACGACCTGGTGAGTCGTTTGTGTTTCCTAAAGGTCTGATCCATTTTCTTTACAATATCGACAACAAGAATCCGGCACTGGCTATATCTGGGCTTAGTAGCCAAAACCCAGGTGCCCAAGTCACTTCCCTGGCTGCTTTCACGTCAAAGCCTCATCTTCCCGACGAAGTTCTGAAGAAAGGGTTTCAAGTCACTGTCCAAGACATCATCCGAATACGTAGAAATCTTGGAGGGTGATTATGATGACTTAGTTTTGATATTGAAAGTAATATTTATGTCTATTTACTAATCACCGTAAATAATTAATTATTTATTTATCTTCTTTTTTATTTGTACTTATTTTTATTACGTACCTTGTTATGTATTTATTGTATTATTTATTTTACTTCTTATTTTTATATTTTAATTTATACATATTTATTTATGTGTATTATTGTTATTATTATTACTATTATTATTATTATTATTATTTGGGTCTATCATAAACAGTTTTTGTCTAGCAATTAAGGGTAAGATTGTATAATATTGGACATCCATATATCCTACATATCAACAAAATTTTTCGAGATTATTATTACAAATATGAATATGTACAAAAGAAATTGGAAGCAATTTAACAAATAAAACTGCTTGGATTATTTGGGCGATTTATGTATTTAAAGGCCGCTTATATCACCTTAAAATGGACTTTACAACTAATGTGGAACTTTAGATTAGAAAATCTGTTTTTATTTATTTATTGTGTTTTAATTTTATTAGGACTACAAGGATGTTTTTATCCTTGTTATTAGGTTCTAGGTCATTATAACTCATATAAATACTTCTTTATTGTATTGCAAAAGATCCTTTGCCTATTTTTAATCAAAATATTCTATTTCTCTTAAGGTTTTCGTCTACTTTTTGAGTTCTTTGTAGATCTTGGATTAGATCTACGTCTTCTGTACTCTTGGATTAGAGTGTTGCATTTTCGAGGTGTGTCAGGTGGTATTAGAGCCTTGAAAACTCAAGGTTTGTTCGTCTGACAATGGCCAACACCAACGACGAAGTTTGGGAGCCAATTCGCAATATGAAACGACAGCTAGCATTGATTCAGGACCAGTTGCCAGCATTGTTGCGAAGAGACAACACAAGAAGAATTGAGGAACCAGTTGTTAGGGAAGATGACCCTACGAGGCATTCTCAAATTCAAAATCTCGTGTAATGGAATCATGAAAATAGTTCCAGTGATGACGAAGAAGTCATCTAGCCAAGATGAAGAGGAGACTATGAATGTAAACTTAAGGTAGATATCTCATCTTTTAGAGGAAATCTAGATATTAAAGGCTTTCTTGAATGGTTAGTGGAGGTGGAGAAATTCTTCGATTATACGGAGATTTTAGAGGATAGGAAAGTAAAGTTGGTGGCCTACCGTTTAAAGGGAAGAGCTTCTATATGGTGGGAGCAGTTGCGGGAGTCAAGAAGGAAAGAAGGTCGAAATTCAGTTTCTTCATGGAGGAGGATGAAGCAATTGCTTAGAGGGAGATTCTTACCACCAAATTATGAGCAGTATATTTTCAACGCATATTAGCAGTGTCATCAAGGCGATCATAGCATTTATGAATGTACAACAGAGTTTTTGAGGTTGGTAGCCCGTAACCAGTTACTTGAATCTCAACCTCAACAAGCCTCGCGCTATTTAAGAGGGTTAAGATCGAATATAAGGGAGAAGATAGGAATCCATGATGGTGCTTACAATGCAACATGCGAGAAATTTAGCTATGAAAGCTAAATCTATACTGAATGAGAAGCAACGGGAGTTTAAGCGCTATACAAGTGAGAAAAGTCTAGGAAATAAAGGAAAGGAGGTGGTTACAACAACCTTTATAAGGAGAAGTGTTGGAAATGGAAGCATTAATGGTGGAAACTCAAACAAAGTAGGTCCAACAACTTCCAAGCCCGCCAATCCATATACTAAACTAGCTCCATCAAAGTGTCATAGGTGCGGCGAGCTACGACACAAATCTAATGAGTTTCCAAAAAGGAGAGCAGTAAACATGGTGGAACGACAAGAAGAAGAAGATGAAGAGGAAGTGTGCAGGCCCAAACGTGATGGTTGGGAATAGCAAAGAGAAAATGATGAGGAGACGTATGTGTGTGTCGTTAGGAAACTGATGATATCCTGCAAGGAGCATAGTGATTTGCAAAGACATAAGCTCTTTCATACGAGGTGGTTGGTACTAGGGAATTTGTGTGAGATGATTATTGATGGAGAGAGTTAGGAAAATATTATAAGTGCAGCTATTGTGAAGAAGTTAAAGTTAACTATCGAGCCAGATCTATCCTTATAGCATTAGGTGGATCAAGGAGGTTGGATAGATTCTGGTTAAAGAACGGTATAAAGTGACTTTCTTTATTAGAAAGTATCAGGATGAGCACTACTGTGACGTAGTAGAGATGGATGCATGTCAGATCCTGTTGGGAAGACCATGGTAGTTTAATGTAGAGTATGAGTCCATGTGCAATCCCAACACTACTTACGCTGAAGAAGGATGGGAGTTAGAGGTTGTGCGTTCACAGTGGAGTGATCAACAAAATCTCTATTGGCTATAAATTTTCCATTCCAAGTCTTGATGATATGTTGGATTAGCCGATTAGAGTCATTATTTTCTCTAAAATTGATCTTCGAAGTGGATACCATCAAATAAGAATAAGGCCTGGAGATGAGTGGAAGACAGCTTTCAAGATAAGGGATGACTTATAGTGGTTGGTCATACCTTTTGGATTATCTAATGCACTTAGCACTTTTATGCGTCTTCTGAACCAAGTGTTGCGAACTTTCATCGGTAAGTTTATGGTTGTTTATTTTGATGATATTCTTATCTATAGTAGATCTATTGAAGAGCATGTGAGACATTTAAGCATGTATTTGAGGCCTTAAGAGAAAATCAATTATATGACAACTTGAAAAAATGTCTATTTATGTTAGAGAAATTGCTATTCCTCGGATATGTTGTGGGAAAAGATGGCATCCAAGTAGATGAAAATAAGATAAAGGCCATTAGAAATTGGCCTTCACCGAGAACCTTTGGAGATGTGAGGACTTTTCATAGTTTGGTCATGTTCTATAGAAGATTTATTAAGAATTTCAACAACATTGTAGCTCCTATTACAGATTGTCTAAAGAAATGGAAGTTTAGATGGGAAGAAGAGCAAGAACAAAGCTTTGCCCTTATCTAGGAGAAATTGTGCTCAGCACTGGTCCTAGCCTTACTAGACTTTGAAAAGTTATTTGAAGTAAAGTGTGATGTGAGTGGGATAGGCATCGGAGCAGTATTATCCCAAGAGAAAAGCCTATGGCATACTTCAGTGAGAAACTAATCAAGGCAAAGAAAAAATGAGCTACCTATGATAAGGAGTTCTACGCCATTGTGAGGGCTTTGAAGACATGAGAGAACTACTTAATTAGAAAGGAGTTTATTCTTTATATCGATCACCAAGCATTGAAGTATTTGGGAAGTCAGAAGCAGTTTATGACTAAGATGCATGCTAGATGGTCAACCTATATTGACAAGTTTCCCTATAAACTTGTTCATAAAGTTGGGAGAAATAATGTAGTGACATACGCATTGAGTCGACGAGTAGCTATGATCAGAATGCTAACAGTTGAGATTGAAGGTTTCGAATACTTGAAAGACTTATATGTTGACAATGAAGACTTCAAAAGTGTAGCATCCCACTCCCGCAAGACCCGAACCCGACATCGTGGGTGATATCCGAGCCCGTGCCTCACGAAGGTGGTATGCTAGAGCGGTCGAACATTTAAATACTCGGAAAGCCAATTATTTTCTTTTGGAAAACAATAGAGTGCGCAGATATCAGTAAACAATTTGGGCCACGATACGAAAACATTTTTCATCAAAATCCGATTTTAGTAATCAAATCAGTTCATATACACATAATCATAACCAATTTGGGCCCAATCCAATAACAGTACTAATTCGCGAAAAATACCAATTTACACATATAACCAGAACGACTCAAATGCAGACGTGAAACCGATCCCGACTCCAAACTCTGTTTCTCTGGCAGTAATCATACTCCCGTTTCACTAACGGGGTACTCGACAATTCCGGAAAAATAATTGCAATGTTGGGTGAGTTTGCGAACTCAATGAGAAACCATCATCAATGGTTCACTCAACTCATGCATATCCAAACAGTACACAGATAATCACACAATAACATATCGGGAAGTATCACATGCATTTTCATTTCACAAATATATGGCATTTCATCTTTCTCACACTTTCCACATCTGATCATTCATATATGCAATGCACATGTGACACTTTTCATTTTCTTACGTTGTTGTGACCGTGCGCCTGAGCTCATTAACGTTGAGCCAGTGGCTCTGAAATTTCGTTGGACCAGAGGTCCTGTGCGTTGAGCTTAAAGCTCTCATATACGTTGGGCGTGATATGCCCTGATAATCCCAGTGACGGGCACAATGCGTTGAGCCTGTGGCTCTGAATACGTTGGGCCTGAATGCCCTGATACAGTGAGCCTGTGGTATCCGAGCACTGCGTGGGAGAGCCCTCAGGGTATGCACCACCTCAGGGGGCAAGCGATACCACGGCATTACGTTGGCTGCTCCGGTCACAACTATCTTTATCTGATCATGCCTTTATGCATGAATGCATATGTATCAATTCACATTCACAATCATTTTACATTTCAAAACCCAATTCCCATTCCTTCGGACCTTCGGTCCAGTAATTCAGTCATTAACAAATTTCATAATTCATTTCATAGTAACATTCACATAGTATTCACAGTTTGCACTTCAATATCACACTCAATTACTTCGGACACCCGTGGTCCGAAATCAATCAAAGCAAACACGTATATCCCTCCATTATCTCCACATGGCATAATGCATATAATATTAAACACATAAAAGCTGAGGAACTAACTAGGTTACTCACCTAAACTCCCGAGCTATCTGCCTGGAAGTCTCAGCACTGTCCGTGGAATTGTTCCATCGGTGCCTCTAAAACAATCAAATAATTCCAATTACTAATGCACAGTCAAAATAATTCGATGATGCACATGCCTTAATTAAAAGATGTACTATGCCTATTCATGATTTTCTCGATACCATTTCCCATTTTCTACTTTCTTTCGGTCACATTCTATCCTTTTACTCAATTGCTCAATACTGACTCACTTCCAATTCAATAACATATTATAGAACTCCCCAATTTCAATTCTAATATTCAGTCAATTTATCAAATCATTTTTGCTATGGTAGTACCTCTAAGTCAACATCACTATTTTCTAGATCGAATTCAGTCTTTTATGCTCAGTTTCTAAAGTTCCTAGTAGCATTGACTTTAATTTCAAGGTCTCACATTATACTCCAATTTTTCAATAACAATCCTTAGGTAAAAATACAATCACCTTCTTCCTTCCTTTCACTAATTGAGATCTCAAAAATCTAAATTCTAACTCTCATTCTTTTCCTCGATTGTAGACCTCTTTCTCTAGTTCATAACGAATCAAACATCACCTCAATTGGAGGCCTACACAATTAGTTATGCCCCAAAAACCAAATTAAATCACATCAGGAACTGTTCCTCGCTGCGACGTACAGACGCTCATCGCGACATGCTGGAGTCGCTCGCCGCGACGTGAGGGAGAGGGCTCGTCGCGATGTCAATGTTTCACACTCGCCGCGATATCCTCACCTTGCTCGTCGCGACGTCTAAGCAATTTCCACGTCGCGACGTCTAAACATTGTCTTCGTCGCGACGTGCGACCCTGGTTCGTCTTCTCCGAATCCCTTTTCCTCTTTCTCTCTCTAAAAACTTTCATAACTCACCTATAACTACCCCAAACTCTCACAATTAAACCCGTGCATGCATTAAACACAATAATAAACAACATATAATCAATTACTTACCAACTCAAGCTCAAAACCTCCGATCTCTGAAATTTCTCAAAACTTTCCTCTTTTCTCCAACATTGACGGTAACTCTCAAAACTCCCCAAATCTTCATCTTCTTTCCACAAGGAGAGGGAGTAACAAGCCAACAATGAAGGACCACCCACCAAGAGGAGGAAACGAAATCACCGATGGAGGAGAAACGATCGTGCCCTAGGAGAAGAGAAGAGGATTTTCTCTTCTTCCATTTGAAATCTAAGGCTTTTAAAGGTTAAACAATCAGCCTCCGGTCTCTTTCCTCTAAATGTATTTCTATTTTCAATTTATTTCCAGTCCAATTTGTCTCCAAATTTCAATGGCTCGACATATTAATTTCTAAAATCATAAATCAAACTTTCCCGTTGCCATTAGACAATTATTTCGGTCCTATTCAGTCAATCGGTCCGCCACTCGGAGAATTTCCGGTCCGGACAATTTCTCCTAATTATTCCAGAAACTTTTCCTAAAGTTCACTGTCACTTTGCAATCACTCTAGTACAGTTCCAATTTCACTATTCACACTCAATTATTACATAATTTCCAATATATCATAATCCAATCTAATTATCTCACAAATTCACAATTCAAATCATTTACAAAATCAAATGCCAGAAAAATGCCATGAATGCATGTACCTACATGTGTATGTGCCAATTGACTTAGTCCTCTACAATTAGAGGCCAAATGCAGGTTCATATCGGACTATGCAATGCAACAAACTAGCCTGTCCTAATTGACCCATATACCCTTCCCATCAGGGTCGGGATGTTACAGTTCTGGATCTTAAATGTCAAGGGCGCACTTTCATACAGGTTAATAAACAAGCCTTAGTGTGTTCTTTTAGAAAAAAATTGACCTTGCATTATTCAACTAGGAATGGTTAACTCAATTTATTGAAAATGTTGCTTCTTTTCTAGACCCATTTTTCTCTAGCCACGTCTTAATAAGGATTGACAATATTTTCTAGAAAAAAATTACATATTTCCCTTTAGATTTAACAACGTCCTAATTGATATAGAAAGGTTTTAGGAGGCATTAAGGAAAGGGATGATGTGTTATGTTATAAGCACTTAATAATTCATATATGTCCAGAAACTGATGGCCATTAAGTCTAAGCTGAAGCTCTTAAATACAAAATGGGTAACTCTATATTTCAAGTTTTTTCCTCGGCCAAAGACAAATTGATTATTGCTTAAAGCTAGCTCTCAACTAAACCAGAGGATCTTACGCGATTAAACTTTCAAAAATAGTATTTGAAAAACTATTTATTAGCTATTAATAAGCATGATAGGTTATTGGAGCAGAAGGTGAGAGTCAAATGGCTTAAGAAGGGTGAAAGATACTCCAAGTTCTTCTTTAATATCATAATGAATAGGAGGAGTTATAATAGGATTAGCCCTATCAAATATATGAATAGAAGGATTATGAAAAAGTAAGTGGAAATCTTAAATGAGGCTAAAAAATACTATGGCTCCTTCTAAGGTAAAACCAAATCAATCTTATCTTCCTCTTAATATTTTAGATCTGTTGTTTTGAAAAAAATCTTTGAGGAGGAAGTAACTAATTTGGTTAATCTAGTTAAGGAGTTGGAGAATGTAAAGGTTGTTTTCTAGTTGAACCCTAATAAAACTCCAAGGCCAGATGGACTTAGTAGATACTTCTAGAAATCTTAAACAAAAATAGGTCGTATATTCATATAAACAATCTCATAATTTTAGAAAAGGTGTCTTAATAAAAGAGTTGAAAATAAAACTTTTATATTTTTTTATCCTTGAGTCAAGCAACCTAAGCTCTTGCGAGGATTATATACCTATTATCTGTTTAAACTTTATATACAAAGTGATTTTAAAAATCATGACAAACAAATTGAAGACTACTTTAGGATCTCTTATGAGTAGCAATCAAAATGCTTTCATAGAGGGGAAACTTATATGGACAATATTTCCATTGTTTAAGAGTTTTTTAAAGGATATCATAGAAGAATTCTCTAGAAAATTGCTCTCTAAAAATTGACTTTAAGAAGGCATTTGATTGTGTGGAATAAAATTTTGTACTCCAAGTTTTGGAGATTATGGTATTCTAATACAAAAGATGGATAGAAGCTTGTATTATATCTCCTTCATAAATTTAAATTGCATAGTATTTTAGGGCATAATTTGATATGTTTTTAGCCATTAATTCAATCATTTAGTATGTGTTTAGGTTTGAATTGTGTTAGTTTGTTAATTATTTATATTTTAAGTATTTTATGTTTTTGAGATACTTTGATGTGTTTGCTAGTGTTTCAGGGGCAACATCGAAGAATAGAAGAGTTATAGAGCCGTTCAGGCCAGAACAATGGCGCACGATCGTGGCCACGATCATGACAGAAGCTCCATATATGCCCACGATTGTGGCTTTTCTGCCATGATCGTGACATAAAGCTCAGATGTGACCACAATCTTGACCTACGATGGGCAGACAGGTAGATACTAAAAAACGTTAAGTTTTGAGAAATTTTTTAGATCGTTTGGATTCCGAAAAAATCCTAGGGTTGGCCAAAACACAAGAGTATATACAAACAAACAAGTTTTTGCATCAGGCACCTTGAGAAACCCGAGGGAGAGACCATCGACAGATAAAGAAATAGAAGAAGCTGACTCGAAGTACTTCCCAAAGAAGGATGTTTCTTGACGTATCCAGATGTGTTCAAATTAACCCGACCAAAAATCCCTTTTATTGTAAAGGGTCTACTGTGTAATTTTTTATCAAGCTGTAATTCTCCAATCTTTCATTAATATATTTGAGTTACTGATCTTTATGTATCATAAAAAATAAAAAAGAAAAGAGTGATGTCGTAAGGAAAAACCAAGGTATACAGGTTGTTAACAATAAGTTTCAAGTTTGTGAGTGTTATAAGACGGAAGCCATATGTACCAAAGACAATAAAAACTATAAATAAGGTGTATTTTAGATTGTTTCCAAAGGGTTTAAGGTATAGACAATCATATTGAACTTGCCTGGAAAAGCTTGACTGAGTGAAATGAGCTAAAAAAAATTTGGATGATATGATTTTTTTTGTTGACTTGGATCTCTTATTCATCATTTTTTATTCAAAGAGGACAATTAAAATATACACTTCAAGACCAATCATACAACAAAATTAGGTTAAACCCACCCATGTTTCTTCAAACGAGTAACTAGGCTTGACAAAGGACATAGCTAAGGCAAACTAGAGTTTGATCCAAAAATTTACCAAGACGAATTAGGTTTGAGGCATCCAATCTGAACTATTGAGTCTAGACAATTCGAAACTTGCATTAGCAAAATTTTTATTTTTAAATTAAAAATAAAAATATTATTTTACTTAAATTGACATATTTTTTAAATAATTTTTGAGTTTTAGGGTGAGTCGGACTCAGAGTAAAGCCTAAAAATTTCATAAACAATCTGAGCTTGACCAGAAGCCATCTTTATAGCGAACTCATTTTGAGTGACTTTTTTTTAGGTTTTAACCTTTTTGTTAACTTTAAGATATGGTGACATATTATAAAAGCCTTTATTAAGTATCACACCAATTTTAACATGTACAAAATATAAGGCAAGTGCAACAAAGACGAAATCAAGTATCTAAAAAAATTTTAAAGTTTCAATATTTAATCCTTATTTAGTAAAGTTTGAGTTATAATTATAAAATTGAACAAAGTTTTAGTTTTTTTGTAATTAGCCTTATATTTCAAACACTGAATTTCTACGTCATAAATCTCCTAAGTATCATTCATATAAAAATTAAATATCAGTTACAATAATTAGTAATTTGCATACATCAAGCATGTAATAAATAATAAGATTAGAAAATGGCTAGTTTATTTAGATATAAATGACACAAAAAAAAGATGACCGAATAGTTCATACATTATTCAATGCAGCATACTTAAACCAAGCGATCAAACAACATACATATATTGACACATGACTTAAATATAAGCAACTTTATGTGAAATACAATTAACTAGTACACATGAAAGAACAATTAAAGTTTGGTCGATTTATGCATTGACGAAGGGGTAAAGCTCATATCTAAAGTTGCAACTTACAGCCACAACCCTCCCTCCTCGTTTCGCATCGCAACAATTGGGAAGCTTGCTTATGGCCTCGTCAAGGCAGCTTTGACAATTAGCACTGGATAGATCTCTAGTGCATTGAGCTAAACGATATAGTTTCTGTGATGCCCCTAGCTCTAGCTCGCCAGTGGCATGCAACTTTGGACTTGCATAAGCTTTACGGGACACTGCGCTCATCAAGCACTTCACTTTTGCATTGAATTCTGCTGGATTGCTCACTTCTTGTACGTTCCACATGTAGAATCTATACTGGTTATCGACTTCCCCGAAGAATTCCAAATTTTAGAACTTTAAGAGGCAGTAGTCGTACCAATAGTCGCACCCTTGTTTGCGGGGCAGCGTTGGCGGATCTCTTTGCTTGCTTCGGCTACGCAAGTCATGCAATCTTCAGTTGAGACATCACCACGGCATAGAGCTAGACCGTTTACGCGGTATTGACCTTTACCATTTGAGCCAAGGGAAAATCCTGTTGGAGGTGTAGTTTTGGATAGGGAGTTGAGCAAATTGTTTAAATTAGAGCCATAAGGGGTATTGGCAGTGTAATTTCCTTCGCTGAAACAGAAATGAAAGAGTGGACTTGAGCTAACGGTGCCTCCTAGTTGGAGTAGAAGACAGAAACATATTAGGAGGATTGGTTTTGAGCAAAACATGGTTGAACTTTGTGAATATGGAGAATGATAGAATCTGATCTGGTTTTAATGCGTTCACTTGTGGGCCCCTTTAAGTAGAGGGAAATGGATTTATCATGCACAATAGTTCGCCAAAGAATGGAGTTGAAATTGCTGACTTTTTCATATTTTCTAGAAGTAAAATTAGACTGGATCGATCTTTGACCTTCTGCGGTATGAGTTTATTGTCAACTGCATGCAACGTATTTTACTGACCCCACTTTAATTTTTCAACTCTAAAAATTGAACTTTCATTTTTGACGTTGATAGATAATGTTGACACCCAAAAATCTAGATTTCTTGTTAATTCCGATACACAGTATTTTCCAAACTTGTAAAATTAGAATTTAACAACAAAAAATAATAGCAACAACAATAATAACATATCTATTTTGATAGTTAAGAAATAGCATGTGATTGATGATCTGAAAAATAAATTTAAAGATTTGTGTTACTATAATGTTAAAAATATTTTGTTAGCTTTAGTAAAAAGTCATTCTTGTAATATTTTTAAATAAGTTAATCCTAAATCATAATCCATATATCAACATTGCACGGAAGGTCTAAACCAAAAGTGAAATTCAAAGATTACTATGAAAAAAGCTCAATAATTATGACAAAGATTATTCAAAATGGAAAAGTGTGGAAAGGAATACACAAAATACAACTCTATATCAACTTGATTGGAATATGCCTAACCTTTGATGAAGTGGACATTAAGCAAGTGAATAGCTACCGAGGAAAAGTAAAACGGTTGTTAGCCCACTTGTTTTCTAGAACTTATTTGAGGGACCAAATTGAAAAGGAAATTATAATTGGTCAAATTATAGCCATTATGAAAAGGAAATAAGCATTTTCGAACCAAAAATTTACTTGTTAAGTAGTATTCAAATAGAATTTCAATGTTATAAAATTCATTTTATTTGAAATTCAAGTTGTCAAAATTTTAAACTTCCGTTTTAGTTCCTTAATAAAAACACAATAGCATTTTCTAATATTTTTGTTAATATTTGTAGAAGTCATAGGTAATTGGAAAATATATATGCAATTATGTAATACCCGTTATTGAACTCTTCTCCGAAGCAACCACTTTTTTTTTTTTTACTTTTACTTTGAAAATAGATCTGCTATTGCTCTTATGGATTATAGATGAGCCAACTTTATTGTTGAAGTATAAAATTGTCTTTTGGATAGATCTATATCTTACATGTTATCTATGGTTAAATTATTTGGTAATGAACTCTTTTATAATATGATTGATATGAATTTATAATATTATCATGTGTTTAGTTCCCTCTCTTACATGTGATTTTGTGCAAAAACACAAATTTGAGTACAACTTTTGTCATAGTTATCCGATTAAAGAGATTTCAGAAGTCATTTGGAAAATACGAAGATTGACAACAATTTTGTAAAATACATGAGAAGTCAATTTTAGCTCAAAGATGTTGAGAAATGGAGAAGTTTGTGAAAAAAAAAGCAATAATAGGAGCCAAACTTGCCAAAAGATAGGCACCTATCTTCTACAAAATTTAGAGAAGTTGATAAGCAAAACAAAACCTGCACCAAATTGGTACCTAATCGACGTTAGACACGAGATGATTTTAAGCAAGAAGTTATAGAAGAAAATCAACATTGGTTACAACTCGGTATTAGGCTTGAGTTACAAACTAGTTCATAAATTATAGAAGTTTCATAAAAAAATTTGATGTCATTGTTGATGTTGGCACATAATCATTTCTTATATATATTTTATAAGGATGCCCTAAATCACAAATTTAAGCATTCTATTTTGTAACCTTAATTATAAATAGAATTTTAAAGATTATATTTATGAAATTTAAAGGCCAGTGAAAACCTCTTTATTTATCTATAAGCTTTTAGTTCTAGGGTCCCTTTGCATCAAGAAAGAATATTTAGATCAAGATTGGATGAGATCGTGATAACATTTCTTTATCGTTCTTCTCTTTCTCCATTTTAAGTTGAGATTACCTTGTTTTAGTTTTGTTTGTTTTATGTTCAGTAGTTAAAGCTCTGGTTAGGGTTTAGTTTTTTTTTTTTTTTGCATTAGTTTTGAATTTTCTTTTGTTGAATTCATTCACTTTTTTCTTAATTATAATATTTATAACTTATCATCATATATTGAAAATTTGTATGAAGGTCTGATAGGTGAAACATGATTTGTGTGCTAAGAGAATAAACTCTTTAGTACTAATGAACGAATATATCCTATACTATTGTACTTACTAAATAGATTAATTATGCTTAACGAGTTTGATTAAGTTAAACAACATATCGAGGTAGTTTTATCTAATTTTATATACATGTGTCATTCAAGAGAGAGTATAGATAGTGTAGGTTAATTATTATTTCAATAATCAATCTTGTATGATAATTGGAATTCTACATAAGTGAACTCCAAAATCCTAGGATTAAATTTACTAATTTCTCTTTGTTTAATCATCTCTACTTCATTAGTTTAGCTATTTAGTTATCTCTTAATAAAATTAAAAGTGGGACCCACTTATTACTTAAATTAAAAAAGCGACCCAGCTATTAATTAAATTAAAAATATATGATTTTAATATTAAAATCGTGGGATCCACCATTTAATTAAATATTAAAATAACATTAACCTTAAGGATTAGATTATTCATTATTTTTTCCTTTTGAATTTTAACTGATTTTTTCTCACAGTTAGTCTTATGATTAGTTAACTTTGTTTTTTCTCTCTCTTTCTCTCTCTGTATGTTGTGTTTTGTATTGTGTGTGTATATAATTACTGAGACTAACTCCAATGCATCTCCAAAATGGAGGAAAAACACCAAAATGGAGGAAAAATCAACTTCAATCTATGGACTATTTTTCCTCTATTTTGGAGAAATGCTATCACACCAAATTCAAATGAGACTAGTTGTTACTATTCATGCTTTGTTATTTTTTTGAACTTTCCAGCCTTTTTTTCCCCTTTTTCTTTTTTTTTTGTTTCAACCTTTTCTTTCTTTCTTTTTCAATCTTTCTTCATTCATTCATTCTTTATTAGTTCATTCTTTCTTTATTTAGTTATTTAAACAATATTCTAATACTTTTTGTATATGTTTTTATTTAAGTATT
>JANITW010000003.1:24285816-24302640 GCA_027564335.1 Erythroxylum williamsii
CATTCATACATACATACTGAATTTAAATAAGCTTATCTTTATTTAATTGCTAGGTTTGTATGTATATAAATATAATGACAAAATTGTAATTACTATATAACGGATAAACGGGTAAATGGGTATGGGGGGGTGGTATCTCCATACCCGCCCCAATATCCGACGAGTATTTTTGCTAACCCCCCCATATCCGTCCGACGGGTAAAAATTTGCTCCCCATACCTGCCCTTTTTCGGGTAATTTTATCGAGTACCCATCAAGTTCGGGTACAATTGCCATCCCTAAACAGGATAGGTTTAATGCTAAAGTTTATCGCAACGACACCGTAGCAACAGTGATTATCTAATCCATCCGTTTAAAAAACGGGCATCCAACCCAACTGAGTTCTCTCCCGCCATGAACACGCTCTGCAGCTCTTTTCCACTCTTCTTCTTCTTCTTCCCCTACAAGCCTTCATCATTTCCTTTCCCACATGCTCTCCCCAGAACCTTAGATTTTTCCAGTCATATGCCCCACCATGCTCCACTCATAAACTTGCCTCCAATTGGCCGGTCTTTCAAGTCCCTCAACTCTCTCTACCCCGTCGACTCTCAGCTCTCCGACGCTGACGAAGAAGAAGGGTACAACGAAGACCAAGAGGAGGGGGAGGACGACGACGACGACGAAGAAGAAGATGATGATGATGAAGAAGTGGCTGCGGAGGAGTACGGCGATGTGTTGGCCGAACTAAGCGAGGACGAAACGGAACTGTCGGTTGATGCCAGGGAAGTGTCAGCTTGGCGTGAGGAGTCAAAGAGGAGGAGAGTTGAGAGGCTGTGTACTGTGGTCAAAGAGTTTGGGGATGAGATCATTGATGTTGATGAACTCGCGTCTATTTACGATTTCCGTATTGATAAATTTCAGGTTCGATTATGGGAATTTATGGTTCTTTAAGAGTGAAAATCGTTTCTTTTCCAATTGGGGTGTAGAGCATTCTGATTACTTTTTGTTTTTGTGTGCAGCGTTTGGCCATAGAAGGGTTTTTGAGGGCATCGTCCGTCGTCGTTTCGGCGCCGACGAGCAGTGGGAAGACTTTGATAGCCGAGGCTGCGGCAGCTGCCACGGTTGCGAGAGGGAGGAGGATATTCTATACCACTCCGCTTAAGGCCTTGTCCAATCAGAAATTTCGTGATTTTCGGTTAGTGATTTTTAGGAATTGCCCGGAGATTATTATTTATAACTGAAGGAGAAACTATGGAAAGATAATTTGCTTGATGTGTCTGATTCTGATTGCTAGGGAGACATTTGGGAATGACAATGTTGGCCTTCTTACGGGAGATTCTGCCATCAATAGAGATGCCCAGATTTTAATTATGACCACTGAGATCTTGCGGAACATGATGTATCAGAGGTATGACATATTGTAATTTAAACTTCATCAAAGTAAACCATTTTGATTCTGGTTACTCTTGGTTGCCAATTGCAACTAATTTTAGTTAGTTTGATTGATTCCTCCAATGTCCTGCAAGTGCCACTTAAATCATATTACTTTATTGATCATCTAGTCGTCCTTTAAACGGTGAAATATGTTTTTTTTCCCATTTTTTAATCATTTTCAAAGAGAGCTGAAAGCTTGCTGGAAAGTAAGTTTGTTTTCAGATGAATTTTGCTGCCCTCTGCCTTATGATGATACGTCCATAGTCTTGGTTGCCACTTGCAACTAATTTTAGTTAATTAGATTGATTAGCCCAATGTCTTGTAAGTGCCACTTAAATCATCCTACTGTATTGATCATATAGTCATCCTGTAAATGGTGAAATACGGTTTTTTTAATCGTTTTCAAAGAAAGCTGAAAGTTTGCTGGAAAGTTTGTTTGTTTTCAGATGAACTTTGCTGCCTTCTACCTTATGATGAGTACCTCCGTACTCTTTTTTTACTGTGGTTCTGTGAAATTTAATTCTTTATAAAGCAAGCTTTTGACAGCTTAATCTTTGCAGCATTGGGCTGGCTTCTTCTGGGAGTGGGCTTTTTTGTGTTGATGTCATTGTTCTGGACGAAGTTCATTTTCTGAGTGACATATCTCGGGGTACAGTGTGGGAAGAGATAGTAAGTATAGTTTCTTTTGTTGGATCTTGGTTATGACACAACGTCTTTTCATTAATAGATCAAACTTGTTCAGGTTATTTATTGCCCGAAAGAAGTTCAGCTCATATGTTTGTCTGCAACAGTTAAGAATCCAGATGAGCTAGCTGGTTGGATCAATGAGGTACTTTATGCGTTAAACAATCCAGTAACTACTTTATCCGATGATGTCTCAAACATACTAATATGGATGGTACCAGACGTACAGTTGTAGGTTGAAAGAATGTGTTTCATTCCACCCATTCTTGCTTGGGCTGTGCCTGTTGTTTCTCTCATGTCCTTTGCTGGATCTAATTGTTCTTAACTCATGTTACAATTTCTGAAAATACCAGTCCCTGCTGCAATAATTTATATCCATATATCCCAAGATGTTAATGTTAAAGTCCACAATTCAGATACATGCACAATGCTTTTAGCACGTGTCTCTTTTCTATGGGCTTAAAATTTTATGATATTCCTGATTTATGTCAACGCAAAATGATAGTGGGCTTCTTTTCTCAAAGTGATTAAATTCAGATATGTAATAAATCTGATTGTCAGGCTCCCCATCTCTGGCTTCTAAGAGGTTTTGTACTTTTTAGGTTCATGGAAAGACAGAATTGGTGACATCATCGAAGCGTCCAGTTCCACTGACTTGGCATTTCTCCACAAAAAGTTCTTTGTATCCTCTTCTTGATGACAAAGGGAAACGCATGAATAGGTTCATCTTTCTTGCCAGTTAACCTCCTTTCAACATCAATCTGATGTTTCACTATCATCATCTTGAGAATGACACAAGTAGAATCTGCATCATTACATTGGCGCTAATTTTTAATGCTTGCGTCTTTTAATAGTGCTTTTGAGCATGTCCTCAGTTGTGTCAAGTATTTTGCAGTCCTGTGTTTTATCAGAATTTTACTGATAAAATATAATTACATATCTTCTTTAGAAAATCTTGAATCTGTATCTGTAGTTCTTACTACTTTACTAAATTATAGTATTTCTAATTTCACTTATTATCTTTACAGGAAGCTGTCCCTCAATTACTTGCAACTGTCTGCTACAGGGATTAAATCTTCGAAGGATGGTAGCTCTAGAAGGAGAAATTCAAGAAGACGTGGAAGTGAAATTGACACCTATGGTGCTTCTGGGATGTATGGAGAACCTCTTTCAAAGAATGACATTAGTAGAATCCGCCGTTCACAAGTAATTATTAGTCCATAGGTCTTTGCTTCTGATGATCTTTTGCATTAATCTACTATGAACTCTGTATATTAACTCTAATCTTGAATGAGAAGTTAAATAGTTCGTGATTAATTATATATTTTCAGGTACCTCTAGTTATTGACACTTTAAATCAACTTAAAGAAAGGGATATGTTGCCAGCAATTTGGTTTATTTTTAACAGAAGAGGCTGTGATGCAGCTGTTCAGTACCTTGACGGTTGCAAGCTGTTAGATGATTGTGAGATGAGTGAGGTAGAATTGGCTTTGAAGAGGTTTAGCATTAAGAATCCTGATGCTGTAAGAGAGACAGCCATTAAAGGACTTAAGAAGGGAGTTGCTGCTCATCATGCTGGCTGCCTACCTCTATGGAAATTGTTCATTGAGGAGCTGTTTCAAAGAGGACTTGTTAAAGTAGTATTTGCTACTGAAACGCTTGCTGCTGGTATTAATATGCCTGCTAGGACAGCTGTTATATCATCTCTTAGCAAAAGGACTGGTTCTGGACGTATTCAGTTAAGCTCAAATGAACTGCTTCAAATGGCTGGACGAGCTGGACGTAGAGGCATTGATGAAAGAGGCCATGTTTTACTGATTCAGGCACCAACTGAAGGTGCCGAAGAGTGTTGCAAGCTTCTATTTGCTGGAATAGAACCTCTTGTGTCACAATTTACTGCTTCTTATGGCATGGTCCTTAATCTTCTTGCTGGTGCAAAAGTGACTTCAACTGAAATGAAGGCAGTGCAGGCAGGCAGGACTTTGGAGGAAGCAAGAAAATTAGTTGAGCGAAGTTTTGGGACTTATATTGGTAGTAATGTTATGCTTGCCTCGAAAGAGGAGCTCAGTAGCATACAGAAAGAGATAGAAATCCTCACCTCTGAAATCAGTGATGATGCAATAGATAGGAAGAGCAGAAGAATCCTATCTGATGTCGCCTATCGGGAAATTGCAGTTCTGCGGGAACAATTGAAGGAAGAGAAGCAACTTCGAACTGAACTAAGGAGGAAGATGGAGAAAATGAGACAAAATGCCCTGAAACTTCATTTGAAGGAGTTGGGAAATAATCACTTGCCATTTTTATGCTTGCAATATAAAGATTCCGAAGGAGTTGAACATACAGTCCCAGCCGTTTATTTGGGAAAATCAGATTCTTCTAGTGATTCAAGGCTTAAAAAGATTATTTCTGTCAGTGATTCATATGCACTAGATGGATCGGTTGAGTCAGATGATATCGGGGAAACTCATGAAGACGTTGAACCTTCCTACTATGTGGCACTTGGTTCAGATAACTCTTGGTACCTGTTCACAGAGAAATGGATTAAAACTGTTTACAACACGGGATTTCCTGATGTTTCTTTGGCTGAAGGAGATGCTTTACCCCATGAAGCAATGTGGAATCTTCTTGATAGGGAGGAGAAGCAATGGGAAAAACTTGCTGATTCTGAAGTTGGTGGTTTATGGTACATGGAAGGATCTTTAGAAACATGGTCTTGGAGTTTAAACGTGCCAGTTCTGAATAGTCTTTCCGAAAATGATGAGGTCTTGCATACGTCGCTATCATATAATGATGCTGTGGAACAATATAAAGGACAAAGGACCAAAGTTGCACGGTTGAAGAAAAGGATAGCAAGGACAGAAGGGTTTAGAGAATACAAAAAGATTATAGACTGGAAAAATTTTACTGAGGATAAGATCAAACGCCTGAAGATTAGATCAAACCGTTTGAGCAAACGCATACAAGAAATTGAACCATCTGGTTGGAAGGAATTCCTAAAGATCAGCAATGTTGTACATGAAAGTAGGGCATTGGACATCAATACACAGGTTATATTTCCACTTGGTGAAACTGCAGCTGCCATTAGAGGTGAAAATGAACTCTGGCTCGCAATGGTTCTCCGAAGTAAAACCTTACGGCATTTGAAACCGGCACAACTTGCTGCTGTATGTGCAAGTTTAGTTTCTGAGGGGATCAAACTGCGTTCATCAGATAATAGCAGCTACATATATGAACCCTCAACTCCAGTTATTAACGTTATAAACATATTGAATGATCAGAGATGCTCCCTATTGCAACTTCAAGAAAAACATGAGGTGGATATACCCTGTTGCCTGGATAGCCAATTTGCTGGTATGGTTGAAGCCTGGGCTTCAGGGCTTAATTGGAAGGAAATGATGATGGATTGTGGCATGGATGATGGAGATCTAGCTCGCCTCATTCGGCGGACGATGGACCTTTTGGCTCAGATTCCAAAATTGCCTGATATTAACCCTGATTTGCAAAGCTGTGCGAAGACTGCAGCTGATATCATGGACCGCCCACCCATAAGTGAACTTGCTGAATAGAAATAATTGTACAATTAGATCTCAGAATTTTTTATGTATAACTATCCCCGCATGGAGATTTTCCTAGACAGTTGACAGAGGGCTTTTGTCTATACAAGTTACAACTAAGGTAAATGCATCCACTAAGTGGCATGCATTTTCTAGTTGCCTTTTAGTCTGCCTGGGATATCTATGAAATGTCGTTGGCTTGTCTGCAGAGATTCTGTGGATATCTTAGGTCAAGTTATCGTCCTCTTCCAGTTAAACTGAAGCTAATTCTATATTCTAGCTGGAAATTTAATCTGAATTTTGTTTGAACGATGGTAGATACTTGATTTCAGTGTCAAAATGTCCGTGCAGTCTTTTAGAAATGGGATTAATTTAGAGGATCAATTGGCCATGTTTTCCACTTTCCTTTATCGGTAGAACCTTGTAAAAGTAAGCATGGAGATCTGTTTTCTGAATTGTAATTAGCCATTTAAGATCTTACATAAATACGAGTTAAAATCGACTCTTATTATTATTATCGTAAAACATTTGGTCCAAAGCACTGAAAAGTTCCTATGCACAAATGATCAGCCTTTTGACGAATCATGTGGTAGAGCATATGTTAAAGATATGGGTGGGAGGGAGCATCTACTTGAATATAAAGAACAATGACCACTTTAAGATACAAAAGAAAATGACTATAAAGATATTGATGAATAGAATGAATACATGTATCACATCAGCTGTATATCTCTCTTATGTACAAAGATGACTGCGACTCAAAATGTTACAAACTTACACTATACTACAGTCTGGCGAGTCCTTTTTGGTTCGTTATTGCTTGCTTTGGAAGAACCATTCAAATACTCCATCCATTCCACCTTTTATGCAAGAGCTTACAATGTAAACCACCAAGACACCTAGAGGTAAAGACATTGGAAAACTGTTGCCTTTTTGCTGCTTCCTTGTATAAGATAAATAACTCGAAATTAGACCAATGAAATCAAAAGGTAGGGCCAGAATATTGGGCACTTTAAGCCATTTACTACCTAGAATGGATGGTTAAAGTGTTCCAAAGCGCGGGCACACCATGTCAAAGCACGTAAATAAGTGATGAAAGTGTACCCCAATATGAGGAAGAAAACAATTCAGTAGTTACCGTAATCCATGAAGTCTAGAATCACTTCATCGAGTAGATAGCCATCTATGAAACCGCTGCAGTCTTTTAGACATCCTTGTCAGATTGTCGCATGAGCTATTCTGTGGTTGATGTTTCCGTTTCTTACGACACAATAAGTCTTCTGTATCCAGAACGTAGGATACCTGTAATGTATAAAATTCAACTCATCAATCAGTTAACAAGGGCAGGAGATGAACATTAACGAATAGAACAGCATAAGATGTATTTCAATTGACAGCAAAAGCATCTTCTGTTCGAGGAGGCTGAAAATTCCAATTCCAGATACCTTGGATGAATTACAAGCAATCTTGCACTCTAAACCATTAAAAACTTGAAAATTTTCCATGACCTGGAATTCATCACCTATCAAATTTTTGTATTTACTCCTGCAGAAAAAATGATTTATTAGAAATAGCAACTCAATATTATAGATTATCTTTGTTTATTGTGTTTATGCACCTTTTCATGAAAATGCCCTTCTTCTCTTTTTTGTCAGTGACAATGGAGAGGAAGTCACTGTGCAGATAAGCTGCAAAATTATGATCCATTGAAACAGCTGTAACTTCAGGCTTGTCATGTCCGAAGTCCACTAGCTGAATAGACAAACGTGTAGGCGCAGAAGACTGTAGAACAAATAGTGACAAGGTCAATTTCAGATCAAATTGCAACCAGGACAATAAAATAGAAGCAAAAATTGAGAAACCTACACATTCAATCCGATATATATTTTCATCATGAAGAACACGAGCATTTTCATGATAAACAATATCAATAAAGCTTCCTGGTTTTCTTGACTTTTCATAAGCATATAGTTGAAGCAGCTTATTGTCCATCTCATCAGCTGCCACTGTTTGGAGCTGAGGAAAACTCTCAAAAGAATTTAAAATAAGGTCAGAGAAATGGTAAAGACAGCAGAAAACTTGGGGATTAATATGTTAATGAGCTCTTGAAAGCTTTACCTGTTTGACAAGCTTATACATCAGCTTGTCCAGCGTGAAAAGAACATATGACTGTGTGCCAATAAGAGCTCGACAATCATCCTCAAATTTTGTATTATCGGAAGAACCATCAAGTAAATTGTAAAGTGCACTCATGAACCTGTAAAGACCACTAGAAATGAATGGACTAGATTTTTCACGCCTAAGACTAATTGTAACTGCAGAATTTCTAAAGCTAGATCACCTGGCATAGTGATCAGTAGGACTTGTATCATTTGAATTTCGCCATTTCCGTTCAGCAGATGATGAATTAACCTTTGCTGATTGAATTCTCTCATACAAGGTCTTAAAAGATTTGTGAAAGAAAAAATATCTAATTAATGAAACTAATCACAATGAACGCGGTGGCATGTAGTTTTAAGTTTAAAAAGCAACATAGAAAATCCAAGAAATCTTACTTGATGAAGCCTAAAAAGGACATAGAAGGAATCATTTCCGTAGAATACTTGTGAGCCCTTATCTTTGTCATGTAATGCTGAAGGAACATGCTTTGATAGGGGCTTAACGTTTAGCAGAAAACGTTCAGAAAATGGTAAAACTGTCCCATCTCCTTCTACATCATGGGCATCTGCCATCCCCTCAGCCTCACCTTCACTCTCAACTTTGTTATCATGCTCATCGTGGTCTCCATCTTCTTCATGCTCTTCCCTAGAGCAATCTTCTCCATCACCAGACTCGCTTCCAGAAACATCACCATTCTCAGAGGCATTCTCGCTTTCCTCTGATGACCTTTGAGCGCTTTCCTCACCTTCATCATCAGCATCAGCATCATTTTCTCCTCCTGCATCTCCACACGTTTCTTCTCCTCCATGGGTTGTTTGATATTGCTTAGTAGCAACACTATCCTTTGTTTTATGCACAGCCTCCAAACCAGCATCCCCATAAGCTACAAAATTATCCTCCTCAGAATCTCCATTTGGGGATAATTCACCTTCTTCTCTTTCAATTTTAAATTGTGCACCAGATTTATCATGTTGGTGACTCTTAAGCCCTTCTGCTGTCACTCCATTGGCACATATAACTGGTCTTGAAGGATCACCAACCTGCTAGATCAATTTTACGATGCTCTGTCAATAACTAATAATAGCACTGAACCCAAAACCTAACATTCTCTGCCCTTGAGAAGTCAAGATTGTCTAATTAAGAAGTATATCTTCGCGATTTTATTTAGTATCATGCTTGATTGAAGATACTGCAAACAAACTATTGTAACAATAACAGACACTTTGCAACTCACAAGCATTTCAGTCTAAAAACCTAGATATATCATGGTCCGCTGGCTTTAATTGCTTCTCCCCTTTTTACAAGGAAGAGCAAGCCTCGTTAAAGCAAATGGAAACTCATTAGTATGAGCACTATACCTCTATTGAAGGTAAGACTTCATTACTTGATCCTAATCCAAATCCTCCCTCAACAGTGCCATTACATGGTCTTGAAGGAATATCACCAAGCCCTTCCAACACAAAATTATCTCAGAAATCTAAACATTTTTCTTTCGTGAACAAATGAAAACCACAAATTAAAAAACCAACTGGATGTACTAGCAACTATATTAGAGAAAATAAAGCATTATGTCACAGGCACTCATCAAACCTGACTCCAAATTAGTTCTTCCATTACTTGACTCAGCCCCAGTTGCGAGTGATACATTTGAATTGACGAACTGTTCAGTCAAAGTAGCCAATTTACTGACATCTGATGTTTCATCAGCCACAGGTACAGTAGTCTGCACCTTATCTTGTTTCAGATTACTGCAGCATGTCTCACTCTTGCGAGCTACATGATCAACATCAGGAGAACCGTTTTCCTTAATGCTGTGATCACCATTTAGCAACCATGCCCTGGAAGAACTTGACTGCTCAGGTTGGATACTTTCATCTCCATTTCTAGAAGGATTAGAATGTCTAGAGTTCGTAACAGTTGCACCACCACTACTAGGACTTCCTTCACTCTCTCCACTCTTTAAAGAAGGATTCTTAGCCTTTACAACATCTTCAGTGTCTTCTGCACCCTGAGGCCTAGGAGGAACACCAAGCATGGGCTCCAAAAATGTAGTCCAAATCTTCATCACTTTATCCAATTGTTCATTCGAACATACTTCTCCGCATGAATATTTGATGAGTTGATATATATCCTCGTGTGTGTCACGATCTGGGTAATCAAATTCCAAATTTGGTATAATGGGCCGTCTGTTTCCAGCTGCAAAAGCAAGAAGTGCATCGTCTTCCTTGCGCTTCTTTTCACTGATTTCCTTGATCTCTGTCAATAAGGCTGCAAAAACAGAAGAGCACAAGCAGTCTGAGATGAAGTATAGTGCAACAGAAACCGGTTGCCTTGTGTAAAAGGCCTTATTCACTGGTCCATTTCCTTTCTAATAAAGAATGCAAAAGGAAAAGTAAATAAACAAGAATAGTACAAAGAAATTCCAGAGTTTTTTCCACAAAAAAAATGTGGATCTTGTTAAATAGGGTAGTATTTAAGATGTCTTCTGTGATCTCTTTGGATTGATACTGAGATGATAATGTTGCACATTATGGGCCTCATGCATAGAAAGGTATCAGGCATCAATCAAACTTGTGCCTACTGAGATACAAATATGAAAGAGCGCAGAGTCTCATACATGTAATTATGAACATAAATGTGAAGAATGAAATACCTTTCGTGCTCAAACTCTTGGAATCTTGTTGCTTGAAGTAAAAACTACGATGGTCTAGTGATTTGTGATAGTTCTTAGCATAAATTTCTGCCCAAACTTTGTTGAAATCAGCACGGCACCTAGCCCATTCTTCTTGTTTCTGCTTCAGGCGAGTTAAGATAACTGGTAAAGCAAGTGAAGTATTTTTCTTTAACACATCCATCACATCAAGCCCATGATCACCATATAAACGTTCAATACACCTCAGATTCAAAGCTGCAAAAGAAGTCAAAAGACTCTGATCAGGAGCCATTAAAAGTGTACATACTGATAGTCTGAGACCTCCTTCGTTCTAACCTGTTAAGTGCTCCTCAATACAAATCGGTCCATCTGTTTTAATAGAATTATTGTTTATCTTTTCTAGTAATTCTTCTACACGTTTTGTTGCTACATTCGCAGATTCTAACAACATGTCCAGCTCAAACCTGACAACCAAAAAAGATCAAGATTTCAGAAAATAACATAATAAAATGACTACAAAATTAACATCGAGTGAAGTTCTTCCAAACAAGAATATGAATATTGAAACAAATATTCCATCTTAACTTCCTGGAAGAGTATTCTGATGGATGACATTCAAAATCAACCAACACAGAAAACCAAAGACAAAGAAGATCAGCTAAATATAAAGCGAAACATGAAGCAAGCGTATATAAACTAAAATAAAGAACTGAAGTTTAAATGTGCAAATCAAAGGAAGCTTCAACCTGTCATCTTCACATCGAAACAAGCTTTCTTCATATTGGTTTTTACGCATGTGCTTAAAAGAATAATCTTCACTTCCTGAAGTAACAGACACCCAATGATCATTCAGTACTTCACCACCAAGTTCTGTCCTTTGACTTGCTGATGGTATGGGATACTGCTACGAGATAATCATAACAGTAGCAAGCATTCAGATATCAATAAAAGCATCAGGAAGATATCGTATCAACATTAACAGACAAGGATAGAATTGCATACATTCTTTGGCAGAAGTCTATAACTAGGGGTGCAGCGCTCACAATTGGATAAGTCAAGTTCATTAATGGGCTTTGAGAGATACTTATCCTTGTTGGAAAACAAAGTCATCTTAAGGTTTCCTGTATCTTTATTGACAAAGGCTAGATTCTTGTCAAGTCTGTCCCTTTCACGAGTTTCACGATCTCTCTCCTTACTTCTTTCATCCCTTTCACAGTCGCGATCTCTATCCCTTTCCTCAACCTTCACAGGTCTGAGTAAATTACCTTCATGCACAAGAAAGCTGGAATCAGAATTCGGAAAGCAGTAACCAGGAAGCAACTATGATTCTTTTTTATTCAAAGGTTCTGTCCATGTTTTGTAACACGAGTCGAGAATCATTTTGAGCAACATGAAACTCATCAACAACTAAGATTAGTAGACTCTTGTTTCATGTGATATTTGGTATACATGTGTGCGTATATAACTGCATGTATTTAGACTATGATTATTACAGATAATATTCAAATATTGCCAACTTTTTAATCCTTCAAGTACCTTAATAAAACCAAAGCCCCAAATGAGAAATTGAACACAGCTGTCCGTCTTAAAAAAAAAAAACAAAGACAAAGTATACTAGTTTGTTTTAGAACCAGAAGATTAACCCACTAACTTTTATTTTTCATGGTGCAGAACATTGGCAATGGGTAAGAAAACATATCTGACAAATATAAATATTAAATGGCAACAGACAATATCACTTACTTTTACTCACAACACCAGCAAGTAAGCCTTCTGCGTAACAAAATTTAGTCAGCTAATGTCAATAATGTGTCGTTGATCAGAGGAATTAAGTCTATCAGATACATAGTGAAAATTTACCATTCTTCTCACAACGTGCAAAAAATTCGTTGAAGCCATCAATAAGATCAGGATACCTTCCAAGTAAATCGCCAACCTGAGTCAAGACAAAATGCCTTAATGGTTCAATCCCAGGAGCTAATTCTCCATAAGTTTATCAAAAGAATGAGCTGCTAACAGCCAGATCAAATTAATGTGATCACTAAAGTATGGGGGACTCTTGAAATTAGAAACCAAAAGTGGAATAGTAATTGTTCGTTAAACTTAGGCTTCTACCAAAAAAAGAACCTTAACGTGACACGTTGAATGCCACAAGACCATAAGAGGGTTCTTTGCTCAAACATACCCCAAGATAATGCAGGCCATTCATTGTCCCATATATGACATCAACCAGATTTTATCACCAAACAAACTCTAAATATGAACAAATGCATCACACTAACACAAGGTTCGTACATCCTTTTCACATTGATATATTTACTTTAGGAAAACTAATCAGAATTAGCCATACCAAAGAGAGCAACTCTGATCGTTTGATAATTTCCTCGGTATAGAGATGAAGACACCTCAAAAATTCTTGGTAATCTTCAGGATTATGCAGCTTCTCCTTCACTTTCTCAAAGAAAGCAAGCTCTTGGCTCAGTGCACCTGCCACAGCATGAACCTATCATCAATTTAAGGAAATATATGCACTAAAAGATGTAAGCTACAGGAGGGGAAAACATGAAAACAAGCCTCATGAACAATGATTTCACATGACCTATCTTTAGTACTTAAATAATTAAATGACAACGTAAACAACATTAAAAAAACTCTGCTTATTTGTATAATGTTTAAGTAAGCACAACACCAAACTCACCCTTCACATCATTTTTGTCATCATAAGTGGATGAGGCAGGATGCGTTCCAAAGTTTTCATCTCCATTCGCACCTTCATATTCACCAGTGTGTACAGATTTTCGTTTGTGAACTAGTCGTTGAATGTTGATGTCTCGATTACTATCATGCTCATAATATCGGTCATCTCTCCTGTCCTTTTCCTTATCACTACATCTCCTCTGATCTTTGTCTGATCTCATTAAAGCCCTGTCATGGTCTGAATCTGGACGATCAACACTAAAGTCACGATCCCCATGGGAAGTTGTAGTTCTGTCTTTCTGGAAATTAATGATAAAATGCTTTGTAAGCTTGTTGATCAATGTGAAGATACAAGCAGCAGGAAAGGAGAAAAACCTTGTCAAAATACATTGGACGCACTGCTGGAATGGTGGAGCTCCTATCACGGTAGATAGAGTTCCTACCAGATGTAGCATAATGCATCGAGGCTGCAGCTGAGGAATCAGGGAGAAAATGGGTGAACTCCTTTAGAAGATCATCATGGTCTTGGAAAAGTGCAGAAACCTGCAACAGGAAGCAAGTCAGTTTCTAAAATATTTGTCCCTGAAATGAATGCTCTAAAGACGTTAAGAAACAAGCCAGAAGCTAAACAGAGAAGCAGGTTATCACAATATGCCATGTAGATACCTCCTGGTAAACCTCAGTGATAGACTTATATTCCTTTCTGTACATGTTCAAAATGTCTAAAAATGATTTATAAACATGGTCATCACCTTGAAATCTAGTCTGCAAAAAACAATTCACATGTTAAATCCTGGAAATAAAATGTAATCCTATAGTTCAAATATGGAGCGGTATTTCTACCTTAATCTTAGTCACAAAATTAATCGCTTCTTCAAATTGAACAGGTTTTTTCTGTGAAGGCTGTTCATTGTCAGGAGGGAGAGTAATCTCATATCCCTTTGGTAAGAAGGTATTGAAACCCAAAATTAAGTTGCGGTGCCCTTTGAACAAGTCTTTCACTCTTGCTATGACACCTGCAGTGTCAACTCTATGATAAACATAACAGAGGTAAGATTTGTCAACAGGCGTTTCACTTTCTAAATTCACATATAGAAAAAAAGAAAAAAAGAAAATGCTGTGATCATATTTAAACACCAACCTTTGGGCTTTGAAATCCTTCATGACTTCCAGGAAGTCATCATATTTCTCCCTTTTATCTTGAAACATGTCCTTAACAGCCTTAAGATATGACAAGGCATCATTTGTTGTAAGTTTCTGCGTACTTGCTCCTCCCCCTCCCCCTACCGTTTGTGCTTGCTCCGAACTTCATTCCACACAAAGTACGTTTCAAGTGAAATGAACACATATAATAAAGAAAAAAAAACAAGTTAAGAACATAACATATTCGCCAAAACCCAGATTCACATGTAACCTTATCCTCAGTTATACCCTTTTACATAATCTATTTTGAACATGTATGAGTTCCAATTAGAAGATCAGTACCATTGTTGATATTTATGATTTATCAAATTTCCAGCAAGAAATCAAGTTAAATTACTAACAAGGATTACAAGACAACCATGCCCAAGAATTCGATCTTCATTCACAGGTCAAACAAAGAAGAAATAATCAAAACTTGAGTCAGAAAACTAAACCACACGTGAAAAACATAACAACAACAAGCATTAATGATATTATCAGAAACACTTTGACGATTAACAGATAGTAACAACAGTGAGATTAGGAAGAACCTAATCTCCGAGCTTACTTCAATTATCCAACAAATAACCATAAGTTAGATGATTAGTGACTCGGATTAAAGAAGAATTGGGAATCGGATAACAAGATAGAGAAGAAAAAACAAAAACTTACGTTTCTCCTTTAGAAGAAAGTACAGGCCTTTTAACTTGAGAGGTCATATACACATCTTCCCTGGACCTCTTCATATTTATAACAAAGGCCAAAACGATACAAAACTGCACGCACTCTCTACCCCTCTATATATTCAAGCAGAGAATATCATGCTTCGACAACTCCAAATTTAAGCGTCAAGATAAGAACCTGAAACCAATAACATCACCCCATATAAACATGAGCAACAAACACACAAAGCAGATCTACCAAAGACAAACTTAAACGCCCAGAAACACAGAAATCAAAACCAAAAACTAATCGAACAGATCACCCGGGAAGCAGATAAATTCCCTCAAAAATCTTTTTTTTTTCCTAACCAAGTAAATTGCATTACTTGAAAAAGAAGCAAAGGTCAAGAATTTTCACCAATTGGGTTAGAAAAGGATAAACCCAAAATAAAATAAAAACGGAACATGGAGAGATCGTCATGTACACGGTGAATTAGTAAACGAAACTTGAACCAGAAGAAGATGTAAGCTTTATAGAGAAGAAGCAAAACGGGATGTTGGCTCAGGAGGATTATAAGAAGTTGTAAACAACCTTGTTAAGGTGGGAATAGGAGCTTGCGTTTTTGCTCTATAGAAACAGAGAGGAGGATACAATGTTATATCATATAAGCCCGTATGCTGTTAAAAACCAACATAACACTGAAGTCTTTCAAAGAGGGAATGAAAGAGAGAAGGAGAATTGGAGAGTGGAGATACAATTTAGACGGCTATTAGCCGGTCACCTCACCGGCTATAGGCGGTGAATTTGGTCCTTTTTGGTTTACAAAATTAGGGCTGGATTAGGGTAATAAATTTCCCATTCCACCACCCACCATAAGAATGGTTTAGTGGAAATTGAGAGGATAAATTGGGAGAGGTCATCAAGTATATACATATAAAAAGCAGTTGTATAATGGGTTTGAACAACTCTGATGTGCCAATTTTGTTTGTGACTTTAGGGTAAGGAAAAGTTTGAGTTTTGATTTCAAACATGAGTATTACCGGATTGGAGATTGAAGTGTTAATTATGATCAGGATAATAAATTGGGAGAGGTCATCAAGTATATACATATAAAGAGCAGTTGTATAATGGGTTGAACATGAAAGTTCTTAACTTTGATGTGCAATATTTGTTTGTGATTTTCAGGTAAGGAAAAGTTTAGGTTTTGATTTCAATCAGGAAAGATACATGAGTATTGCCGGATTGGAGATTGAGGTGTTAATTATGATCAAATAAAAAGCTCATAAACATATTTAGTATAAAGTAAATTATAATGTCCTACAGGAATAATCTTATTATCTGCAAGTGTGGATTTTGGACGCAGGTGCAAGTTGAGGTTGAAGTGGTCTTTCCCTAGCTAGCCAGACAAAAATTTCATGAATAGAAACAAGGTCCAATATCAGCTGTTGCTTGATTTTTTGACCTAGCTCCAATCTAAAGCCTGAAGGCCCTCTACCAGACTAGAAACTACAGGCCCTACCCTATGTATAATTCTGAGTTATGCGGCCTAGCAGAAATAAAGATGAGCTCCATATCTGTTGATTGATTCCGTCCGGTAACATTCTTCTCCTCTTGATAACAAGGTCTATATCTCTCGCTAGTTGAAGTCCTCTGTTCATATGGTTGCTGTCTTTAGTAGGTAAAGATATAATAGAACAGAACACAACAAAACAGAAACTGGAGACAGTAAGATGTTTAGTTGTGGTAGACAGAACAGAAAAAACTATTCCGTCTCTTGGACAGAATGTGTTTAATTGCAAAGGACAGAACGTAAAAATT
>JANITW010000003.1:24379687-24389991 GCA_027564335.1 Erythroxylum williamsii
AAAAACTTATTCCCACCTATTCCCATTCTACATAGGATTACTGAGCCAATTAAAATTTCTAAGCTACCAACTCCACATCCATCCTTTTTTGATCACATGCTATGTGTTTATTTTTCAAGAAAACTTATTGATCTCGTAAATATAACGAGACTTTTTTACATTATTTAAAATTTTATCGGAACTCCTATAATGAGATTATTTATAGGTCAATTGTGGGAGCCCCGATTAGTGATTTGGTATCTAATATACCATCTCGTCTCAAATAACATCACTTTTTTGTATCTCATCGATTTTAGAATGAGAATTAAATTCTGCAAAGTGTACAACTTATTTTTATTATATATGATGAAAAAAAATTTATATGATCAAATGCATTTATGATGAAATCTTTTTGCCTGAGAATATGTATTTGTATCTGACTATTCTTACATTACCGAAACAGCAATTGATAAGTTTGGCATAATGGAAAACTTATATCTTATAAGATATCAACAGCAACAATTGTTTATGATGTATATTAATTTGCTAGGAATGCTTCCTTATTTTCTATCCTATTTCACAAACTAAGTAAAAAAAACTTACGAAAATATAACAATTGTTTTTGTTTTTGTCTATGTATTGATGCAGTCACTTTTATCTTAATTTTTTATTTAATAAAAATCATCTAAAAATTTACTTCTTCTTCGTAACTCCGATTCATTTGAAATTTTAAGCATGAACTTCTCACACATTTTCTTTCTTCTCTATCAAATTTTATCACCATCTAAATTCATTAGGGAAGTATTCATTATTTAATTATAACATCATTAATCGATTAATTTATTGTAACATGTTTGACGCATATAAAAATTGTAATTGATTAATTTAAACATGATTAATTAATTAACTAGTTAGTTAATTTTGATATAATTAATAATAAAAATAATCAATCAATGTATTTATGATAAAATAATTTATTTATAAATTAAACATTAATCATTAGCTGGTTAGTTTTTAATGTTATAATTAGTTATATACTTAATATACATTTAAATAGTTTATAAGTTAAAATATAATTAATTAATTAAGTAGTAGATGCTAATATATACTATACATGTTAGTGATTATTAATTATTGTATACTGATATTTATTATATACATAGGTATTCACTTAAGTCCCGTTCACGGTTGTAACTTAGTGCAAGTTATTTTCTTTTTCTTATTATCGGGTAATTAACACCTATGTAATTTTATAAAATTAAATAATTATTTAAATATTATTAATCACTTGATTAATTACGAGATAGTAAACTAATTGATTATAATATATTTAACACATGAACAAAAGCAAATTAATTAATTTAATTATGATTAATCAATTAACTGAGTTTAATCAATTAAAATATTATTTAATATTAAATTTGAATCTGATTGATGTAAATATTATTAATTGACTAAATTTTTTTACTGAATATAATTAGGATCGCCTAAATTATTAATTAACGTATAATTCATGCATCTGACATTTTGGTAATATATATATATATAGGTGTGATAAGAACTCTCTCTTAATTATGGTTTAATGTCAATGGGCCCGATAAAATTTAATCTCACAGTGGCTATTAATTAAATATAGTTATTTAATATTATTAATTAGTTTTATTTATCTTATTTCTAAATTTGAATCATTATATGTTTTTATTAATTTTTATCATTAATTATTGGTTAATTAGATAATAAGTAATTATTATTATTATCATTATTAATTATATATTAGTCACAACTGTACACATAATTGTTATTTATTAAAAATCATTAATGAATTATTTTTTATTGCTATTATGAATTATAAAATCTTTGCTCACCAGTGCGACTTGTCAACTCACACCTTGAATATGCCATCACAAACATTTAATGATTATTATTGATTAACTATTATTTAGTCATTCATTACAATATTTTTGTTACTAAATATTAGTACTTTTTATTTATCTTATTATTAATTATTAATATTTCTTGTTATTAAATATTAGTACATCTTTATTTATCTTATTATTAATTGTTACTTATTAAATAATTTTATTGGTTATAATTTGCGCATATATTTTTTGTCTTTTTAATTAAATATGATATATATGTATATAATTAATTGACTAATCAAAATGTAATCAATAGATCGATTGATGAAAATATAATTAATTGATTAGTTAATTAAAATAAAATAAAATGTTATTATTCATTATTAGTTATGTCATTTTTAATTAAATATAATTAAATTATAATTAATTAAAATATAATTAGTGCATATATTTTTATTTTTAATTAAATATAATTTATATATAATAAATTGAATAATTAAAATTTAATTAATATATTGATTAATTAAAATATAATTAATTGATTAATTAATTAAAATAAAATAAAATAAAATATTATTATTCATTATTAGTTATCGTTAAGTTAATTAAGGAGTCGCAAGTGTCACTTAAGTATCACACCTGTGACAAAGATATTTTTATTTATTAATTAAATATATTTAATATGGTTAATTAATTAATTAAAATATTTTTAATAATAATTCAAATATAACTAATTGATTGATTATTAAAATATAATTAATTGATTAATTAATTATTGCTTATGTTAATATTAATCTCTGTGAAAATTTTATTTTTTTCAAATTTTAATTTAATATACCTAAAATTTTAATTAATATGCCGACTATGACTGTTATTGGTGATAATAATAATGTCTATTAATTACTGAATAATAGTTGTCATTAATATTACATTATTGATTCTTGTATTCATTAATATTTATTTATTCTAAATAACACTTCCATTAGTTATTATTAATAATTAGTTATTATTACTGATTAATAAAAATTAGTGATTAATAAAATACTACAAGTTACATATTTAAAACAATTACTTAAGCTCTATTTCAAGCAAAACTAGATCATGCCTGTGACTTAATAGTCTCAGGCATGACTCCCATGCACAGCTGTGAGTTCTTAACTCACAAACGTGTTTGTTATTTTCCTTTTCCTAATTCACACCTATATAATGAAATAGTATCTTTTATTAGAATATTAGTTAATTAATGAAAATAATATTAGTTAACTAATTCATTATAACATAATTAATTAATTATTATATATTTAATTTAACATAAATAAAAAACTAATTTCTTTGTTTAAATATGATTTATTTATAAATTAACTATTAATCATTAACTGTTTAGTTTATTCAGTTATAATTAATAATGATTAATATATAATTATGATGTATAAATTTATTTATATAACAATCATTATAATGATAGTATCAATTAATTAATTGAAAATTTATTTATTTTATTTGTTAATCATTATTAATGATTAATATAATATATTATAATTAACCAATAATTCATGACTGGTTAATTCAGTCACAATTTATTTTATTTGTTAATAAATATTTGTTAATCATTTATTAACAAATAAAATAAATTGTGACTGAATTAACCAGTCATGATTTATTGGTTAATTATAATATATTATATTAATCATTATTAAAAGGTATTCAAATTCAGTGGAATGTTTGTAGTAGTATAATGCGGCTGAAGTGTTTTTATAATTATCCTTGTAATAGGATTGTAGATTCTAGTTTTCAACTTTGGTAATATTTTTTAATAAAAAATAATATTACTTTTACAGAAATTCGAAATCATGATCGTGCACCTGCACAGTCATTACTTCCCAAGTGTTTTTGTCAACTCACGATCATGCACCTGCACGATAGCGAGTTCACAATTTCTTCTCCGGAGTTGCAATCTTGCGACTCTATAATGCATAATAACATTATCATATATAGATTTTATATAATTATTTGATCAGATTAAAATTAATTATTTAACCATGATCTAAGTGTATTAAAATGGCAGGAATTATTTTTATGTTTATTTTTTTGACACCCATAACTATGAATTTCATTTTACATATTTATGTCAATATTATTTTTGTTATTTTATATGTATGTATCTATACACACACACATCTATATATATATACACACACACATCTATATATATACATTTATATATAGTCACGGTATTAAAATAATTCAAATTAATATAAACTGTTTATTATTATATATATAGTGGAGTCACGATCGTGCTGCAAATCCTCCTTTATTAAGTTATAATTCGAAAAAATATATATAATTAATTAATTGATGTATTAAATAATTGCTCAAAGTGTTTGCCAAACAATTAATAACAATTAAAATATAACATATAACATAATTTATTTATAAATTAGTTTATTTAGTCATCATAACATAAATTATTTATAAACTAGTTTATTCAATTATAATTAATAATAATTAATTAATTGATGTATTAAATAATTACTAAAACTCTATGCCAAACAATTAATAAAAATTAAAATATAAGATATAACATAATTTATTTATAATTTAGTTTATTGATTTATAATTAATAATTAATATATAATTAATTAATTGATGTCTGAAAATATAGTTAATTTATTAATCAGTACATATTAATATTTAGTATATATGTTAGTCGTAACCTTGCATTATTAGCTGTTAATTATTATTAATTGTTATATATGAAATGATTATTTATATTTACAGGTTACATATTTTAAATAATTCCTCAAGCTATATGCCAAACAAAAGCAAATCACGCATGTGACTTAATAATCATAGGCGTGACTCCCATACACGGTCTTGCATGCTATTTTGGTTGTCAATTAAGACCTATATAATGTTACCATATTTTTAATTAAATAAATAAATAATTAATTACAATATTATTACTTAGCTTATTAATTAATTATTATATGTTTAACACATATAAAAATTATTAATTGATTATTCTATTGTATTTAAAGTTATTTGTGTATCCACTCCAATGATACTATTGTTTCGTACCATTAAGGAGTAAGATTCGGGAAAAATATAAATTTCCTTGGGAATGAAAAGCAGTAGTCCACTTTCGTGTGATATTTTGGCTTAATTCTTTGACTCCTTGATACTCAATTAAATTCTCTTTTGCGATGATTGAATGAGCCCCCACGTTCTTATATTTAGTAATTCCTGAAGAGTTTCTTTGGTATTGGGGATCGTCAAAATAAGCAAAAGTACTATTTCTTCGCCTCTTTGCCAATAAATTATAATTCTCATGGGGAATGACAAGATATACGTGATTACAATAACCAGTACATATGATTCAATTAAGTTTCGAATAATAAAAAATCGCACTTTTTTTTTACCCGAAAGATCTGAACTAAAGAATTTGTGTTTAACTTGATCATTATTTAGTGAAGCACGAGAAATATTTCTTCTTTCAACAGAAAGAGAATGAACACTTTTTTGATCTTGATCCTTGTGGAGTGAAAATGGGGCTCTACTGGATCTGCACGAGCCCCTTGATAATATCCATAAATGGCTTGTTTTTTTTGTAAGAGATTAATATTTTTCCAAACCAATAAAGATTTTGGAGATTGTGTAATGCTTACTTTAAGACTCTTTGTTTACACAGTAGTGATATTTTTTGTTTCTCTCTTCATCTTTAGATTTTTATATAATGATCCAGGGCGCAATTCGAGATGTGAAGAATAAAAAATAAAATATTTTCCTTGCTTGATTTTTCAATGTTTTAAGCATTTTATTTATTCTACATCTTTATATATTAAATAAAAAATATATATATTAAATAAAGGAAAAAGGTTCGATAAATTTGAAAAAAATACCAAGTCATCAACAGAATCGAAAAAAGAGAGATTCAAACCTGGTTTAAGTAATTTGGTTCTGTCATACCTTCAACTCGAATTATGGGTAGCAAAGTAGTATCAGAGCTCAGGTATTGGCCTGAGGCTTACACCACGTCACGAGTTTGAATCCTATAATGGATTCGCTCAGTGTGATCCTAAAGTCACAAACCGAAAGGGAAGACTAAGGGCGCTGCCTAACGGATGCATGGTGGGATTAAATAATTTGATTCCGCCCTACCTTCAACTCTAGTTTTGGGTAGCTATCACTTGAATAAAAGTTGTGTTTGGATTCAATTGATGATTCGGATTCGGTTTGTGATTCATAATGATATATAGAAGAAATAATAGAGTCTGGGTTTAAGTAATTTAGTTCCGCCCTACGTTCAACTCAAGTTTTAGGTAGCAAAGTGGTATCAGAGCTCAGGTATAGGTCTGAGGCTTACCCCACGTCGCGAGTTCGAATCTTATAATGGATTGTCTCAGTGTGATCCCAAAGTCACAAATCAAAAGGGGGAGACTAAGGGCACCGCCTAGCAGATGCGTGGTCGGTTTAAGTAATTTAGTTTTACCCTACCTTTAACTTGAGTTTTGGGGTTTCAAAATAGGGTTTCTAAAATCTGCCAAAGCTTTTCCAGCTTCAGTTCTGGATGAAAAACTTTTGTGTAAAATACCTGATCTTCTAATGATATGTATAGCTATTTTGTGCCATTCATCGTATAATCCAGCCATAGGTCCATTGTAGATAACATAGGTTTTGGATTGGGAGGTATCTTTTTGTTTTTGTCATCCAGATGGACTATTTGGTTGAACTGATGATGGTTGAGTAATTTGTTGAGGGGTGATTAGAGGAATGGTATTTGAGATGGTTGAAGAATTCTTTGGTTGGTCTGTTGTATTTTTTTTAGTAACTGAATAGTGGTTCGCAATTGATTTATTTCCTTGGTAATGGTGCCAACTAGCTGTTGTGCATTTTGTCAAATTCAATTTCCTTTAGTGCTAATCAATCCTTCAAACTTACTATTGTTGTTTCCATTCTCTGGTTAGAATATCTGCAAGAAAATTGTCAATAGATTTGATATATTGAATCTGAAATTGATACTGATTGAGTTCGAGTTGCCATCGTATGAGATGACCTTGATTATAATTGGTTTTTATATTGTACCGTATGAATCCACATAAATACTTGAGGAATATGTTTGAATAGTGAATTCAACTGGTAATAGATCAATACGCCATTTTCTCAAAGTTTTAAGCAGGCTAATGTTTCCTTTTCATGATTTGGATACTTGAATTCTGTGGGAGTGAAAGTCCCATTTATATACTTGCAAAGTAAATACTTCTTTTGGTTGGGTGGTTTTGCCAAAAGACAACTGGCCCATGTATCCATACTGACATCAATTTGTACCAGCAGTGTATCCTTGGAAAGATAATCATATAAAACAGGTAAATCCTTGCATTGTACTTTTAATTTTTGTACTACTTGCGTGTCAGCATTAGTCCAATTCCATTGTGATCTTGAACAACATTTAAGTTATAAAAGTTTTCTTTCTTTGGCTAAATCTTTTAAAAAATCCTTGATCGGAAATATAATTTAAAATGCCAAGAAATTATTAGACTTGAGTCCTATATGTTAATTGATTAGGAAATTGTTGAACTTTATTTAAAATATTAGGTTGTAATGTTAAATATGCATTTTGAAATTCAATTCCTAAATATTCTATATTTTGTTGTGCTAGTTTAATTTTCTTTTTGCTTAAAATTAATCCTTTGTCTTGACAATGTTGAAGGATTATTTTAACCTTTTTTAAACGATCCAATTTATCCTGATTATAATAGATGATTATGTCGTCAATATAAATGAAAGTAAAATCTTCTAAACCTTCTAAATTGTTGTCCATAAATCCTTGATAAATACTTGATGCATGCTTTAAACCAAAAGGTAAGATATTTCATTGATAATGTTTTTGTAGAGGACAAGTAAAAGTAGTTGAAGGTTTTGTATAAAGTAGTTAAAGGTTTTGTATTTTCATGTAATCTTAGCTGCCAATATCCTAATTTTGCATCTAAAGTTGTAAACCATGTATGTCCTTTTAATTTATTGATAATATAATCTTTTTGTGGTAGTTTACATGCATCACCATTAATGGCTTCATTAAGTTTTTATAATTCATAACCATCCGATGTTTACCACGTTTTTGTTCGGCTGAATTATTTACATAAAATGCGGGAGAAGAATGTTTGCTAGTGCTAGGTGATATCAATTGTTTTGTTAATAAATCGGTACATTTTGTGATAAATTTTTGGACGTTTTGTTGAGTATTAGGTATATTATTATGAATGTTAACTTCTTGTGTAGAATCCTTTAATTTGATTTCAACTAATTGTTGATTATTATTTTTAACTGGATCAAGTGGATTTTCACTACAAACATTTTCTAATAATGTCTCTATTTCAAGTTGAATAGATATATTGTTGAAAAGATAGAACTGTACATAATTTAATTTTGTGGTTATAATTTGTAGGTTTTGATAATATGTAGTATGATAAATAGGAATTTGGAGAATTATTGATTTTTGATTGAGAGTTTTGATAATTGGGGTTCGTAATGTGATGTAATGTAAATATTGACAAAAAGGATTATATAATTTTAGAAAGTTATTGCATAAAATTAAGGGTAATTATGATTCTTGTTGATAAATGGAAGGTATTGAAAATGTAAAATTTTCTATTATGATTTCATCATAATAGCTTACATACCAAATAAATTTCAAACTTCCATATGCTATATGTATTTGTAGAGGTTTTTCTAATTTTTTTTCAATTGGTTAGTAACTGTTTTGAAGCAATATAGATAGTTGCTCATGTATTTATACATGCATTAACTTTTTTATTTTGAATTATCACTTAAATAAAAGTTGTGTTTGGATTCAATTGATGATTCGAACTCAGTTTGGGATTCATAATGATATATAGAAGAAATAGTAGAGTCTGTATTATAATCAGATTCTATAGGTTCTAAATTTTCTTGACTTGCTGAATTCAATAGATGGAGTTTTTCTTTATAATCTTTATTACATGGATTTTTACGTTTAGGACAAGTATTTGCATAATCTCCTTCTTCTTTATATAACCAACATCTACATGATTTTTTCTTTTGAGGACAATCTTATTTGTTAGATTTAAATTGTCTGTATTTATATTTTCGAAATTGTTTTTTTAGGGAATAAAGGTCTTCTTTTATAATAATTGTGAGGATAACGTTTCCATTTATAAGATTTATATGGTTTCTTTTCTCTTGGATAGGTATTTTGGTTTGATTCACATCCATATTATTGTGGTATTTCAGCATATTATGAACAACATAAGCGAATAGTATTATGACATAAGGTACGTTTGCACTTTACTTCAAAGCATTGCTCTGCTAGAATTTCTTGAGTAATGAGAATAGCGCCTCCTAAATTATAGGCAATTGTTTTATTGTCTCTTTTTTCTTGAAATTTTTCTTCCAATTTTTGATTCATTGGATATGGTAATTTTTGAATAAATATATGAATATGCATTTCTTGTTCAGTTCTAGTTAATTTGTAATAATATTTTTTAAATTCACATATATATTCCTCTAAATAACATATATCACATATACGCATATTATTTAAATGCCATAAAGCTTTTATTCAGTCGTTATTTGCTATTTCTTGCTTAAATGAAAGGATATCTTTGCCTAAAATTCTTTATAAATTTCACCTGATATGATTTGAAAAGTTTGAATATTGCTGATTGAATTTTGATAAAGGTGTGTGTTCTTAAATACATCAGCATTATCTAGTAAAAAGCTTTGTACTATCCCGGAGATTTTGTAAGTTATAAAATTCCAGAGTAATTCTTTGTTTTCTAATTCACCAAATGGTTTTTCAATTTGAATTAATAATTCTAATTTATTTGCCCATTCAATTATTAATTTCTCATGTTCTAATACATAGGCTAGATTTAATATTCCGTCATAACCTAGAGTTATATGTTTGGGAGTATATTTAGTAGGGTATCAACGTATTTTTTTTTATCCTTTTTTATAATAGCCATGTTAACTGAGAACATCATCTGACTGCCATTGATATGAATGTTGTTGATCCTTTTTTCATTACTTTCTTATTTTATTTGTTGTTTTCTTACTTCTCCATATTGACTACTTTCGGGCTAACCTGCATCGACATATATTTCTTGATCAGATTCATAACCATAAATAATTTCATCTTTGTCAATTATTTGATGTAATTTTTCTATATTTGATTGTAAATTTATTTTTTCTACTAATTGAGTAATTTCTGATAATTGAGATTGTATATTTCGTTCAACTTCTTTTAAAGGTTCTACTTGTAGGGTTTTATTTTCTTCTAAACAGTCCATGGTTTTTCCAATGTTTTAGGCTCTGATACCACTTGTAGTCTTGTGTTCTCTGTTAATTTATTATATAATTTTTGTTCTATGTTTTGTATAACTATTATTTGTTGTTTATTTTCCTTAACTAATTGTTGAGTTATTTGTACCG
>JANITW010000003.1:24453973-24465308 GCA_027564335.1 Erythroxylum williamsii
TAATAGGATTTAATACGTAAAATAACTTATACTTTAAGTTGGAGTAACTTTGATGTAATTTTAGGCAAAACATTTAAAATACTAGACCAACATAGTACTGTGTTCCTCCCTATATTCTAACATGCCATATTCTATTTATAAGAGAGGGTTTCTACCAGACTAATACGACAGTAACATGTACCTATGTTCTTACCATATTTAATAAGGGGTCATTTTATTTCTCTAGCATTTGCCAACATCTTATCATATTATGAATATATTACTAATACGAGGAAACCACAGTCTTATGTTCCAAACATGTGTTAGTAGTGATTATTATAAAAAACAAGTGGGGGGATATAAACTAATATGGGAACCTACACAATCTTGCATTTGGCCTGTTTTTGATAAAATTTTTAAAGTTTTACGAAAAGAACCAGGGAAGAGAGGAGATAAGAGAGAGAGATGAATGAGAGGATAGTAAATCAATCACAAGGTAGAGAAAAAGCATATGGGATTTTAAAAAAAAACAATCTTGCAGAAAAGTAAGAAGATTCATAAAGATTCATCAAGAATATTCAAGATTCAAGTTATAAGAAATGAATCTTCTTTCTCGTGTTCTTTCTTATTTCTTATAGAGTTTCTTTGTATTATTATGAACTAATTGGGATATAAAGTTAGGTGAGATGAATACTAAAATTATGTTTTAAATTCATTTATTTGATTTAATGAAAGATTCTTGTTTTCTTGATAATTATTTATGTTTCCTTATTTTGTTAGATTAAAGTAATGAATGTAAAAGATTCAACGTTGGATTCATCTATAGGATTGAAATAGCAAAACACATAAGATATATATTAATTAGATCATATTACGAATAATCTGATTGGTTTACTAGAATAAGACCACATGATCTTTCTTAGTTAGACTAAAGTCTATCATTTTAATTCATAAAATGAATTAATGCATTCTTAGGAGGTTTTTGTTTGAGAAAAATTTTGATTGAAATACTTAGAGAAAGGGGATGTATGTCTTGACTGTAAGAGTACAGTTGTAACTTTGGAGTTCTTAGTTTTATTAATTTTTATTTTTCTAATTTATTCAATCATTAAGTTAGATTAGATAATAAAAATTATAGTCCTCGTGATATGAAACTTGATTCACTACATTATACTTTAAAAAAATGATAAGTGCACTTACCTTAGTAATTTTTTTAGTATTGTTTCATGTTTTATTTTATTTTTATCACATCAAGTCTTTGATACCATTGCCAGAGATCGTAATATTTGGAAGGCTTCATTTCTATTAGTCTAATAATCTATTTGTTTCTTTTTGAATTTATTTAATTTATTTTAGAGTTCTCTTTCTTGATTTTATGTTATGGCTAAATTTCAGGGTTTAGCTATTTAATGTTATAGTCACCAATCATAATGACAGGATGAGGAGAACAATTTTCGATAAGAGATTTTGCTATACTTGCTTATGGAGATATTTGATGATTGGAGTTATATATATATATAGCATCTCAATCAGTATTAGTGATACACTAACATTTGTGATGGTGATCACCCTAATCATGAATATCAAGTGCTGGCAATTAAATGAGCTAACTAAATTTTGTGGAGAACTAGCCTCCAAATATCCCTTAATATGACACATAGAGATATCATTCTACCTTTGTATACAATAATTAAGCTCTACTTGAGTTTCAATAACAACAACAACCAGAGAAGCCAAATGTTGAGGAGCTTGTGACATCAAATGTTGAGGAGCTTGTGACATCATTTTTCACTAATATGAGATTCACTTCCCAAAAGCTGAAGTCTATGTCTATAATGTCAAGCTTGTCTCTAAAGGGCAGCAAAATGCTTTGTCTATCCATACCAAGTCAAATATAAGGGAGCAAATGGATGTGACAACTTTAAATAGTAAAAGGAGCAAGAGGTTGAAGAGGAAGAGAAAGGTGTTTTTGAAGAAAAAAAGAAAGAAAAGAAAGAGGATGAGTCCAAGCAGAAGGACATCAAAGAGTTTTTGATAATCATTTTAATTGAGAAGTGCTCAATCATATTGCAAAATAAACTACCCTAAACAATAAAAGTTCTATGGATTTTTCCCCTTGTATTATTTATAATTTGGTAATTAAAAGGGCATTAGAGAACTTACTTAGTAATGTTAACTTGATGTTCTATAACCTTATTCTACCGTGACATATGATTTATTTAAGAGCTAATAAGTCCTATTTGAGAAAAAGAGTGGAAGAAATCTTTTAATTATAGACCCAAGATGAATAAAAATGTTTCAATAAGAAGTTCAGCTAAATAAATTATAAAGAAGTGTTTATTGAGAGGTAACCTAATGACTAACTATTTTGTTTTAATTTTGTAGCATTTAGGATCTTTAATAGTACTTTTATGATGTTTGAGCAGCTTTAGATTGTCGGAGTGAAGTATACTTTAATGATCTTTAAGTATTTTATCATGGTTATTTGTTTTGGGATTAATGTCATATGATTTTACAAGATAACAAGCAATGTAATACCCAACACGGGACTGTGCTTGCTCTATATTGAAGGCCTCTGTGACGTATTTAAGAAGTGAGAACAACAAAAAGAAATATGAAGCCAACAAAGCACTACGTTCCCACTGCGTTCAAGAACAACCTCACGTGCCCATTACCCAGGTTCTTTTGGCAAGAGATGCAGAGAGTACCATTATGAAACATGACGTCGACATGGTAAGGTGTAATTCCTGTGTTATCCGTCTAATCTTAGGTATGATAAACGCACTGCAAGACATGTTACCACGTCTAGGTGAGTAAAATCTAATCTTAACATGGAAAAGACAAGATGATGTGTTGTCTATGTTCCTGAAGGTTATAAAGTAGAGCAGACCTTAGAGACCCGGGCATAACATGGTCCCAAGTAGCCACCACACTGTTTAACATGTATACATATACTTCCCGTGTCTAGACTAGTCCGTAGTTGAATTTCAAAATTTAACCAACACGATCATATTCTGATTGTGTTGGTTCCATACTGTTTCTGTTACTTTTGGTGTCATTGAACCAACTTGGCACTATGTTCCCTCCATGTCCTGCGTGAAGGTAATCAATGCGCTGATCAACTAGCCTGTTTGGACTCGGGCTTTGTACGTGGCGAGCAGGTGTGACACAGCCCTCCCCTGCATTGTACTCTCTTTTGTGCGCAGATGAGCATGAGGTTGCATTCCCTTGACATTAAGCTTGATTCCTCCCCTCTGATGTACCAAAAAAAAACACCGACTCATGTTTGCTAGCTCAACCAACATGTCCTCATATAGCAACTATGTAAGCCTTATGCTCCCCAAACATTGATCCATTTTTCACTCGTGTCTTAACCACGAAACTTAACACGCTATTGTATAGGTCCCGAGTTTAGTCGCAATTTAAACCTGCAGAATAATGTTTATAAAACATGTCCTTTGACTCTTTCACTGATTTTCTCTCAGCAAACTCACCTCCCTCTAGTTTTCCAGCTTCAATTAGATATATCCACCCGCTTCCTATCCTATTTCCACTTACCAAACACCGAGATTTTAGAGTTTTATGCTTTATCCTTTAAGCAATAGCAATCTCTTTAGATGTGTTAGTGAAATTCGAGCATTTCCTTGTGCATTTTGATCCCCAATTTACGTGTGAATTGAAGCTATATTCTTCCCCTAGTGTTTGCTCTCTATATTCTACTCATTGTCGATTAATTTGAGGTAAATTTATGTTTTCATATTTGAAAATTTCAGAGTTCTACTCAATAGAGCTATCTGGGGGTTATTTTGCATAAATTGATGCTTGGATTCAAGTGTTAAGCATTATTGGATTAATTTGTGGATGAAATAGTTAATATTGATTATCATACCCTATTACTGTTCCCTATTTTTGTGGATTATTTTATTCAACTTTATTGTGGTTGTGTTTGGTTGCCAAAAGTTGGGATTTGAGTATGAATTTGTTACTTGAAAAATTGACATTACTATTTTGTTTGTTAATGGTAGAGGCTACTTATAGATGTTAGGGAGCTTTTGGGTGTTTACATTGGTCATTAGTGACTAAATAGGTTTAAATTTTTTATGGGGACATTTTAACATTAATTTTTGTTGAATTTTCGACTGAAATAAGTTTGATATTAGATGTTACAATGAACTCGCATTCCACTTACCTTTTATGTAAAAGTGAAAACATATTTATTATGATTGTGGGCTAATTTTTTCCTTTTCATATTAATTATCAATTATGACATGACAATCAATAGCAGTGACATAATATAGGTAGGAGAAAGAACAACTCTACCATAAGAAGTAGAGAGTTGTAACCTTCATATTAAGGGAGGTCACACCTAGGGATCTCGAGCCCTAACACTTGCCTATAATAAATATTCTAGCCGTTGATATCCCAGATAATACACCACCCATAGAGCAGTTATATCATTTGCTCCTCCATCTCATAATCGAGCTTCAACTGAAGCGATACTAGACTCATCAGATGAAAAAATTAGAGATGTAGTGGCATATAGATTGGGGAGTCTTAATAGAGTTGGACTTAGAAATTGGGATACAAAGGATTGCAAAGTTTGACAATATGCTAGAGTTCTTTGATATCTAAGAGCTACAATATTGAGAGTTGATTTTGGAGTTCATATGTACCATTCAAGTAAATAAGAAGAAAATTGCTTAGTATGATGGCTTTGTCACACAATTTTGGCTAAGGGTTGTCAATAATCACTTTAGTGATAAGATATGATTTGGTTATATTAATTAGATCTATTTCTTTTATTTTTCTATATTTTATAGCTTAAATGGGGAAAATTAATACTTATTTTATTTTAGAATATTACAAGTGGAGATTAGATAAAATTGAAACATTGTTAGTTAAAATAATGAATTTTAGATAAAAATGGATAGTTTACTGCAGTAGATAAGACGAGATCACTCTTAATGGCAGATTCACCCCAAGAGTTTGAATTCACTATTAAACTTATTTTTAGCCCTATTATATAGAGATTTAAATTTGTTTAGAAAGGAATCTTTGCAAGATGAGGGTAACTAGGTTTTGAGGAGGAATACAGGAGAAAAACACATCCAACACTTCTACACATCATTATATTTTTGTTTCTTTATAATGTTCTCTTCATCTTTCGTTTTTTTCTTCTATTTTGATGTTGGAACTAAAGCTATGTAAGGCTAAATCCAAATATTCTGAATCATTCAATACTTCAGTAGTACCTTTGTGTAAGTTTTGTTCTAACCCTAAATTTTATTTTAATCCAAGTATTTCTTGTTTTATGTTCTTATATTTCATAAATAATTAATATTGATTAATCTAATAAATTAATTTGTTGTTGATTATTCTATAGCTATCCATGAATTCAATGATCTGTAATTTTCATAAATGATTACTACAAATAGCAAATAGGTTATTTATAAATTTGCATTCTTATGTATAAGATTTTCAGATGTTGAGGTAGATTTTAAATTAAAATCTAGTTTGATTCACTTACTTCCTATCTTTCATGGTTTTACGGGAGAAGATCCACATAAACACATAAAAGAATTTCTTATTGTTAACTCTAGAATGAAGGCACAAGGAGAGACATAAGAACAAATTAACCTAAGAGCCTTTCCATTCTCATTGAAAGGTAAGGCAAAAGATTGATTATATTACCTTCCCTTTGGCTGAATGACAACATGGAATGAGATGAAAAGGTTATTCCTACAAAAGTTCTTTCTTGCATCACAAGCAACTAATATCAAAAAGGAGATATGTAAAATAAGACATTTCACCTGAGAAACATTGTATAAATATTGGGAGATGTTTAAGGAGTTATGTGCTAGTTGCCTACACCCTCAGATTCTAGAGCAACTGTTGATTTGATACTTTTATAAAGGGCTATTGCTGATGGATAGGAATATGAAAGATGCAACTAGTAAAGGAAATTTGGTAAATAAAATACCAGAAGCAGCCAGACAATATTTCAAACATGGACAAAAATTCTCAACAATTCGAGACAAATATGGATGGAGTTGTTAAGTGCGTGAACGAGGCAAGTAATATTAACCTTAAGGATAAAATATGTTCATTCCTTAGACATCCTATAGATATATGTCATATATTGCAACAAGACTCTAGCCAAGAAACTAAAACATCTGGGAGATTTCCTGGTCAACCTTAATAGAAATATGACATTTATTCTAATCATTATAATCTGAGGTGAAGAGATTACCCAAAATTTAGCTATAGAACTCAAGGATGGCAATAAAAATATTAACCACAATAATTTCAATAGATAACCTCAAGCACCTATACATGATCAATCTTAGTTTTCAAGAGTAGGCCTTCATAACCTAGAAAATTATGTCACTCAATTACTCACCTTAGTTAGTAAATTAGAAACATAAGCACTGAAAAAATTGCCTTCACAAACAATGGTGAATCCTAAGGAGAATGTGAATGCAATGACATTGGGAAGCAGGAAAGAAATTCAATCCAAATTTCTCTTACCAGTGGAGGTAAAAAAAACATTAAGAAGGAGAGAAGAAAGACGAAGTTCCAACTCAAGTCATAAATAAGGTAAAATTTGATTTTTCTTCACCCATATGATTTAATGCATATGTAATTCCTTTCCTTCATAGGTTAGCAAAATCAAAAGTGGAGAAATATGAAAGAGAGATATTAAAGACATTCAAAAATGTGGAAATCAATATACCACATCTATAAGCCATTAAACAAAATAAAAAATACGCAAAGTTTTTTAAAGAAAAATGTACAAATAAAAGGAAGTTAAAGCATAAAGAAAGAACAATTTTGGATAAGAATGTATCAGTTGTGATAAATAGAAAATTACTAGAAAAATACAAAGATCAAGGTATGTTCACACTTCCTTGTGTCATTGGTGATAAGAAAATTGAGTGCATTATGCTAGACTTGGGTGCATCTATTAATATCATGCTATACTCAATTTACCAAGCTTTAAATTGAAATCTTTGTAAGAAACTAATGTGATTATTTAGATAATTGGTAGTTCTTATATGCATCCTATTAGGGTTATAGAGGATGTTTAAGTCTAAGTTAACAGTTTTGTATTTCCAGTGGACCTTTATATTTTAAAAATGGATAGATATGGTGTTAAACATTCAACTTTGATTTTATTAGGAGAGGAGTAAAACGAAAATTGATGTAGATGAGGGTACTCTTTCCATTGAGTTTGATGAAGAAATAGTTGTAATATTTTTGAGGCAATGAAGTACTCAAATGATTTTCACTTTATTTATTAAATGAATATTATGGATTCAATTGTGCATGATATTTTTAAAGAAGAAAGAGTCAGAGTTTGGTGCCAAACTAGAAGTGATTGAGCAAATTTATGAAAACTATGAAGCTATAAAATCATTATCAACAATGATAATAGATTCAAAATTTTCAAATGCTAAAATTACTATAAATTACAAGAAAATGTTGCCTCCTATTTTACAAGCTTTGACCTTACCTAATCACCTAAAGTATGTTTATTTAGGTGAACGAGAGTCACTACCTATGATCATCTCAAAAAGGTTGACTACTGGGTAAGAGAAAAGGCCAGTAACATTACTTAAGGAGTACAAAACTGCAATAGGTTAAACTTTACCTAACATAATAGGCATTAGCCTAGCAATTTTTGTGCATAAGATTCTTTTAGAAGAAGATGCTAAGTCAATAAGGGATCCCCAAAGAAGACTTAATCCAACAACGAAAGATGTATTAACGAAAGAGATTTTGAAACTTTTGGATGCAGGTATAATCTATTTGATCTTGGATACTGAAAGGGTGAGCCTAATGCATGTCATGCATAGTGAATGAATGAGCCTAATACGTGTTATGCCAAAGAAAACTAGGATGACATTGATAAGAAACCAAAATGATGAGTTGGTACAAATGTGTGAATGAGTATAAATCTTAGGAAGCTTAACCTAGCTACTAGAAAGGATGATCGAATATTGGAAAGACTTGTAGGTAAATCATATTTTTACTTTTTGGACGGTTTTTTAGGTTACTATCAAATAATAGTTGCTTAAGAAGATCAATAAATGACTACCTTTACATGCCCTTTTGGAACATATGCCTTTATGCGAATGCCCTTTGGTATTTGTAATGCTCTCATTGCATTTTAAAGATGTATAATAAGTATATTTTTTGAGCATATTGAGAATTGTATTGAAGTATTCATATATTATTTCACTGTTTGTAGAGATTTGTTTGATAATTGCTTAAATCATTTATAGAAATTTCTTAAATGATCTATTGAAATGAATTTAGTGCTGAAATATGAAAATGTCATTTTATGGTTGATCAAGGCAACATTTTAGGACATATGCTTTCATCGAGGAGGCGTAGAAGTTGATAAAGAAAAAGTGGATTTACTTCTGAACTTACCTTACCCTACAAATGTTAGGGAAGGTTAAATCTTTGCTTAGATAAACAGGATTTTATCATAGGTTTATTAAATATTCTTTTTTAAGATTACGATACCATTATCAAAGTTACTATAAAAACATGTTCCATTTGAATTTAGAGAGGAATGCCAAGAAGCTTTTGACAAACTTAAGGCATTATTGACAAGTGCACCTATTATTTAGCCACCAAATTGTGATCTACTATTTGAGATCATGTGTGATGTTAGCAATTACTTGGTGTGAGTTGTTTTAGGTCAAAGTATTAGGAACCAAATTCACGTCATCGACTATGCTTTAAGAATAATGGATATTGGACAATGTAATTATTCTACAACTAAGAAGGAGTTTTTAGCAATTGTTTTTCCTTTAGATAAATATAGATCTTATTTTCTTGGATCTAGACTTCTGCCTTAAATAGTTTTTTTTGTAACTATTTAACTTTAAGCCCACTTCACCATATTCCTAATAATTACTCTCATGCTTCATTGTTTTTAAGGCATATATCAACTATATATTGTCTTGACTTCTTGAATCATGGAATTCTAAATTGATTCCAATGTGTATGAATTGTATAGTCAAATGACTTCTAAGACCTTTGGTATTTGAAGCCCTTTCACTTGTAGGCCAAATAGTTTGAATTATTTTAAGACTATCAACAACTACCAACTCCATATAATTCTAACAAAGATATTTCTTTTTTTCTATATCCAATCTTAGAATAGATATTGGTATTTTTAGGAACCATACCAGCCGATAGTACAGAATTGAAAAAAACCAAGTTCTTATCATAAAGTTCCTTATAATTTTAGGACTTGGAGCTTGCTTTGTCACATAAAGAGCTTTGCCACTAGCTCACCATTTTTAATTTTAGGAAAATTCATTCCTACTTTGCAGTTTTGAAATAAAGCAGAGGAGTTTTAGGTCGATCAAGTAATTATTCAAGTCTAAATCCACCACCTGTAAAACAATTATAGGATCGATTCGAGTTTGCGTACCCGTATCCATATCGCTTCTTCTTGAAATGTCGAATTGCTTTGAAAGAGTTTATTTCCTCTCGTCTTCTTTCGTTCTATTTTTCTCAATGGTTAAGAATGATCCATTTCATAAGTTATTTGCAACTTATATACCATGACCAAAGGACACGTCCTTTGGAATTAGGAAGAGAGAGAAAAAGGGTCTGTGACCCATTTGAGACCCAATCGGTAATACTCAATAACCATTATCTTGGATGCATTTTATAAGACTCAATACGATAAATTACATGGGACATAAAATATTCTAAGACCACCCTCCAATGTAAGCAGTACTTGCTCTCATATTGGTTTCAAGGGGGCTACCACCAAATTGCTAGATTTTTTAATCTCTGACAGAAAAATGATCCATTTACGGACTAGTGAATTATAATTCCAGCTATTTAGGCTCGAATAGTGTGGATCTCCTATGTATGAGTTATGACTTTCTGCAGTTGTCATTGACTCCGTCCTTGTCTCCGATCGATTGGCTCATCAAAGAGAGCCTTTAGGTAGGTAGATGTCCCGGTCATTGTTAGAGGAATCAACTTTGGACAAAGATTCTAATCCAATAATTCATTGCTTTTTCTCAATACTTACTCTTATCCGCTGTTTTTAACAACAAAACAGAAGTTGCATCATGCTAAAAAGGAAAAGACTGAAGCTTTTTAACAAGTCCAATCTAATCAGTCTCTCTTCTTTCCCTCGTTATCCATGCTTCCTAAATCTAACTAAATACACTCTTTTTAATATGATTATTAGATTATGATTCTAGTTATGCCTTAACAATCTTCTCTTTTGTATTGGGCCATGTGGGAAGCTCTTAGGCTGGGCTTAAATTTCATTTCGGTGTTACTCATAAGATAGTCCCAACTCCTACGCAAGACGAATAAATGGAGGCTCTAACGACTCCAATTGTCTATCCTTCTTCAATAATTGAGCTCAAATGACAGCAACTAATCAGGTATTAACGATAAATAACCTACTTTTGATCCAAACCTCATTGTCTAATTATCGAACCATAACACACAGTTGACCATCCATTCTCCGAGTCTAACAGACTTCGTCATATGTAGTTTCCAATCCCATCGACAAAATCCAGCGATAAAAGATAAGCATCCCGACTGGCAGTCAAATTTTTGTCAAAGACAACATAAAACTCATCTTTTTCGAGCTTCTGTCTCTGTCAACGGCCGCCTATTTCCACCACCACTCGCCTCCATATCTCCTATAACAAAACACCCCTCCAAGTTCAATTTTTTCCCCAAATTTACGCATACCCAGAAGTGTTAAAATGAAGATCTTGGTGGTTTCACTCTTCCTCTTCAGCTTACCTCTCTGTTTCTCCATCGAAGACGATGTCACGTGCCTTGAAGGAGTGAAGACCTCGCTTGCCGACCCAAAGAGTAGATTAGCTTCATGGACGTTCACCAATAACTCGGTGGCTTCTATTTGCAAGCTCAATGGTGTATCTTGCTGGAACGAGAGAGAAAATCGCATCATCAGCCTTCAACTTCCGGCCTTTCAACTCTCTGGCCAGCTTCCAGAGTCTCTCAAGTACTGTCACAGCCTACAAGTCTTGGATCTTTCCAATAACGCGCTCTCTGGTTCCATTCCTGCTCAAATATGCAATTGGTTGCCTTATGTCGTCACATTAGATCTCTCTGGTAACCAGTTTTCTGGTTCGATCCCGCCTGAGATTGTCAACTGCAAGTTCTTGAACAATCTTATTTTGAGTCGGAACAAGTTGTCGGGTCCGCTTCCGTACGGTCTTGGAGGGTTGGAACGGCTGAAACGGCTCTCGGTCTCGGACAACGACCTGTCCGGGCCGATTCCAGCTGATTTGGCAACAATTAAAGAGGCTGACTTTGATGGGAATAATGGGTTGTG
>JANITW010000003.1:24477447-24499564 GCA_027564335.1 Erythroxylum williamsii
TAGCATTGTTCACCCAAAACCTTAAACATAACCATTCAAATTCATAAATTTCTCTTCCTTTACACATGACTAAGTCATCTCACTATCCTCGTTAAATGTCAAATTACAATTCACAAACCTGAGAAAAGTTCGGGGTCCAACACGATGTCACCTCTAAATCGACGTCGAGACATCTAGCCCTTCACGAGTCTTTCAAATCAATGCTTTGGTCCCTTGAAAATTATCTCAACTGAAACCCCTAAAAGCTCTCTTCTGTCGCCTCCAAGCCATATCAAATCCCCTGTTATAACCTTGTTCCATTAAACCTCATCCATACATTTATGTCGGATTCATATAAATATGTTGATAAGATTTAATGGAACACGGTAGGAACATCATAACCGGAACAGGAGATCTGATCCCCTTCAAGCTCTCTCAACTATTCTATTTCACGCCACTCTCTCCCAACTACTGTTCACTGGCATGAAAATTAAATACGGTTGGCAATGCTGCTATTCATGTTTAAAACCCTCACTTATGTCTTGCCCAAACGTCTGCATGAAAGGCAGATGTTGTTTGTGTTTAATAAAACGCATGGTCTGCGTTTCTTGGTGTGGGTTGCGTTTTGGCTTGCTCCTACCTATCATTTGCACTGTGTTATCGTTTTCTTCTTCTTTTCCCACCTTATGCCTCCGCTGTCGTTTTCTTCTAGGAAGTTGCTGAGTGTTTTTGATCTTGGTGTGGTCTATTGTGTGCCGATGTTTTCTTCATTTTGCTTTGTCGTTTTGCTCCCTCCAGCCATCCATTAATTTCACATGCATGGGGCTCTCCCATCTCATGCCTTCATCTTCTTTGTATGTTCAACACATATCTCCTTTTCTTGACATTTTTTTGTCTTTTTCTTATTTTATGAAGACAAGTGAGTATTAACCTTAAAAAAATGGTCTAATTATCATACTTTCGACTCACTTTAATTTTTTTACTTTCAAATTATACCTAAAATTATATATAAATTAAAGTGAGTATCTTAAGCATTTTCATGTCAATAATCGCTAAGTATTATAGAATAATTTCATCATCAATTAAACACATATCACCATGTGTGGTTAAACTCAACGCTTTGATTTAAGGGGATTCAATACTCTAATTATAACCTTGTGAAGTTTTGTGTTCTCAATTTTTATTTACATCTTAAATCAAGTATTTCTTATTTTGTGTTCACATATTTCATTAATGATTGATATTAATTGATCTGACAATTTAATTTAATATTGATTATTCTATCACTATCCAATAATTCAGTAATCCGTAATTGTCGTGAAGGAATGATACAAGTAGCAAATAGGTTATTTATGAATTTCTATATTTAACTTATGATAAACAAGAAAATTAATTGAATAATTGTAACTATCTCGATTATTTAATTTAGGGTTTAGTCCTTTTCACAGAGCTTATTGCTATCATTTATTTGATATGGAATGCTATCACCCCCAGTCATTAGATGGTAAGTTTTAATTTTGATGATGATTTTGAATCATTTAATTTAGGAAAATTTGAGACTTGTTACGACTATCCTAATGTTTCGGACTAACTTCTTGAATCGTGAAAATATATTTTTTAAATCAATGATCAATATTACAATTAGATAAGATATTTCCCTTAAATCGAAATTTGGTAATCTTGACTTTCTCAATTTTAAATTCAATTGATTTAATTTTTTTTCGGCTTATATTTAGTTAATCAGTTTCTTAATCAATTTCCCTTAAACCTCATATCAATTTCGTTAAAATCAAAAGCACTCATTTCATGTACTAACCTCAAAATATCATCTTAATTTGTCCAAACTAGCATTGTTCACCCAAAACCTTAAACATAACCATTCAAATTCATAAATTTCTCTTCCTTTACACATGACTAAGTCACCTCAATGTCCTCGTTAAATGTCAAATTACAATTCACAAACCTGAGAAAAGTTTGGGGTCCCACATTATGAATCTCATTTTTTAAAAGTTGAACCTTGACTCCTCTCACTCTCCTCATTTGGAACATTCAATCTAAACAGTTTAAAAAGAAAATAATTGTTACATTTATTTTAAGTTTGAAATTATATTAAATATGCTTGGCATTAAATATAGGACCTAATTATTAAAAAGTACTTAATTTAGTCTAATTCCTAGGATTTAACTATCCAAATAAATCTTTTATTTTATTTTGAAAAATATATTAAGAAAACCCTAAATCTAAATAAAAATAAGTTAAAAATAAAAAATCATTACACATTAATCACATAAACTGGGCTAAGCCTAATTATTTTAAAGCTTTGTCTATTGCTTTTCACTTATTTGATTCATTTCACTTTCTGGTCTTTTTGAATTTAGCCTTCTGGATGCAATTTTCTAGCAAATCTATAAGCTCTTATTCCATTTAAAATAGCCTAAATTTTACCAAATGGAGAATGTTCAAGAAAATGCTTCTCGCAAAGGAAGGACATACGCTTAAAAATGGAATCATAATTCTTAAAAAATATATACAAATATAGGTATAACTTATAATAACTTGACATGAGGCTCAATTAAATTCTAATGACATTGAAAACATGCAAGAAGACGAGGAGTTTTGTAACTTGAAATGCATAAATCATGATGGAATAATGAGAGTGACATAAAACTAACTATTGAAAAGGAAAATAAAAATAAAAATAACAAAACATCAAGATTCTAGCATCTCCGAAAATTCATGCAAATAAAAATAGTTAAGTGTTATTATAGCTATTGTGATAGTAAGATAAACATTCTCAAACAAATATTTAAAAAGAGGTAATCACAGTCTACTTGAGATAACCATTAAAGTGTATTACTACGCTATACAATAGGAGGAGACATGAAAAAGTTCATATAATTAGATCAAAAGTAGATAATATATCATAACTACAAATCTATAAACACAAAAGATGTATATGAGCTTGAAGCCCATAAATCTTATAAATTTATTATAAATTTTAATCTATTTTATATTAATAACACTAAACATCATAAATAAAACATATAATTGGATAACTAACTAATAGTAAACTAATATTAAACTAAAGTAGGATCAAGATTTACTAGTCTCTGGATGGTATCTACCACTTTTTGTCGTATTTTAAAACTAGTGAATGAATTGTCTATTCTAATGAACAACTATGAAAAATTCATATATGATAATCATAAAAATTATAATAATTATTAAAGAGATTAGGAAAAGAGAGATAAAATTTACTTATAAGAGTGTGGTCAAGTAACTCTTTTCCTACGTTTATTTCCTAATCTTTACTTGAAAATTCACTATCTTCTTCCTTTAATAGGTTAAGAATAAACCTTTATACAACATCTTCTTTGCTACATGTGAAGAGTAACTCTTTACAAATCATGTTCAAGATTAAGAGGAACCCTCATAATGTGATCTCAAGTAACTTCACAAATTACAATAATTGCACAACCATATAACTCAAAACATTCTTCTTTAACTCACATAAGTGAATAAATGTAGGACCTCAGCCTCTCGGGCCTCGCGCTCATCCGCTTGCAGATATTATCCGCTTTGAGCCTCGGCCTTTAGGGCCTCGCGCCCTCACGATTTTATTTTTCTAGGACTTCCCAGGAGGTCACTTGTCCTAGTACTACTCAGGCCCTAACATGTTTAACTTCGAAGTTATGATGGGATCCAATACGTTAGGGCATGAAAAACGTGTCGATAAGGGAGAGGTTTCCACATCCTTATAAGGCATGTTTCGTTCTCCTCTCCAGGCGATGTGAGATATCCCTAAGTATAAAAAATTTGGACCATTTCTCGATTTGTGCTTGTGACTTATAAAACTATACACACACACACACACACACACACACACACACACACACACACATATGTGTGCATTTCTATTTCTTTATGGATGATTTAAGTGATATAATACTCTTTTTTGGATATATATGTATATATATATTGTGACTTATAAAAATTATACACACACACATATATATGTGTGCATTTCTATTTATTGATGGATGATTTAAGTGATATAATACTCTCTTTTGGATATATGGGGAATTAGGTGTTCTCCTTATGTGATAATAAGACCTATCAAATGATTTAGCATATGACATTCTCTTTTCATGAAAATATAACCTATTGTGATTTTAAGTAAATGTTATGCTTTGTTGTTTCTCATAAGACCTATATTTAATATGAGTAAGTTTCAAGCCTTTGTTCTTATAATGAGACCTATAATGATTATAATCTTGTTTATATCATTTTAATGACAAACAAGACTATATGAATGAGAAGGATGTTGTATAAAATTTATGCTTATTTTTGCCTTGAATGTTATGCACTATATGTTTAGAATGTGAGTTATAAATGAATCCATGAAATTTTTCTTTGATAAGGATATAGACGATGATGGATGAGAATAAGATTTTCATACACATTTAGAAGATGCAATATGCTTATATTACGATTTAGGCATAAGACCATCTTGTAAAGGCTTGCTCCTCACAAAAATTATCTTTGTATTGAACAATACAATTTTTAATGATAGGGAAGCCTGGTGGGTTAAATGGATTCATACCAATATTCTCATAAGGAAAATTTTTTGGAGTGCTTTACTAACTAATAGTAGCTCTTGGAGTTAAAGAAAGCTTCTACATCTTAGAGATCTCATTGGGAACCAATTCAGATTTAGAATAGGTAATGCAAATTCTACTTTCTTATGGCAGGACCCTTGGCATCCTAGAGGTATCCTAAAGGATCTCTAAACTCCTAGAGTGATCAATGGATTAGATCTCCCGATGAATGCAAAAGAAGTCGATGTTATCAGAGAAAATAAATGGTGCTAGCAAGATACCAAAAATGAGATCATTCGTATGATAAAGTCAGTAATGTATTAACCAGATTGTTCCCGACTTGATGATTGGAATGGATTGCCAGCCATTCAAAAGCATACATAAACGCTTTAGCTTACAATTTTATGAGACCTCCTATTCTGAGTGTGCCTTGTCATAAACTAGTATGGCATAAAGGTACAAACCCAAGGCATTCTTTCATCTTGTGGTTAGATTTTCTTGATAAACAACAAACAAGGGATAAGCTCCTTTATCCTTATGTTCCAAATCACTGCTCCCTATGGTCCTTGGATAATAAGTCTATTAACCACCTCTTTTTTGAATGTTCACTCTTAAAATTAGTGTGGTTACACTATATCAACCACTTTCAGATATACATTCTAAACCTATTAAGCCTTCAATCCATTCTAAATTGGTTCAATTAACTTCAAAACTTAAAAACTTTGATCCCAACATTTTTATCACCCTATTATCTGTTATTATGTAAAAATTATGGTCCGAAAGGAACCTCAGAACCTTCAAAGACACAATCATGGAAGTGGGGAGCATTATCACTAAAGTGATCTATCAAGTTATGGAACAACTTTGCGTAAACACTGAGAGAAGGTAATTGTGGAGTTTTGTTTTCTTTTGTCTAATGTACTATTTTGTAGGTTGGTTTTAGGTTATAGAAATTTAAGGTTAAGAGGAGTCTTCTCCCTCTTTGCAAATTTATAACAATGCTGAACCCAGTCATCAAGATAATGTTCTTAAATGTTGGGTTTTATTTTGGATGAGTGGGTGTGTGAGTACTGTAGAAGGTTTTGGGAAGGTTTTTTTTAAAAAAGCCTTAAAAATAACATCTATAAAGCTTGGTGTAGGGATAGATTGGATGCAAGTATCAAAGGGATAGGTCTGTGCATTCTACAAAGGACCTTCACCTTTTAGGAAAAAATTGGCTTTAGTGAAGGTGACCAAGTCAATGGATTCTACCAAGCTATATCAGTATCCTTAATGTGGTTTTGGGATCTTTAGCTGTGTACATAAACCCTTATTTTCTTGATTTATAATGTAACTAATTTATAAAAAAATACACTTTTATAAGTGAAACCAATTCCATGCCTATCATTAGTTCTTTTGGGATCCAGTAATGCTATTTAATATTTAACTTCATAGAGTGAACTTAGAAAATGATTCTTTGAAGATATTGATCTCCTTATTCAATGTATATTCTTATAAAACAAATCATTAACTTTATCATTAGCAATAACTACATTATTAGATTCTATCATGTCTATATATCACATTTTAATTTCTTATTCTTGATCATGCATGTATATAAGAGTTTTTGAACCTCTTTATACTTAGAAGATACTTTCTTCGCCTTTCATACTTGTGGCCTCTAAACATTCAACTAACTTATCATATGAAATATTAACATTATAATCATCAGTATCAGCATGAGAATTTTAAGAAGAGATATCTCATCATTACTAGTTATAAAGTATATCTTGTCTGCCATATTTTTTGATTCCTTACTCTTAGAACTAGTAGTGTCATACTATATAGACTTAGGTTATGTTTGATCGGGGGTTTATTAATGGAATGGAATTGAATTGAATGTAATATTATTTCATCATTTAGGAGGAAGGTTTATAATAGAATAGAATGAGATGGGATGATAGCGAAGAGTTTCATATGACATCCCATTCGATCCTAAATAATAAAAATGAAAAACCTTCGATTTGGGAGGTTTAAGATGAAATGTAAAATTATAAACAACCTTTCACTATATTACATTATAAACACTTCTTCCAAATAACATTTCACTATATTCAAATATTTGTCTTCTTATATGACTGCCACCTTTGCCTCCTAAACCTTTAGTGAAGACCTAAGAGATTTATCAAAAATTTAAGATTAGTATAAATTATACCAAATCCTTTAAGCGAATTAATGATGTAAATGGAGTGAGTATGCATATAAAAAATTGGCTCATTTTCTCTATATGAAATAATTCATATTGATGCACTAATAATCCCACTTTGCTCTCATTTACTTAAGTAGTTTCCTCATGCATTATTTCAAGTGTTAAATATCTCATATTTGGCTTCATACATAAATACATAATTGAATTCATTTCTATTTTAGCGTATAAAGCAAAATATGCACAACTTTGTAATTAAACATGTTGAGTCTCTTATCATTATCACTCTTCTTACTTCTGTTCTTTAGTAACTTATTCTTTACTCTATCTATAAGTATAGTTCTCATAATGACATAAGGAACATTCTCCATAATTTCCCAAAGATCAACCTTTTTGGTTAAAAGACAGTATTTCTTCATTTTTTTCAATAAATGTAACTGTCACCTTCAAATAAAATAGGTTCTACCTATACATTAACTTATTGGCTAAAAAGTGGGAAAAAATTTTCATAATGATCTTTCTTAAATTTATCTAGAACATCTATGCAATGAATAAGATCAACTTTAATACCAATTATTGGTCCGTTTATGGGAGGGGGTGTATATAAAATATGTTTTTTTTTCATTTTTTGACCTAGTTGAAAAATAACGAATTAATTGTCTATTTTAATGAAGGATTATGGCAAATTTATATACGATGATGATGATCATCATCATCATAATAATAGTAATAATAATAACAATAATAATAATAATAATTAAAGAGAGTATAAAAATAGAAATAAAATTGATTTATAATGGTTTAACTAAATAACCTTTGGTTTATGTCCAATTCCTAAGTTTCTCTTAAGAATTCATTATTTTATTCCTTTAATAATGAAGAGCAACCATCTATGCATTATCTTCTTTACCACAAGTGAAAATTAATCCTCTACAATCTTGTTTAAGGTCAAAAGGGCCCTCATAATGTGATATAAAGTAATTTCACCAATTATAGTGATTATACAACATATAACTCAGAACATCTCTCTCTTGCTCACATTAATGAATAACGACTCAATATATGTTATGTCATGCATGCATGGATTCTATAAACTTTTAAATTAACTCTCTAGTATGCCTAAGATCACTCCCATAACTTATACATTATAATCAAACAACCTAAAATATTCATTAGAGAAATAGGCTAGCTATTACTTTGATTAATAACTATAACATTATTTAACTGACAAGGTCTTAAATTCATAGTATAGGTTATCAAATCATATTATTTAAACACTTACTTACATTAGTCAAACAATATACCTAAAAACCTAAAATATTAGTTGATAATTATATAAACAAAAATTTCAAATTTCTAAAGTTCTTTTAAGGAGGATTAAGAGATTTTTCTTTAAAGGTTAAAACAAAATTATTCTTGATTATGAAATAATTTATATATTATGAACTCAATACAAATGATCATGTAATGATTGAGGCTTAAAGTCATTGAAATGATTAAGATAAGGTTACAAGAAGGATTACAATAATTTTCTTAAATCTTGATATGCTTGGTTTCTTCTTGTTCTTGGTCCTTCACATGAATTTTCTTCATGCTCTCTCAAGTTGCATATTTACTCCACTTTGTTTATTTTTTTATTCTTTCGTTACTCAATTGATTCAATTTTTGATCACTTTACATTTTCATTTTATAGACTTTTTTTGATCACTTTACCTTTTCATTGAACTTTATCTTTCATATATTAGCTTATTAATATCACCAATGATAAAAATATTAGTACCAATATGTATTGTTATCATCAAAACTATGTGTTGGAACCTAATTTAGTCTAACAAGATCTTTAATTAGAAAAAATATATAAATATATTATCAGACAATCATAAAACAAAAAACAAAATGGACCCTTATAAAAATACAAAAGAAACTAAAAAGAACAAACAAATCTTATCATGTCAAATGTGCCTTATAGCCAAATAAGGTAGCCTGTGCAATTTAACTCATACTCAAACTCAATGTTGTCATGATAAACTTAAACTCCTTAATAAAGGTTCCTCTTAATTTTATGGTGGCTTATAGACGTTATGTCTTTCAAGGATGATGTGTAATATTCATACGTATATATACATATACATATACATATATACATACATACATATATATATATATAAGTAATGTCTCATCTTTTCTTTGTGATTTCTTTCACCCAAGTTAAAAAAATAAATAGATAAAATATTAGGGAATTGTGAAATTAGGTGTTGACCCACACTATAAGTAAAGATACACAAAAGAGATCAAAGATGGAGCTCAATTAAGATAAAATCGATTGTCGCTCCTTAAATTTTTCCAACACCTCTAGGATATTTTGTAATACTTGTGTTAAAAATTTAATAAACAAAGATTTCTAAGGGTTTTAATTTATTTTATCATTCAAATGATTATAATTGCATCACTATTTTTTTTCTAAAATTTTCACCACTTCATTGAAGCCTTCCCCTCTAAGACGAAAATATTCTAGGTTTATAATTACTGAATTTCCTTTACTATTTCCCTTTTCTACACTTACCAAATTTTAAAATTAATGACAATGTATAATAATTCTTAATAGATGGAAATTATAATAAATATACATGTAAAAGATTGAATTAAAATAAATTAGGCATTCTTCTTTGACCTTCAACTCAACTTCTTTTAACCATTGCCTAAGAGTTTGACAATGAGGGAAAATTATAGTTTTATCAAAAATCTATGTTTTACCAATTTTTACTTAATCCTAATATTTTAGTATGATCCCAAGCAAAATAGTCTTCAAATTTTTATAGAAGTCTTTGTTAATAAAGACTTTGCAAAATTCTCCTGAATTGCCCAAATTTACGTACGCTAACAACTATTGATTCTAACCCTCACAATCATTGAACTTGTCAAGAGCGAATTTGAACTCTTATACACCGTCATCAATCATTTGTGGTTCCTCCTCTTTTTTAAAAACCATTTCTATATTATCACTTCCATTTACTTTTACTAAATTCTGCAAGATTTCTTGCATTTGATATTTGATTTCTATGACTGCAGCAACCTCTTATGCTTTTTGTAAGAATTAACTTATTAGGTTCCTCTATAATAGGAACCTTTATCAGCCTAAGTATAGGCATGACGGTAGTTGTTTTTATGAAATTTCCACTGTCTATTTTCATCTTTCCTTTGCTTTTCTTATACCAATATGACTTCTAAATTTGTATCGACTTTACATAATCCCTATCAAATTTTTCCTCCATCATATCAACTTTAGTATAGAATGGTTGTCAATCAGCCCAAATGATTTCTACTTTATCTCCTTTCCATAAAAGCAAAAGTTAATGAAGAGATGGCAGAATGCAATAATTATAGTCGATCCAATCTTGACCCTATAAGACTTAAGAGCTGGCATGATGTCAACAACCAAGAATCCAATTAACAAAGTCTTCATTCCCACCATAATATTTATAGGGAGAATTTTCTATGCCCTAGCAGTTTCATTATTGAATGCAACTATATATACTTTGGTTGGAATTAAGCTAGCATCATCTTTTCCTAAACCTATCATCATTTTAGTCTGCATAATATTTACTATCAACCAGTTATCTTACCAAACTCTTGAAGTTAGTCTTTTGTTAATATGATCCTTAATATATAAAGGTCTTATAAGTTGTGTCATAACCTCAGCTAACTTTTCTAATACCATCTTCTTGAGAATTCCTAGTCTTGTTGCTAATATTGGGTACCTAACATTCACCTATCTCATGAACGGTTTTCATCTTCTTTGCACTAGATTTGCCAAATGAATTTGAGAGCTTTATAGATGAAATAATACATGTAACTTGAATAGGGATGTCACCAATCGTAATGAACTCAATGGAATCCTTTTCTTAAATCTCAAAGTGAGCTGAATTCCTATAAAATCTAGCATTCACGAATGATTTTGTTGTTAAAGTTTATAGTACTTTCTTAAGAGAAAATAGGTTTCATATGAAATGACTTTCTTAAATTTGGCTCCTCCATTAATGCTAGTTTGTTTTTCTTAAATTTGACAATGGATCTTTGTCATTAAAACGATCTTTTTTTAGTTCGAGTTAAGGGTATAAAACTCTTTGGATGTCTTAGTTACTAATAATGTCGAGGTGGTGGCACTCATGATGGTACCATAAATCTAGTTTTTCTATACTGATAACTTAGAAATCGAGGTTCATTTCTCTAATTATAAATTTGGGTAAATTATGCATAGTGATTTTTCCCTGAGATTTCTACCTTTTATTAGATCCTAGGAATTTGTTGGCTCCAAATCCTAAAGTTGGTATTATATTTGGGAACAAACATTAGTGTTTATAAACTTGATGTTGATGCCAAATGATCTTTCATGATTTTCAACTTCTTTTTGACATCTAACAATAGTTGTAAATTGAATTTAGTAGCATTAACAGTTGATACTAGTAGGAATAGGTCTTCATTTATCAATATACTCTAGGTAGCTTCAACAAACACCATAATTCCTTTATTGATTTGGTCTTCGATCATATTCTCAAATCCCTATCATGAATTTGTCAGGTGGCTTTAAGTATTGTGATACTTCTAATAATCTCTACCTTTTATTTCCTCATTCATAGGAATTATAGGCTTTGGGGGTAAAGTGATACATTTTTTTATAGTAAATACTCAAAAATATCCTCCATTGTGGAGTGTTAAAGTGAGTTAAACTTGGGTCAACAAAGCTTGCATTTTCTTTTTGACTTCCAAAGATTTGTGCTCCAAAGAGGGACAAACACAAGTTCCAGGGATGTTGACTTTGGCTACTGCAAAATCATAAAAATTTGTGTCGGTAGCTTAAATTCCTAGTGAATTCTTTTTAGAATGACTTTCTTCCTTAAAGAGCTCCTTATATTTAATGAATTTTGCTATCAATTCATAGTCACAAAATTCCATGCCTTGGAATTTCTTCCATGGTTTAATGTTTATCCCCCTTTAAGCTAGTTTCATATAATAAGTTTCTGGAAGCATGATTTGAGGTTGATTTCTCATTTTCTTAAAACGAGTGATGAGCATATTAGCATTCTCATCACTCTTCTGAGTGACCCTTAACAACTTAACTATGCTAACTTCAGGCTCTAAGTATGAAACAATCTTTCTATCTCAGCCTATGGAAAAATAGAATTCTTGGGAAACAAAGTGTACCAAGAAAAGGTGGTTCTTATTAATGAATTCGGGAATAGCTTGAGCTTAAAGTAGTGAAAATTTTCTTAATTAACTATTTCTCCATATTGTATGGTGTATTTTAACAATGTGCTTAATGGTGGATTGACTATCTTCTTTAGAAAATAAGTTAAATTTGGGAATTCTATAACCACGAGGATAATGATTCTCATAATCAATCTATTTTGAATAAAGCTTGTGGAATTCTAGCTGGCTAAGTTATCTTAAACTAGGTTCGTACCATTATTGAACCACTTCCTAACGACGTCCATATCAAATTGTAACTCACTTATGGTGGGTGAAGAATGGGATTATGGTTTACTATTGCAATGTTACTTGTCAAACCACAAACCATATTATAGCTTTAGCCTCCTTACCAAATCTTTGTCTTCTAAGAATCTAGGACCTGAAGGCATATCAACCATTGCCAAGATTAATATGAGGAGGTGCCACAAGGATATCCTCTCTTTTATGTTGAGGAATATATCTTTCATCTACAAATGAAATAGTTGGAAGGAAAGGGCATTCTTTGACTTCCATTGCATTGGGAGAAAATTTCCCCCAATTCCTTTAAAGATTTACTTGTGAAAGTAGGTGAATTATACCTAGAAAATTGTATTAGAGTGACAGACTATTTGTCATCCTTCTCTGTCAATATTTTGATTGTGTTAACCATAGAAGTCATGTTAGATTTCAATTATAGAATTTCGTTTATACAAAAAATATCATTCCATTATGGTAAGTTTAGATTCTCACTAGCAGGAAAGTTAGGTGAAGGCAAGGTTGCCTTCTCAAGATTCTCTACCATTTGGTATATAAAGCCTTCATTTCCTACTATAATAGGGACTTCTTCCTCCAGGGTTAAAGGCAAAATAGTTTCATATCTATTATATGTTCTTGACATCGTTGTCCTTTGAACCTACCAAATTATTTGGATTTATCTTAAATGAGAGTGTGTTAGGGAGGAATGCTCTGAAAATTTATACATGACTTCTACCGACAATATAGGTGGTCTTTAAAAAACTTAGAGAGTGGAGTTTTAAGTTACAAAAATGCTAAGATATGTTGAAATAAAATCTGAAGTGAAAAAAAGTAATTGATTTTTTGCAAAAGGAAATGATAAACTACACAAGAGATTTTGATATAACAAAGGTGAATTCGTAAAGTAAAGAAAGCTAAAAATAACAAAGTGTGTTTGAAAAAGGTTGACTTTTTCTCTAAAGATTGATTTTTGTTATACTGTGAATTAGTCCAGGAATTGTGTTGTGTTGAATGTATTCTCCCTTGTTATGGTGGTGGTGAATTTATAATTTTCTCAGTCTTAAGTATTTTTTGTTATAACTATTCATTTCTCTACATTTTGGCTAACACGTACTACTATTTAAGTTATAGGTTTTTGTAACTATCTAACTTCCTAATTTCCAACCCACTTGACCATGTTTCTATTGACTATCTTCCACTATTTTCTTAACTTCTATATTATAGACTTCTACCTTAAGTAACTTGCTACTTTCAACCCATTTCCTTATATTTTTGCTAATTGACTCACTATTTTTAAAGAACATATCAATTATGTATTAATTGTCTAGAATTTTTAAAAGCTAGAGTTCTCAAATAAATCTCCTGTCTGTAAATTCTCTAGCCAAATGAATTTGAGACTTCTAATATTTGGACTTCTCCACTTTTGAGTCAAATAGACTTAATTATTTTAGGCTATCACTATAACTTTCCAGTCTTACACTTTGTCCTCTTGATTGGCATTGTTAAACAAGTTTTAGAAGATTAATATGAAAGATAGGTATGTACCTATACATAGAAATAAGTTAATAACCATTTTAGGACACTACAATCTTTCAACTGTAAAAACATAAAATGTTCTGAAACCTAGGAATGGAAGGATGATCAGAATGATTTCGTGTTCATTGTAGTTTTCTAACTGTCAAAATTTACCGATTAAGAGTGGTTAGCCTCAATGAACACCTTAATTATCACGTGGTTTTCTACTGGATAAACAATAGGTGTTATTGGATTAGGAGTGGTTCAACTCCTCTGATGACCTATACATAAATCATTAGATGAAACTAATAAGCTGGTAAGTGAAAGCCACTTGTGATCCAAATAATGTCATATGCAGCAACGTCATTGAAGCATTAAGAAGGCAGATCTGGACGATGATTGATTCATTAATAGCCTAATAAAGCAAGACTGGCAAATTGCATTATTAACACAATATTGAATCAATTTCTTACTAGTGGGATCGTTAAAACTTGTGGATAAGTATAACACCTCACCCTCATAAGACATGTACTTGACATCTTGAGTGATGTCTAAGTGTGAATCTTGTAAAAGTGGCGTGCTAGTAGCAGTCAGTCAGACAAACCTTTGAAAAAAAATTTATAACACACGTGTATGCAAAAATTTATAATCAAATTCGGGCCCATTTATTTCTTTTATAACATCAAAATCACATTTATTATTACTAAACTCAAGATCATTCTCATTTACAAACCTTTCCACTTTGAAAAGTTATTACAAAATAGATATATTCAAATATACATGTCATAATAATTGCGAGAGACTCAATTTGGTACAAAAATAAGAAAATACAAATGCAGACGCAAACTGATCATGACCTCTACCTCTTACTTGAAAGCAGTGGCTATACTCCAATTTGCCCAACTGGGTAACTCTTTTGAGCTTAAAAAATATTGCAAATTTTAGGTGAATTTTGCCAACTCAGTGAGTGACCATCCTTGATGGCTCACTCAATCACATAACACGTACAATTCATCATATCAAGTCACATACATTACACATTCAGTTAAGCATAAATCACTTGATCATTCATCTCACATTTCACATTCAACACATATCATTTTCAGAGATCAGTTAAACTATTCAAAACATACACATCAAATGCATATGAAATGCTTATGAGACTCACTGTCAATTTGTTATGGTTGTGACTGAGTGCCTATAAATGTCCCGTATCTATTGTGGCTGCCTGGCTCATTAATAAATGTCCGTATCCGTTGGGGATACCGAGCTTATTTTACATAGTGAGCCTTTGGCTCTTATACACTTTCTAAGCTTTAAGCTGTTTTTCACAATCTAAGCTTTAAGGTCTTTTTCACATCTGAGCTTTAAGCACTTTCTTGGTGGCTACTCCGGTCACAACATCCTTTATCTTTCATGCATTCGTGAAACGAAATGTATCACATTCACATTTTTTTAATCAGTTACTATATTTCACTTTACGCATATCGTCGAACCTTAGTCCGACATTCAACATTAAGGTTGATAGAATCACTTTTTTCATTTATATGCATATTCACATTTCTCTTCGAAACTCGGTCCGGCATTTAACAATCAATTTCTGTATCACGTATTTCGTCAAATTCACATATAAGGAGCAGTTCTATTATTATTTATGCATTTATTAAACTCCTCGGACATTTAATGTTCAGAATCAAAACAATCACATTTCATTTCAATGGCAATTCAAAGAAGAAAGTTAAAACATAACAAACAATGAATAAGACCATCAAGGTCAAATCACAGTAGGCTTTAGATTAGCATTCTCTTCGAAGTTTTGGAAACGTTTAAATGCGGACATTTAGCCTGCACATCTAAGTTATGTAATATACATATTGCACAAGCACATTAATAACTTTGCACAATTATAAGCATTTATTTATGCACAAATGTGTACATGGACTATGTACAATGCATGCTCAATGACATTCCCGAGTATATTATCAAATTTCATATCTTATGCTCATTTTCATTTCATAATTCAATCATTCATCATTTCTTTTCTAGCATTATTTGCTCTTATTATCAAATTCTCATTCACTTTGACTTGATACATTTGCTTCTCTTCGTTGAATCACAACATCAATCATGTGAATAGCTTTATTCCCAAACAAACTCATGCCTTTGGTACTTTGATATAAAAAATTCATTCACTAGTGTTACTCCAACATTACAAGATCACACATTATCCAAACTCTCATTTCTTTTTATAAAATTTTTCAAATTTCCAAACCTTCGGGTCTATTTTCCATGAACATTCTGATAAGGAAGATGAAGTAATTTGATAACACTTTCTCTAGAAAAATGTTCCCCATTGTCTTAAGTTTCTAATGACACCAAAATCATTCAATTTGGATCAGAAATCTGAAAGTTATACCCCAAATATTTTCATACTGTTATTATACTAAAACAGTACATTATACTCAAATTCCATCCAGAAATTTAAAGTCTTAGAGACTGGATTAAAATTTGATTTCTTCAGATAATTTGTAGCCCTATGTCTCTAGTTTACTCTAAATAAAAAACTATCTCATTTGGAATCTACAGATCAAGATATAATCAAAATACTGAAGTATGTTCAGTAAAATCATACCAGTTATCATATTCTAGTACTCCTTAACATTTTCATCTTAAATACAATAACCCCACTAATTTAAGTCATGGACATGCAATATAAACTCATGGTTGTGCATCACCATAAAATTAAGTCATGGGCATGCAACATAAACTCACTCTCATGCACACCAACAAAAATAAATCACAGCTGTGAGACTTCAACACCCAACCGTGCACACCTGATTAGACCTGTTCCACATTTTTTGTTCAGTTTCTCCAAAATGATTTCATATGGCTATGATTTTTGTTGGAGATATAGATCAGTGTGTTATTAGTCCAATGGTTCAATTCTCATGTCACTTGGAGGTTGGGAGAAGGAGATATATCCAAAATACTAAAGGATATTCAATTTTCTCCATGCACGATCGTGAGTTTCACTCAATGTCGCGATCGTGCTCCAGCATGATTGTGAGTTTTTACTCATTGTCGCAATCGTGCATGAGCACAATCGTAAATCTCCTAATGTTGAAGGAAAGTTGCCATGTTCAGATATTATACAACCTACATTTTATTTAATCAAGCTAAGATTCACTCTCATTAAACTTGGCATATAATTGTTTCTACTTTCATTATATGTAAGATTTCCTCTAATATTCAATATGTTCTCTTTACTTTTCGAATACACTCAAAATACCATAAATGATCATAGTAACTAATTGATACAATTTTGTTTGGATCACTTTAATCTTCAATACCATAATACTATCGGGGACATTGTTAACCCCAACAGATGTTACCTAAAACTCTTTATGCCCATGATTTGTTCTCGTAATTCTTTAAGTATCTAACTCCTCAATCAGGTAGTATTATCTCATGTTATTTTCGGTTTCCCAATTGACTTCCTCTCTCGAAATGATTTTCTCAATTCATTCGATTTCCTTTGATTTCACATTGACTTGTTCTAATGTCTGTTCATTCATACTAGTTTCTCCACACATTTTGATTTATTGGAAATCTTGACTTCTTATGTTGGTAACATATTCATCAGATCTAATTTGTATCTCTTATACTTAATGTCACCTTAAATTCAAGAATCCAATCACTTAGTTGGATACTTAACATCAATAAAATGCATACACTCTCAGCAATATATTCTACATCTTATGCTTGAGTCTCCATTAGGATTAGGACTCCAATATCATTTCTAATTTGTTCCTTCATTGATCATTCTTAAGAATAAACTATATGGTTAGCTTAATCTAATTTGGTGAAATTCTTCTTAGAAAGAAGATTTTTTTGTTTCTATCATCTATCCTGTTCATGTAAACTTTAGCAATCCACTGCTTCCATCACTACTTATCAGACATGCTTAGTACCTCAAGAAGATCAATTTCTATTGTTTCTTACAAGGTCAAAATGTTCTGGTTACCAAAACCTGATGAAGTAGCAGACATCATTATTATCACATATGCTTAAGTGTGTATCATCAAGGTTATGCCATTCTATCTAATGATTTATTTCTGACAGATCACTAATTATCTTACAATAGTAATACTTTAATCACTAGATGATATTTCTCTCTTTATCCTCGCCACAAGGGGTTTCCTCTCATTGACATCTACTAACATCAACTCCAATTCTTCATAATTTATTTCTTCTAGTGTTACATCATGTCATAATACTTCAACTACCATATTGGGTGCATTAACTCTTCTCACTTGATGCATCATCTTCCTCTTTATCTCATTTCTATCTCATCTTCCTATTGTCATTTATTTCATCTCCCAAATGTATATCCTTAATCAATTTAGAATTATAGATGTATAATCATCAAAAAGTTCTGATCTCAATTTCCACTAATATATTCTTACGGTGGATCGTAACTCTTGTCACATTAATCAAACAACCATTTCGTTTCCAACTTCATCTTTTTAAGATCATAGCAATTTCTGTTTTCATTACATTTTGCTTATACACTTTAATCTTCTCATTTCTACTTATATCTCTATTTTTCTCAAACAATCCATGACAATATATTCACATCTGTATCACATTCAAGGATACATCACCACAATACAATATTGATGTTGTATCCAATAATACATCCACCAATACAATTACGTTGAATCATTATTTGTCATATTTACCGATATACTATTTCTCATTTCTAAATATTCACCAACTTTTGTTTTCTCACATTCTGAAAGAGCATCACTCTTCTCACTAATTCAATCAACTCAAACTCTTAACACATGTTCATGCGTGTGACTCATACACATGCGACTCAGACTAGGGATCAATTGTTATTGCCTACTATAACATGACTAAAATGCATGTAACCTAATATATATTTTGAAAAATGCCTATGTAAGATACTAATTCTGGGCTCTGATACCAAAATGTAGCACCCTACCTTTGCAAGATGCGTACCTAATATTCTGAGTGATGTCCAAGTTTGAATTCCACAAAAGTGGCATACTAGTAGCAGTCAATTAGATAAACCTTCAAAAAAAAAATTAACACAAATGTATGCAAAAATTTATAATAAAATTTAGGCCCATTTATTTCTTTCATAACATCAAAATCACATTTATTATTACTACACTCAAGATCATTCTCATTTACATACCTTTCCATTTTGGAAAGTTATTACAAAATAGATATATTCAAATATACATGTTACAATAATTGCAAAAGACTCATTTTGAAAAAAAAAGAAAGAAAACACAAATGCAGACGTAAACTGATCCCAACCTCTACCTTTTACTTGAAAGTGGTGGCTATACTCCCGTTTACCCAACGGGGTAACTCTTCTAAGCTTAAAAAATATTGCAAATTTTGGATGAGCTTTACGAACTCAATAAGTGACCATCCTCGATGGCTCACTCAATCACATAACATATACAATTCATCAAATTAAGTCACATACATTACACATTCACTTAAGCATAAATCACTTGATCATTCATCTCACATTTCACATTCAACACATATCATTTTAAAAAATCAATTAAACTATTCAAAACATGCACATCAAATGCATATAAAATGCTTATGAGACTCACTGCTAATTTGTTATGGATGTGACCGAGTGCCTGTAACTGTCCCGTATCTATTGAAGATACCGAGCTCATTAATAACTGTGTCGTATCTGCTGGAGATACCAGGATCATTTTACATAGTGAGTCTTTGGCTCTTATACACTTTCTAAGCTTTAAGCTTTTTTTCACAATCCGAGCTTTAAGCTCTTTTTCACATCTGAGCTTTAAGCTCTTTTTCGGTGGCTACTTTGGTCACAACAGCCTTTATATTTCATGCATTCATGAAATGAAATGTATCACTTTCACATCTTTTCAATCAGTTACTTTATTTCACTTTACGCATATCATCGGACCTTAGTCTAGCATTCAACATTAAGGTTAAGAATCACTTTTTTTCATTTATATGCATATTCACATTTCTCTTCGAAACTTGGTCCGACATTTAACAATCAATTTGTGTATCATATATTTCATCAAATTCACATACAAGGAGTACTTCTGTTGTTATTCATGCATTTATCAAACTCATTATACATTCAATGTTCGGAATTAGAACAATCACATTTCATTTCAATGGAATCACATTTCATTTCAATGGCAATTCAAAGCAGAAAGTTAAAACATAACAAACAGTGAATGAGACCATCTAGGTCGACTCACAGTATGCTTCAGATTAGCATTTGCTTTGAAGTTCTGGAAACGTCTAAATGTAGACATTTATCCTGCTCATCCAAATTATGCAATATACACATTGCACACACACATTAATAACTTTGCATAATTATAAGCATTTATTTATGCACAAATGTTTATATAGACTATGTAAAATGCATGCTCAATGGCAATCACAGGTGTATTATCAAATTTCATATCTTATGCTCATTTTCATTTCATAATTCAATCACTCATCATTTCTTTTCTAGCATTATTTGCTCTTATTATCAAATTCTCATTCACTTTAACTTGATACACTTTGTTCCTCTTTTTTGAATCTCAACTTCAATCATGTGAATATCTTTATTCCCAAACAAACTCATACCTTTGGTACTTTGGTATAAAAAATTCATTCACTAATGTTATTCTAACATTACAAGATCACACATTATCCAAACTTTCATTTCTCTTTATAAATTTCCCCAAATTTCCAAAACCTTTGGGTTTATTTTCCATGAACATTCTAATAAGAAAGATGAAGTAATTTGATAACACTTTCTTCTAAAAAATGTTCCCCATTGTTTTAAGTTTCTAATTACACTAAAATCATTTAATTTGGTTTGGAAATATGAAAGTTATACTTCAAATATTTTTGGACTATTATTATACTGAAACAGTACACTATACTCAACTTCCATCTAGAAATTTAAAGTCTTAGAGACTTAATTAAAAATTAATTTCTACAAATACTTTGTAGCCCTATGTCTCTAGTTTACTTCAAATTATAAATTATTGCATTTGGAAATTTACAAATCAAGATATAATCAAAATACCAAAATATGTTCAGTAAAATCATACCAGTTATTATATTCCAACACTCCTCAACATTTTCATCTTAAATCCAACAATCCTACTAATTTAAGTCATGGCCGTGTGCAACATAGACTCATGGCCATGCATCAACACAAAATTGAGTCACAGGTATGCAACATAGACTCACACCTGTGTATACCAACAAAAATAAATCATGACCGTGAGACTTCAACGTAAGGTCGTACACACCTGATCAGACCCATCCCACATTTTTTGCTCAATCTCTCCTAAATGATTTCAGATGGCTATGATTTTTAATGTAAATGTAGACTAATGTGTTACGAGTCCAATGGTTCAAGTCCTATGTCATTTGGAGGTCGAGAGAAGGAGATATAGCCAAAATACTAAAGGATGTTCAATTTTCTCTAGCCAAAGAAGTCGCGATCGTGCATGAGCACAATCGCGAGTTTCACTCAATGTCACGATGCATGATCGCGAGTCTCCTAATGTTAGAAGAAAGTTGCGTTCATGCAGAAGCACCATCGTGATTCTCCTTCTTCTCCTTCGGAACTTGCAATTTCTTCTTCTTCTTCCTTTCTTTTCCTCTACTCAAACCAACTTCTCTAACTTAACTCAACCTCATTTTCAACTTCCATTTAACTCAAATCATCCACAAATAAAGACAAAATCTCATATTAAACATAACCATCAAAATAGAAGGTCACACTTACACATATCTCCATCTTTCTAGACTTCCTTCACTTTCATTTTTTTGCATACTCTTCATTTTTACTCTAACTTTCATTTAAAACATTCATTCTTATCTCCAGACATCACCATATGCCTATTCCTTAACTCTAAACTCATTTTAAATCATCTCTAAAAACACTCAAAAATCCTCACGTATAATAGTGGAGACATCAACAGAAACAGAGCATTTACTTGTTATTTTCTCCAATTTTTTTCCTGTATCTAATTATACATATTTTCTAAGATCTTTCAACTCTAAAAATCATTTCTACACTAACTTATAACATAACGAGCATCAAATCCGAAAAATCAACAAATCCACATTTTCATACTATAGTCATATTTGCATGTGAGTCTACCGGAAATAGCCTCTCTACTATGTAGGAATAAGGCTGCGTACTGTAAGTGTAAGTCGACTTGTACACTTCGGTAAGTCGACTTACACGCATTCAGCACCGATAAGTCGACTTGTACATTGGGTAAGTCGACTTATGCAAGGACGGTAC
>JANITW010000003.1:24664327-24675106 GCA_027564335.1 Erythroxylum williamsii
CTTTCTACTTACATTCTCATTTTCACACTAACTTCTTTACTTTGAGAAAGATACATTTGTGTGTTTAGTTTCTATTATATACATATTACAAATGGAGCAATCAATGATTTATGGAAGACATGTTGATTTCGACTCCTTGAAGAAAAACCAAACGGATATTGAGCCAAAAATTGATGCAGTGGGGTGGAAGAATTTCTTTCAGGTTCGTGAAACAGTATACCTGAATAAAGTATATGAGTTTTGGAAGAATGCAAAAGTAGTAGACGAAACTTTAGTTTCAATGGTGGATAGACTGTCATTTATTGTGACATTGAAGTTAATAAAGAAGGTTAGTGAATGTCCATGTGTTGGGGCAGAGTTATCACATACCACAAGATGGATGACTAAAAGCAGTGTAGAGAAAGCACAAATCAATCGATAACTTTATGGGAGTAGTGACCCAAAGGACAAGAAGGCGTCAACTCTTATTCCGAAGGCTAGGGTTCTACATGCATTACTATTTCATTATGTTCTACCAAGAACATGTTCAAAGAATGTTGTGACAATGATAGATGAACAATGCTTGTTTCATCTACTCAATCATCAGCCTATAAATCTTCCACACTTGATTTTAAAGTATATAATGAAGACGAAGAGAGACTCTAATGCCTTACCCTATGGTATGCTGCTGACAAGAATCTTCAAAGATTTTGAAATACTTCTTGACAGAGGAAATAGAATGAAGATGAATATAAAAAACATCATCAATGCGTCAACTATCAGTAGAATGGGCTTGAAGTCTCAAGAGAAGGAGGATACTGATTCTATAGGAAAAGCAAGAACTGAGGGGGAGCGTATTGTCAGACATAGCTTGAATGAAAAGGCTACACCCCCAAGGAAGACAAAACCTCAATCCTTAGAAAGAATTCCTATAGAATAAAAGAAGAGTAAATCGTCAGAAGTGTCAATGAAAGCAAAGACGATTTCTCACAGAGAAGAGAGCCAGGTGAAGTAGTCTGAAAAACAAGTGTTGTTGAAAAGAAAAGGGGAGACACTTTACTCTGAGAAATCCAAACAATCAAGGAGGTCACCAAGACTATTAACCTTGCATCAAAAAGAATAGAAGAAAGGAAAAGGTTTAACTCCTATTGAAGATTCTGAAAAGACTAAGACTATAGGCTACTAGATTTTTGATCTCAATTTTACAAGAACAACCAGCAAAATTGACTAAAGAAACATAAATTAAGAGGAAGTTGGTGTTTGAGAAGAAGAAACTTCAATAACAACCACCTTCTAGACTGGTAGAAGAAAGTAAGAAGCAAAAGACTAGTCACAAAAAAACACCTCACCTGATGTTCAATAAAAGAAAAGGTCAGTTGAACACAGATCAGCACAGTATAATCCTTCTCAACCTATCCGAAAAGAGGATTTGAAAATGAAGGTGATTGAAGAAGTGATGCCTGTAAGAAGCAGAAGCTCGATTATAATAGGAGAACTTGTGAAAAGATTGGTCAAGGTATAAGTTGAACCAATCCTAATCAATAATCGATCAATACATCTTCTCAATCATGAAGAAAGAAGATTATATGGGATTCTGAGGGATAAAAAGTTAGAACCATACCCATTGAAAATGTCCAAGGATCGACATACTATTTACCCAGTGACAAATAGAACATTGATTAAGATAGTACCAGACATCAAACCAAGAGCTTCAAACATTGTACGCGATGTAGATAAAGGGAAATAGAAGATGTACCCTGACGCAAATACAGATGATCTTACAGAAGAGAAAATATAGGTAGCGTAAGAAATATAGATAAGGCATGTAATGCAGCTCAATCAAGAAGAATCTATGTTACCCATCACATTTCAAAAGCATCAGGAAGTCATTGTGGATGCTTCATCACAGATAAAACTTTTCAGGTAGTTGGAAGAGTGGCAAAAGGACAATACAGAACTATCCGAGTTCAAGGTATTAGTTTCAACTTAGAGACTTTTGTGCATCTAATCATGCACTTTATACCTTTGAACTTTATATCTTCAATTAAAGATATCCTACACCTTCTTGTAAAACCTATTCCAAAACTACCTAAACCTGATGACCTTGATCTCTCTGAAGGAAAACAACCTTTCAAACCTCCTGCTATTAAAATCATCGAATTATATGTTTTCCCTTTAGAAACACCTATTGCTACAAACTTCTATCCAACAAGAACATCTCAACAAGTCTCTACTATTGTTCTAGAAGAAGTTAGTCACACACCGTAGTGGAGTCAGGAAGCCTTAGTTAAGGAGATTGAAGAAATTCATACTAAAGCGGATGATCTGAGGGAATCAGTAGGTGATCTACACGAGGAAGTAGCGTATCTACAAGTTTCTATAGAAGAAGACCTCAAGATGATCCGAACTAATATGCAACGAATGTTTTCTGAAATCATTAAGCATCTACAGTAAACTTTTTGATTAATAACAAATAGGGGGAGAAGAGCAGAAGGGGAAGAAAGAATGGGGGAGACCAGCACGAAGAAAAGAAGATAGGATTACAAGTTTGTTCTGTTTTCATATGTGTATTTTTATATACACGTGTATATCTTTTGTTGTCTTCTTATTCGTTATATGAATAATATTTGGTTATTCATTTTTATCTTTCTAAAATTATGACGATTTGTTATCATCAAAAAGGGGGAGATTGTTAAGTAAAAAAGACTTCACGAATAATAATTTTGTTGATAATCAAATAATAATAATGTTAGAAATAAATGAACTGTTTTAATGTGTGTATTAAACGTGCAGTGGCAAAACAGAGAAGAAGTTCAAAACACAAAAGAAGCGCAAAATACAGAAGAAGCGCAAAACACATAAGAAGCGGCAAAACACAGAAGAAGTTCAAAACACAAAAGAAGGTCAAAACACAGAAGAAGCGCAAAACACAAACGAAGCACAAAAAACAAAAAAAAGTGACAAAACACAGAAGAAGCGCAAAGCACAAAGAAGTTCAAAACACAGAAGAAGTTCAAAACACAAAAGAAGTGAGAACACAAAAGAAGCAGTTTGAGTTAGTTATAGAACTCAATTGATTAACGGTTTCTACAAGAAGCAAGAAGCAAGAAACAAGAAACAGTTATCAAGAAGCAAGAACCAGTTGAAGACTTAGGTTATAAATACAAGTCGTAGTCGAAGACTGAACAATCTTTTAGTTTTCAAGTTATTACTTATGAAAAAATTTGTATTCAAAGTGTGATACACAAGAGCGAATTTTACTGTAACAAAAAGCTTACAATATCGTTTTAGTGAGAGAAAGAAAAGGCTAAGAGCCCAGATAGGCTAAGATAGCAAAAAGAATACTCAGTGTAAGGGACCTAAAGAGGCCCTGGAAGGGAAGAAAGAATACTTGTAAATTTGACAAAGTATAGTGAAAACTCAAAAGAATTATGAGGAATGGACATAGCCCAAGGTTTGGGGTGAACCAGTATAAAAATCTCAGCGTCTATCTTCTAACTCTTTACTTTTAATTTCTCTTATTCTTATACAAGTTTATAGAAGCTATTTGCGATTTAACTATGTAACTATTTTTGTATAACATTCTTGGCATTCATTTAATACTTGAAAAAGATTCTTTTTCAAGAAATATCAAAGGTTTTGCGTATTCACAAAAAGATTACACAATTTAACCCCCCTTCTTGTGTACTTTGTATATTGTACGTGAGTTCTATATTAACATGTGATTTACTTCAAGTAACACTTAGTCATCCCAGATGATACATCAGCAATAAAAGATACACGTCATCATATACGAAATGAAACAACAGACGAAGCGCAAATAACAGACGAAGCATAAATAACAAAAGAAGTGGAAATTACAAATGAAGCGCAAACAACAGACGAAGTGTAAACAGCAGACGAAGTGAAATAACAGACGAAGCAAAAACAATAGACGAAGCACAAATAATAGACGAAGCGCAAACAACAAACGAAGCACAAACAATAGACGAGGCACAAACAACAGACAAAGCACAAATAACAGACAAAGCAAAAACAAAAAACGAAGCGACAATATTAGATGCTACAAAAAGGAAGATACTCTAGAACATCAGATAATTAGTTAGTTAGAGTTAGTTACAGAACTCAACTAAATAACGGTCTCTTGAAGATTTAAGAAGCAGTTTTCAAGAAGACAGTGGAGACTTAGGCTATAATACTAGTCCTTGTCGAAGACTAAAATAACTTTTGCTCACAAGAGAGAAAACTGTGATTGTACAATACTTAGAGAATATTTTGTATTCAAAGTGCGAAATAAGAGAGCGAATCCTACTGTAATGTAAAGCTCAAAATATTTTCTTAGAGAGAGAAAGAAAAGGCTGTAGTCTAGAGAGGCTAAGATAGTAGAAAGAATACTTTGTTAAAGAGACTTAAAGAGGCTCTGTAAGGGAAGAAAGAATATTTGTAAAAATTGAAAAGTATAGTGAAATCTCAAACAAACTTTGAGGACTGAAAGTAGCCTAAGGTTTGGGATGAACCAGTATAAAATCACGGTGTCTATTCTCTAACTCTCATACTTTATCTTTCTTGTTATTAGACGAGTAGATAAAGTTACTTGCGATTTCAATACATATCAATTTTTAGTAAAGTATTTTTGGTATTCATCTGATAGTTGTAAAGATATATTCAAGAAATCTCAAAAGATTAACAATTTTGAAAAAATTAAACAATTCAACCCCCACCCCCTCTTGTGTATGTTGTATACTTTACATGATTCCTATATTAATAAGTGATTTACTTCATGTTATACCTGAACATGAATAGGCCAGACATAACTTTCAATGTGCAACAGCTTAGTCAATTTGTGGCATCTCCAACACAAGCTCATTGGGAAGGGGCCATACATGTATTGTGGTTTCTTGTTGGAATTAAAGACACAAGCTTGTTCTACAGAAGTGATAGTAGTTTCCAGACGATAGGATACTGTGATAGTGATTGGGCATCTTTTCCAATTTCTAGGAAATCAGTGAGTGGCTATTGGGTGTTTCAGGGGAGTTCCTTGATAAGTTGGAAGAGTAAAAAACAAAATATTGTGTCCAGGTCTAGCTATGAGGAAGAATATAGAAGTATGGGTACTGCTGTGTGTGAGCTTCAATGGCTTGTTTATTTGCTTAAGGATTTTAGAATCACCATCCAACTTTTGATTGATCTTTGGTGTGATAACCAGTCTGCTCTTCATATCACAGCCAATCCAGTATTTCATGAAAGGACTAAGCATCTAGAGATTGATTTCCATATTGGGTGACAAAAGTTTAAGGAAGGTTTTGTTACTCCTAGATATGTTTCAACACATAAGCAAGTTGCTGATGTTTTTACTAAATCATTAGCGACTTCTCAGTTCAATCACATTAGTGTCAGGTTGGGATTGATTACTTATCCACCTCCAACTTGAGGGGTGTGTGTGGAAGATAGTTAGTTAGCTGTAAATATGTTAATTGTATATAGTTAGTTAGTTGTACAATTAGCTGCAATTAGATAGATGAGCTAGTTGAAGTAGCTAAAGAATACTGATGTATATATACGCAACAACTGAATTAATAAAGATTATTCAATTTTTCCTTCTCTCTTGCAGTTACCAAATTGTACCAGGGGATATTTGGGCTAGTTCAAGTAGCTAAGGCATACTGATGTATATATATGCAACAATTGAATTAATAAAGATTACTTAGTTTTTCCTTCTCTCTTCCGGTTACCAAATTATACAAGGGGATATTTGGGAGGTATGCCATGCACAACTCATCTGATAATGAAGATGAATGCTCAGAATAATGAGGGGTGTTAATTGGATTTTTAGAGGATCTCATCCTCTTCTAAGAGGAAGAGTTGGCAGGTACATGGTGTTTGAAGGTGTGGAGGAGGATAAACTACAGATCGTAGATGGAGAAGTAGACTTGTGTGGTGTAGATTAGAAAACTCCATACATGCAGTATATGCAATATCGTCTTTTCCTTGGAGCTTCTTCTATTTCAAGGTACGATCTGTGACAAAGTAATATTTATTTTTTATTGCAACAAATTCAAAAACAAGTAATTTGTTAACATATCAGTTTTGATGCCATGCAGATACATTCTTGAGGGAAGGAAGATAATGAATCCTTATCTAATTGCATTGTTTGCTTGGAATGAGACAACAACACCAAATGTAACATTCAAAAAGTTCGCAAAGAAGAAATGAGGGGAGGCATTGGTGAATTTAAAAGGGAAGCTTAAGGTATCCTTTATAGATCTTCTCAAATGTATTATGAGCCTAAAAGGAAGTAGCAAAGGCGAATTCATACATCTTTTCTTAAAGAGTCTTATACGTACTTATATCTTTCAAAACCCTAGAGCAACTCTGAAGTTCCTGATCCCATTGGATACTTCCCACAAATCCTACCTGAGAAGCACCATCCATCAGTTAAAAACAGATAATTCAATAAGTCTTTCAAAATGAAAAAAAAAATAATTAATATTAAATGAAAAGTTTCTAACCGTTACTAGAAAAAACTTCAAAACAACTCGAATTATATCCTCCACAATTATTTTACCATAACATTTAACTCTCTTGTTGACATTTTCACAGAAAGTGGTTATATAATTAATATTGTTGGCTTTACATATCTTACGGAAGATGAAGAGTTTTAAAGAAAGTTTAAGGCCTGAAGGTAAAAAATTAAAAAAAAAAACTACTCTTCTTCTCAATGGTTACTCAACTGAGAGTTACTACCTTCCAATGGATAAAAAATGATTTGGGCAGAGCAATTCTTGAAGAAGGGCATGAGGTATGGCTACTACAATCTAGATTACACCCTTACATCCTGCAAACAACTTTAGTCCTAAATACATTGGAAAATATGATATACCTGTTGGTAAAAGAAATCACATAACTTCTCTTAGTCATTCATTTGTTTCCAAATGAGTATTTCCTAATTAAAAATTTTAACTTTCCATTGATAACAAAAATCCTTCAATTTCATGGACCAAGCACGAAAATACATGTAGTTGCACACTGTCAGCTTATCCATTCATATGGCTCTTTTGGGAGGACATGTCTCAGCAACACATATATCTTCTTTGTCTTGCATAAAATCTTCCATGTTTTTCAAGCTCAATGCCTTATCCAGGATCAAAATGTGGCTTCCCTTGGCCCCAGTAAGTTCTCAATTTTTTCACCAAGAGTGTCTAGTTGATTTCTTGGGTTAATGAAGATAAATTAGTTTAATCATCATTTCACTTGGGTTGCAGTTATCGATGTTCATACTGAGCAAATACAAAATATTGCCTTTACTGAAACAGTCAAAAACAACCTCTCAACACAATTTCTTAAGATGGATCGCCCGTTACTTACCGAGACACGAGAGATGCCACCTTGATGAATGTGAAATATTTTTTGGAATATTTGGAAATTCATTCTGGCACAAAAATCTAAGCCTAACATTGGACAATTGGTTGATCAATGAAAGCACGATGAAGCTTCCCATGGTAGCATTCCCTCAGCTCAGAATTGAAGTGGATCACACGTTAGTATAGACCTAATATTCCATATATAAAATGCACAAGAAGGGCGGGTTGAATTGTGTATCCTTTTTTTAATACAATCCCTTTTTAAACAAAATTACTTTTTAAGAAAAATTTGCTTTCTCAAACGATTGAAAAACAGTATTATGAAGTATAGAAATTCAAAGTTAAGAGTTGAGAGTAAGAATCGACACAACAGTTTTATACTGGTTCACCCCAAACCGTAGGCTACGTTCAGTCCTTAGAATTCTTTCTGAGATTTCACTATACTTCTCAAAGATACAAGTATTCTTTTCACTGAGCCTCTTCAGGTCTCTTACAACAAGCATTCTTTTTTGACTTAGCCTCTTCAAGCTATCAGCTTTTCTTCCTTCTACTAAAAGATGTTTTGAGCTTTGTTACAGACAATGGTAGCTTTAAGTTTAATACAATAAGTAAAATTTCTAGCTTTTGAATCTCTAGCCTTTCTTGAAAATCACTAACTTTTTCAGTCTTTGACTCTGACTCATATTTATAGTCTTCGTCTTCAACTGCTTCTTGATAATTGCTTCTTTCTTCTTGTTTCTTGATCTTTGAAGAAACGGTTATTCAGTTGAGTTCCGTAACTAAGCCAAACAATTTATCATTCAACATGGTATTGGGTCTTCATCTTGGATTCTTTCATCTCATTTTCTTGTGTCTCCTTTTGCTTCACTTTGTCTCATTTTCTTCCATCTTATTTTGCTTCACTTCGTCTTATTTCTATCGTCTCATTTTCGATCATCTCATTTTCTTCCGTCTCATATTCTTCCATCTCATTTTCTTGCGTCTCATTTCTTTTGTCTCATTTTCAGCTTCCGTCTCATTTTTAGCTTCCGTCTCATTTTTACGTCTCATTTCTTCCATCTCATATTCTTCCATCTCATTTTCAACTTCCGTCTCATTTTCAGCTTCCATCTCATTTTTGCGTCTCATTTCTTCCGTCTCATTTTTTGCATCTCATTTTCTTCCATCTTATATTTTGCGTCTCATTTCTTCCGTCTCATTTCTTGCGTCTCATTTTTTCCATCTCATTTTCAGCTTCCGTCTCATTTTTAGCTTCCATCTCATTTTTTGCGTCTCATTTCTTCCGTCTCATATTGTATCTGAAATATTATTTGGTCTTCATCAAAATTATTAATTGTAAAGTCATTTTGACTTAACAATCTCCTCCTTTTTTATGATAACAAATAATGTCAAAATTGATTGTAGCCAAAATCTTCTTCTTCTAAACTTTTCTTCTCTTCTGTTCAAAATCTTCTCTTCTTGTTCTCCCCTATCTTTGTCATTTCTTTCTCTTTTCTCCTTTCTCCCTCTATTTGTTATTGATCAAAAAGATCATTTCCACAGATGTTTCATAACTTCAGAAAACATTTCTCTCATTTCAGTGCGGAGTGACTTGATATCTTGTCAAATATAATCTACTTCTTTATGCAAGTCATCCACAGAAACACACAGATTGTCAACTTTATATTCAATGTCTTCATCATGCTTTTGTTGTACTTCTTCAATACCAAAGGTCGTATTATATGCGTCTAAAGATATGACACCTAGTTCAGTTATTGTAAAGGTAGGAGGTTTGACAGATAAGTTCAGTTCTGAGAGATCAAGATCATCAGGACTGGTTAGTCGTGGAACTTGTCTTCCAAGTAGGTGTAGAACATCTCCAATTGAAGACACAGTTTGCAAGGGGCGAATGCGTATAATGAGATGCACAAGTGACTCTATTGAGTAGTTTAGGTCTCCAATCTGAATGGATCTGTACTGCCATTCTGTAAGTCTTCTAACTACTTGAGAAGAGTCTTCAGTAGTTCGCTGACCACGATTGCTTTCTGATGCTTTCGAAATATAGTGGGAAACATAGGTTCCTTTCTGCTGGACTGCAGCATGCTTCATCAATGTTTCTCACTTCAGCGTCGATCTGTTCTTCTGTAAGATCATTTGTTATTCCTTCTAGATACAGTTTCTTCTTCCCTTTTTCCTCATTACGAGCAATGAAAGGTCTTGGTTGTATGTCAGACACAATCTTGATCACAGTTCTCTTTCTGATTAGTAAAATAGTGTATTTCTGCCTTATCATCTGTGTGAGGTATGTTTTGGTTCCTTCATCCTGTAGAAAACCATACATGCTTTTCTCGTCCTCACTCAACAGATGCATTGTACTATTATTTACTAAGATTGGTTGTAATTTTGCCTTGACTGACCTTTTTGGGATTTCTCTGATGATTATAGAGTTGCTACTCCTAACAGGTTGGCTTTCTTCAATAAGCTTGACTCTCAAGTCTTCTTTTCGTAACGGTTGAGCGGTATTGACCTATGCTGGACTGCGTTCAACTAGCTTCTTCTTCTTTTGAACAGTAGTAGGAGTGCTCTTTTTCATACCAATTTTTTGCTTCTTATTCTCTTTAATTAGTCTAGAAGTCTGCTGAGATTGAGATTTCTCTTTTTCAAACTCCAATTTTCTCTTAATCTCAGTCTGTTTAGTCAATTTTGCTAAATCTTCTTTCAAAATTGAAACTAAAGACCTTGTTGCCTGAGGTGATTTCTTCTTAGAGTCTCCGCCATGAGTCAACTCTTTCCCTTTCTTTTCTTCTTGTTGATGCAGGGTTCGAATTCTAGGCAACCTTTTTTCTTGCTTCGGTCTCTCTGAAAGGAGTATTTCCCCTTTCTTTTCACGGTCACTTTCTCCCTATATTACAGCTAGCTTCCTTCTTTATGAGAAATCGCCTTTCCCTTTATTGATACATCTAACGATTTCTTTTCCCTTTCTGTAGGCATTCTCTCAATGGATTGGTATTTTGATTTCCTTGAGGGAGATTCTTTTTCAATCAAACTTCCTTTAACAACACGCTCGCCCTCAATCCTTTCTTTCATCTTAGAATCTGCTTCTTCTTTCTCCAGATTCCTCAAGCCCATTTTACCAATTGTTGTAGAATTGATGACATTTATGATATTCAGCTTCATCCTATTTCCTCTCTCCAGAAGGACTCTAGAGCCTCTGAATATTCTCGTCAGCATCATTCCATATGGTAGAGTGATCGAGTCTTTCTTCGTCTTTTCCATGTAATGGAAAATAATGAATGGTAGGTTTATAGGCTAGCATTAAGCAGATGAAATAAGCCTTGTTCATCTAGCGTTATTACCAAATGCCTTGATCCTATTTTTGGTATAACACAATGGAAAAGAAGTGAGTGTAGAACCCTAGCCTTTGGAACAAGACTTGAAGCCTTCTTCTCCTTTGGATCAT
>JANITW010000003.1:24757438-24772805 GCA_027564335.1 Erythroxylum williamsii
CGATGATGACGATGATTATGAAGGGAATGAAGAGTCACTGGCCGAAAACCTACAGTCACTATCACAAAAGCTTGCAAAATTTTTCAACTCCACTGGCTGATCATGAGGTTGGGTGACGCTGGTAGGTCAAAGATGTCGATGCTAGTTACAAGGCTATCCACTGAAGATCGTATCTTTTTCGTGTGCAACAAATAATAAAGGAAGATTACAAACTCTTCTTCGCTAAGAAATTCTACAGAAAATATTTGGCCTTTCTTACAAATACTGAATCTGAACCGTCTAGGAAGATAAGTGGATAATTTTTTAGAAGTGAATAGTGTATTCATGAATACAAATTCTATTTATTAAAGTTACGAGTGATCTCTATTTCTAAAGGTTCTCTCTTTTGTGGATATGTAACTGGCTAGCATTTGTAAAAGAAATATTTTTCTGTGGTATTTCCTCATCTCTGCTTGTTGATATTCTTTCAGCATTTTTAATTTTTAATTTGTTTTTGTTCAAATATTGATAATAAATTGGGAAATACTTCAAATAATAATTGTCTTAAGTTTCTTTTAAGACCCAATTTTAATATGATCATAATGCATCGTCAATTCATAGTGGTCTAAAAATAATACCTATCTTAATATTAAATAGAGTTGATGGTAGAACTTGATTTAGTTTTAAAAGGTTTATATTATTTAGAATTAAACTCGAACTGATTTGCCTTAGTGTTAAAATGAGTTGAATCAAATCTAGTTAGAATATGCAAAATTTACATATACTTAAATTTGTATTGATTTAGGTTTAAAGTCTCAAAGCTTAAATCTATTTAGTAATATATAGGATTATGTTAAATCTAGCCCAAAATAAAAAATTCTAATAAGAATCTGTCCATTTGTTAACATATATAGTCTATACTAGAGTTAGTTGGCCTAATATAAGATCCATATAGTATGCATCGAGGAGATTAAAGTGAAAGAGATTAATGAGTTCAAACTTTGGTATTTAGGGTATTCAAGGTAATAGAATGATATAGGTACTTAGGTTATCAAGGAACGTATACATCAAGTTGTAGAGGTAAAGAGGATCAATTATAGGATTTTATCCTTAAGATTGTGACCAAAGATGATGTTTTCAAGATGGTGCGTACTTATGCAATGCACCCCAAGTAGAGTTGAAAAAATAACTTAAACGTTAATTATGGGAAGAACTCGATGAGCTGATTCAACATATTTTCGCTAATGAGAAACTTATTCCAAGATGATACTTTAATGATCATATAGGGACGACCTTTGACGAATATTCTTATACCCATACGGGTTTTAGGTATGGAGATAGGAATGACAATGAGATAACTTCATTAGACTTTTCGATAGTTTTTGATTTAGTAGTAACTAACTCATTCTTCAATAGAAAATACGAGAACTTAGAAACTTTTAGTAGCAAAACTACAAAGACTCAGATCGAATATTTCCTTGTAAGGCAAAGTGGCCAACCTAGTTGCAAGGATTAGAAGGTGATACCTAACTCAGATTTGTCAACTCAGTATAGATTGTTGGTCATGTTTCTCATAATTAAGGGTTGGAGAAAGTAGAGAAGTTCTTAAAAGTATAATAAAGTTAGGTGGCAGAATCTAATAAGAGATATTCTAGAAAAACTTAAGGGTATAGTAGTGCTTGAAGAAGCAAGATAGTAGTGCTTGAAGAAGCAAGGAAACTAGAAGGAGATGCTAACTAAATATAGGGGCGGAGGGAGTAAAAAATAAGAAGATCCTGTGAATAATAAGGAGTCTTGGTGGTAGAATGAAGACATCAAAGATAAGATAGAAATTAAGAAGACTGCTTATAAAGCTCTATTAGATAGCAACACAGATAAAGAGAGGATAGTCAATAGACAGAGTTATAATCTAGCAAAGAAAGAGGTGAAGAAGATAGTCTCATAAGCTAAAATTAGGGCTACCAGAACTTATATTAACAATTGGGTACTAAAGATGGACAAAATGCTATATTTTCTTTCTACTCTTATGTCCAACACATACTTCTCTTTACACCAAAAACATAACCTCTAGGCTCTTCTATCATCCAACTCCTTACTTGAAGCTCTTTTCCCATCTTAATTCCCATCCATCCTTCTGATTTACTTCAAGAATTGGCTTGGGAAGTATTCCTTGAGATGTCCGCCGACAGTTGTATAGAATTCCCACCGCAAGAGACCATTTCTGGTTATATCTCCCTACTCCACCATAATCTAAGGCTACTTAACTAGTTCATATGCATGTTATAGAGTTCTTAGATTTCATATCTTCACAGGATATTCAATATCGGATTTAATACTAATTTTAAAAACAAACTTATTAAGTAGGGCTCTGGCATAAAAAAATTATGTGAAAACAAATCAAATTCTACACAGTATTCTTTTCAGTTGTAACTCCTCCAACTCTCTATAAAAGTTATATCTCTAAACTTTTGTTTCAGCACCGGTAAGTATTCACCCCAACTTGGTGATTCTTTGTTCATCCTGTTTCAAAGACATAGCTCATGCCAACCCAACATCCCCCCCTTTAAATGCATAACCGTTATTCCTACTTTTACATTAGCTGATGTTCTATTCACACTCGAAAGCCCATGTCCTCAACCCTTCTACAGGAAACTCAATATTACTAAATCTTATAAAAATAGTATAATGCCATTGAAAGTACCCTCCACGTTACTTGACCATGACACTGTTTGATCTCCATATCCTCTTCCAACGGTTTCCACATTATCCTTCTGATACAGTAGCATTATCCATTCCTCCAGCTCCAGTATAATTAGTTCTTTCTTGACGAAGTTGTAGCTTATGCATCTGATTGCACAGTTCCTCCTATATTCGTCTCTACTTTTGTCTTCTAGTGCCCTCCATCGTTACACAGCGTCAACATTGTCCAAGGTCGGGCTTTGATACCAATTTTGGTACAGTTATTAATGAATCAGGGATAGTTACAGTACAGAAGAAGAAACGAAGTTGTTAATTCTGTTTATCATCTTCGGTTTAGTTTTTATCCAACGGTATGTTCCCATGAGTTGGGCGTTCCTTACTTTGGCTTGGATGTACCGATGTATTTGCAAACAAAAGCCATCCTCATCCTCTCTTCAATAGGAAGCTTGTTTCAATGCTTGCGTTTCTTTGCTTGGTATCTGTCTGGGCTTATAAAGAGAAGGAAAAGCATGTAAATGAAAGAGATGATCACATCCACTTAGCAAACATCATCGACTAAAATCAGCTTGCACTACCAAAATGCTCATTTCATTTGGTTAGCTGTACATCAGTTACCACTTAGAAATCTCCATGGATATATATATAACCGAAGAAGCAAAAATTCGATAAGAATTGTTGAACAACAAGAACAATGCACAACTAAATTTACAATTTTCTAATTTAACTAAACTCAGGCATCGCATGGACCCTTTTTTTAAAAAAGAAAAAAGACCCTTATTACAATGATATCTTCTCCATTTAATTCTTTTTAGGTACCTTTGGTCGTGACCTCATGCTGGCTCTCTTTGCAACATCCCATGCCTTGGCTGGTGCATATATACCTAGCTGTGCAGCAAAAAATGACTCGTATCCAGGCGAATCAAAAGAAAAGCCTGTATGTTTAGATAGTTCTCTTGGAAGTTGAGCTATAGCGAAGCTCCTTTCCTCTTCAGGTGTGAGCCCATTCCCAATCTCAAGCAACCGAGCTTTGGAATTGTCATCAGGCTCGTGCCTGTGAATTTCCTGAACGATCTGATAATCGTAGGGAAAGAACCATCTTTGAACCCTGAGTCAAATCTCAGGGTTAAAATGATGCCCCAGTAAGATTAAGAATATGCTAATCATGTATAGAAAATTAAGAATATGCTAATCATGTATAGAAAAAACTAACATCCAAGTGTTTCAAATTGGTGCTGCTGAACCTTACCCTTGGTAAATGAAGTCACCGAAGAGTGCAACCACAGGAACGAGAACAAGTGTGATATAAAAATAGAAGGTACTCATCAAGACATAAATGACGAAATAAACACTCTCCTGCAATTAACATGAAGTGCAAATCAGTAAGTCGTATTATTATGAGCTGATATCAGAATGAAGAGGGAAAAGATCATAACTGACTCACCCGTAAGAGTGAATATACAAAAATGAACAAAAACCAAGCCAAAATGCTTCCTCCAACACTAATGTAATGCCATCTTGTAATTGAATTACAGATCATAAGAAGGCGCAGGTTAACTGTGATTACAATGCATGTAAAGGCCATTGTGCTAACATCCCATTGCCCAAACATCTTGCCGGAGGTATTTTTACCATGAGCACTGGAAACAGTCACAAAGTGGTAGAACACTAGAGATTGATACACTGAAAAGAAAGCGTATGTAGCTACCACACTCCACTTGAAAAACACATTCTTTATCCCCTCTTTGTAGAGCTCAGGATACTTCTTGGACAGGGATGCGCTGACGTCCTAGCAAAACACACATTTTTTCCAAAGAGAGCCAATTCAAGATCATCGCAGATAATTGTAAATCTTTGCTGAAGCACTCATAAACTGATGGTTAATTCAAGGTTTTGGTAAGCATAATCACCTTATCAAATAGACCAACCATGATCACTGGCAACGCTGTGAATATAACATTATAGAGAGACTGGAACCAATCTTCGTAAAATCTTTGACCGGAAAACCCAGTATGAAAGGTGAACCAAAATTGAGTCAACGTGAATGTAAGATTCTTGTAAAAGAAATATGTGATGACCTGCAGAAGCGTAAAAGCACAATCAGTTTTAGAAGGAAACATGTCCAACTCTTGTTATAAAATCAACCGAATGGAGGATTAAGGACTTGAAGATTGTAAAATTCAGACCTTGCATATTCTAAGATAGGACCAACGTCCATGCACAAGTAGCAAATCTGTTAGATAGCAAAATTGGGCAATTGCAAAATCACTAGCCATTACTGCCTGCCTCCCTTCCAACCCACTTATTCCAACACCAATATGAGCAGCTTGAATCATGCTAACATCATTAGCACCATCTCCAATACTAAGCGTTATCTTGCACGCGCCTTTCTTGACCAGACTAGTCACCTAAAATTGAATACAAATTCCTCAACCAAAGGCTTGGATACTCAAAATATGCAGTCGCACCAAGATAACTAATTAAACAAAGGAAATTCTGACTTGAGGTTTTAATTTACTCCAGCTCATCTACCCAGCCATACATCTAAGTATGTATATGAATAGTCTTCAGTTTGCAATAGAACCTTATGTATACAAGCAGTAACTTAGAATCTGTTATCAGACCAAACCAATCTGGACTTTCAATGTAGCATAGTAATGTGAGAAAATCTGTTACATTCACCCCAAAAAAAAAACTCTTAATTAATATATTAATGATAATTTGTAGTACTTGAACCATTAAGTGATTTAAACCAGATAAATATAGAAATTAAAATTTTAGAGAAACAACATTTCCTTGCTTAACAAAATGGTAAATGACAAGTTTTTTAATGCAAAAAGGATAATCACCTGTGCTTTCTGTAAAGGAGAAACTCGGCAGCAAACAACTGAACTACAATTCAGGCTTAGATTCAGCAACATCACTCGTAAACTTGGGTCTAATGCGTACATTAAACACTTTCCATCAATAATAAGTGCTAATTTTGGTCCAGAAACAGTGCGCAATTGGTGCTGTGCCTCCTCGAGGCAATTTTTCAGATCTTTTTTTACTTCTTCCTTGATAAAATGAGCTATTTCTACTTGGTCACCCTGTCAAAACAGTTATCATTTGACAGAAGAAATCAATACTGTGTAACAAATTGTGCAATCTTTAATTAAATCCATCCAACTATAACGAACTTCTTACCCTGTTTTCCACTTCTCTAATTGCATCTGTCTCCGAACTGATAATGAACTGCTTCATTGCATTGTTAATTAAGTTGCAAGCTGCAGTTAATGACAAACAGAAGATATATTTAAAAAGTTGCGCATTCATAAAAGCTGGCACATAACTAAAGAGTCAAAAATTTGGGGAAGGACAACGTAAAATAAAGTAAAAAATCACCATAAGCTATGTTTATTGCTGTTTCCAATTTATCTCCTGTTAGTACCCAGATCTTAATTCCAGCTCTAGAAAGAGTCTGTATACAAGCTGGTACTCCTTCTTGAAGCTTGTCTTCTATAGCAGTGCACCCAATTAAAATAAGATCTTTTTCTACTAGTTCTGCAACCTGCATTTAGCTCAGTTTGTAAAAGACGATAACTTCAATGCATTACAAAAAAAAAGGCTAATAAAACCACTTAAGAATAATAAAGAGGTCTTTCTTCACGTGAAAAATATACGAACTTCTACCAGATCCTACCTCAAACAATCCTGAGAGAACAATTTCTACTGTAATACTAAATACTTCCTGAGAGAACGATTTCTAATGTAATAATGAATGCTTCACTGTTCCAAACTTCTGCTCATATATTATCTAAAGGATGATTAATTCCTGGGATTTTAATGGCATGAAACCAGCCATTCCAAGCATATAGCCCCCTTCAGCACACTGGTTCACTAGATTTCAATAATAAGAAAGTAGAGCAAAACAGCATTTTTAGCCATTGTTAAAATATCGAAAGTTCTTACACAAAGGAAGAAAACAGTATCTTCTTATAATGTTTTCCAACTTTTGATATATGCCATTACTATCATTACCAGAACAACACTTAAATAATAGCCTCAACAACTGCATAAGAAATGTTTCACACATAAAAGACAAATCAATATGAAAAATACACATTGCATTATCTTTCTTTAAAAGTTTAAAAGCAAGGCATTTAATGAGTATCGATAGCATAGTTGATAATATCTTTCAACAAAACATTCAAACAAGATAGACACCAAATTGGAGGAGGTTGGAGGACAGGAGAAAACTTATGATCAGGTAGACTGTACCTCATCTAGCTTCTTCTCACGATCCCTCAAAGATGATTTTGCTTGGATGAACTTCTCATTCCAGGTTTCATATACTTCAGGGCTCAAATCCTTATATGCTAGGCAAAGAGTACGTAGTCCAGCTGATCCAAATTGTTCCAGGTGTTCCCTAGTTACTTTTTTTATAGAATCATTTCCATCAGCCAATCTTTCATATATCACAGTATCAGCTCCCTGTAAAAAAAGGGTTTCCAGCCAAGTGTCATTTCCCAAGCCAACAAGAGCACTTTCCATCTTAAAGAGAATCAATTAGCCAGTAGTACAGACTCCCCCCCAGAACAAGTCTCAGGTTTGACTCAAACCTTCCTCCCTCAAGGTCTAAATACCCTCCCCAGAAACATGTAGAATCAGGATTTTTTAGTAAACATGATACCTTAGAGTACAAGACAAGTCTACCATTGGAATAACGACAAACAACAGACTGTCGCTTTCTTGTGCTATAAGATCAAAGATACAAATGATGTCAGTATTATCCAAAATGCTATGATACATTGATAAATATAACTTTGTGCTTACCTGTTGAACTCCAGAACATTCAGAATTTCATATGCCTTGTCTTGAATATTCCCCATTTGCTCAACATGAGATTCACGAACATAGATCATGGTGGGTGTTCGCCTAACAAAAAAAAAACCAATTTCATAACCGCCACATTAGCAGAGTTAAAAAGTAATTGGAGTTAAACTAACCACTTTTATTGATTGCTAAGGAGCACCTTTTAAGGGAAAGGAAAGCGTTACAAATGGCAAGCATGTGATTGTATGCCAAACCTGTAAAAAAAGAAGCCAAAGTTCTTTGCAGCAGTAACTAAAGCCGCTTCATCAGGAGATGCAGCTTGGTAAGTGATCTTCTCAGGAGTCTCATCACCTTCAGTGAGCACAGTATGACATATAGCAAGGCATCTAAAAAATTCCTACGTAAAGGGCAAAAGCTATGATTTAACCTACTAGACTCTTAAGATACATACATCATAAAAGCATACTTCAAGGACACTCAAAACAAACTATAAGAGTTTTTTTATAGTAAGTGCACAATGAAAATATTAAATTGTCACAGGAAAGAAACTGGTAGCACTTAAAATGCTTACTTGGACTACTAGATTGATGTTCGAGACACTTAACACTCATAGAATTTACTATAGTTTTGATAAGAACTGAATAGCATAACTGAAATGAGGCACAGTTTCAAGCCTCAGCAAGACTTGAAACATCTGGAAGTAGCATTTATCATCAATATTAAATTTTAGCATCTACATGCTTTTGTGGAAAGTTTTGAACCAAACTTTCAAGAAACCATTCAACTGAAAAGTTTAAGCAATTGGGAGTGTCCCATGAATGGATCATATTATTCTAAGACTCCTCCCTAGGCGTGGCATTTTTACTTGGCCCGATTTAGCCTAAAGTCAATGGGAATAGCCCGAATTGATCAAGCTTCAAGTCTTACTCGAGTTTTTTTTTTTAAGTTTTAGGCTAAGAGCTAGACTCAGGAAAAAGCCTTTTGGCTCGGCCCAACTTGAAACCTGTACGACCATAAGCAAAATGATGTCATCGCCATTTTTAAATTAAATTAAATAATTTAATTTTAAAAAATAAAAAATTTCAAACTCGGCCTAAACTTAATTGGGCTTTAGATCACATAAGGCTCGAGCTCACCTCGAGTCTCAGCCCAATGCCTACTCTACTACTCACACACAGTGTGAACAAACATACACATTACTAATCTACCGGAAACAAGGGCTGCGTAACTTGAACTTGAGACTTCTTAGTTACCCAAGGCACTAATAAAATATCAAGAAAGCATTTAATCCAAAAACTTAAACAATCACAAACTCCCAGCGGCATCAACTGTAAAATATTATATTACTACAGAAAAAAATGCAAAAATATTGATGAGGATTATATATTTTCCTAGATCATTCCCGGGCAATAGCCAAATACCATAAGCAACTTGGATTGTGACTAAGCATAAAAGAAATTATATTTCTAATAACAAGAAGAAAAAAAATTTATAAGCTTCAGCCTACACGCTTACGTTTAGAAAGTACCGAACAAATATAAAAACTCCTAAAAAAAGTATACTACCTTGCAAAGTTCAGGATTAGCCTCATTTCTCCAACCTCCTCGCATAATCCTTGGATCATCAAAATTAAAACCCTTCTCATGAACTGCATTAGTTGATTTAGGAACCTGTACGAAAATCAACAAAATATTTACCCAACAATTTTCCATGCTACAAGAGTGAGTACAAAAAGGTGCTGATGTCAATGTGTTATCTTAATCCATGCAAAGAAAGTTGTCCATGTTCCATAAAGGCCAAGAACCATACTCCTTGGACATTCATGCCACTCCGTTGAGCCCCTCCCTTCTCAATTTCTGTTATACCAGATCCATAAATTTCACCTCCAATCGAACATTTAAAGAACTCCATCAAATTTCTTGTTAAAGTTCCTGTTTTATCAGAAAAGATATATTCCACCTGAAAAAATACACAGAAATTAAAGTACTAGACATGTAGATGATTAAACTAACCAATTTAAAGAAATTTAAACATCTACATACCACACCTCCAACATAATGGACATATTACTTCAGCAAAAGAAAAGCTATGTGGATTACAACTAATTCGTAAATGAGGTATTTCAACTCTAGGAATGATTAAAAAATATATTTATTGGTTGGACCTCCTTTTTTTAATGAGGAGAAGCCATTCACATTAATTTACCTGTCCAAGTTCCTCATTCAAATTTGAAGTCCTTGCCAATGCAGGGGTATTGGTGTCAGCATGGTACATATGTAAATCCTTGTTGATAAATTGAGTGCATTGAATAAATTTGATCGTCTGGACATGAGATTGCAATCAATTAATAAAAATTTGCCACATTCTGCAACGCTAACCTAATGTCTACGAAAATTGCATGAAGCCTGGCCTATAAACTGACCTCAATGGAAACATATAATGAGATGGGAATTATTGTAGAGTATAGTGTGATCAGGGTAAACATGGCTAGACCAACAACCTACAAAATAAAAAAGGTGAATAAAACTTAAGAAAATAATGCTGGAAGCAAACAAGAATTACAATAAATATAACAATCTTATTATTACCCCAAATCGATTGCTAGGGTTAAATGCCAGTTCCACACCTTCTTCAAGTCCTAGGTAGAAATACTTACGACTTATGAATACACCACTGTATAATTATACAAAGCATAGAACATCATCATGCAAGAAATTTACAAAACACAAGAGGTAGCAAGTTTGATGGAAAAAAGTCTAAAGAAAAGAAGCAAAAGAAAACAAAAGACAATTTAGCCCGTGTCTCACCTGCCTATGGCTCCAACACAACACATAAGGAAGAGTGTTCCAAAAAGCATGAGTATAAGTTTATCAAGTTTCCTCTCTAATGTACTTCTCTTAGAAGGAACATTCATTGAGTTCATCATAACCTGCATGATTCCAAGCAGCCATAAAAAGTTATCCACATGTTGGCCACAAACTAAGCAGCAAGAATATAATGTCAAAAATGATAACATGATCGGCTTCTCTGGCATTAAAGTACAAATGCAAACCTGTTCCTTCCACATTTGTACAAAATACAACAGTCAAAACTCTTGGCACTCACACAACTTAACAAGAAAAATTTTGAGGAGAATAAGGAGAAATTAGGAGCATAGTTATTGTACAAGAAAATAGGCCCATGCCTTTGATAATAAGCACTATAATGACAAATTATTAACACAATAACAAACCTTTGTTTCATGACCGGTAAATATAACTGCCCCAACAATGTACTCTGTATTCCTGAGACTACACCCCTGGAAGGACATGAAACCATAGTAATTAAATAAAACCAAGATTAGTCCTATCAAAAAGGTAGTGTGAAGTCCCCCATTGGGGCAAGGCAGAGACAAAAGCTTGTTAGAAGCATTCAAGAAAATAATTATATCCTGAAAGGAAAAAAGACAAATAAATATTAAAGGAACTATTATTGAGGAGGAAATGAATTTGGAGCTTAAGGACAAATAAATATAAAAGCAAATATTATTGAGGAGGAAATGAATTTGGAGATTACTCTTAATAGAAGTTGGTTTGGACTGAGAGGTAGTGTTTGTCTATCAATAATAAGATTGCCAGTGAAAGTATAGAGTGAATTGTTCGGTTGCTCGCACTGTACTTCACCTGTATTAATGAAGCAATATAAGAATGCTTGCAAAGTAAGAGAAAGTTGACATGCACGAGGTATTAGTGTGGTGCATAAGAAAATTCCAAGCATAAGCATGAAACAAGGCCCATTCTTTACATAGAATACTATATATATTCAACAGTTTGATCAACCCATGATAAATTTGTGTATCATAACAATCACAGAAGGCAACGCTGCTGACAAGGTAAGCTTACAGACACATAAATAACTTGATATTAATCCCTAATGTAACTCAATGACGGTACTTGAATGTAATTTGGATGTACATTTGCACCTATGTACTTCAAGTCAATGTACTTAATTTTCTAAACCTAACTTAACCTTTGAACTCGGCAGCTTTCTCAGGACTCAAGTAATCCCAAGTCTTTTCCAATGCCTTTCTGATCTTGAGGTTTGTTTCCCCATCTAAATTTGATGTCTGCCAACAAAAGCCAAACTTTGAAAATGGAAAAGAAAAGGCAATGCTTGATAGCAACTTAAGGTCATGCTTTTTATGAAACAATGGATCTACAAAGCATGAAAGAAGGGAAACCTCAATGTAGCATACACCATCTGGATTTGTAGTAGCAAGAAAAAGAAGATCTGTGGGAAAGAATCCATCTTGTTTAACCTGAAAGACAAAGCAAATTTAGCCTACAATATGAAGAATGTGGACATAATAGCCAAAAGTCTGTTCAAAAATGTGTGTTTAGTAAGCTAGCCAACTATATTATTAACACAGTTCAATTGAAAAGAAGGAAATTTTAATAGGAGTTCAGGAAACCCACCCTAATAATGTCTCCAACCTGCAATTTCTTCCAAGAAACAGTCTCCCACTTTTGATTTTGCAACATTTCTACGAGACTGTTATTTATCACCATATCATTCTGAAAGCGCTTCTGTTGTGTGCAAAAGAGGATAACAAAACAAACAAACAAGAAATGAGTAGCTTTCCCTTATGGATCACAGAAAAATTTGCCCTCATCATCTCTACCACCCCCCAATCGAAAAAAACACTATAAAAGAGGCATCAAGTTGAAAAAAATTTGAAAAAAGAAGACATTTGGGTTTTGTTCTTGTTGACAGTATATAATATAACCCTATACTAGTAAATATACATATATATTATAATCTCAGTAGCACTCAAAAACCTTTTTTTTTTAAGAACAAGAAAAGATAAAGGATGCCATGTTATGATTGCATTACTCACCGAATCTTCAAATGCTTCCTTAATAAGAGAGACTAAAAGCACCAAACTCAAAGGTACAACATTTGTAATTGGATTGACTGGGCTGCATGATCAGAAAACTTCTTAAATATAACACATACATGTGTCAAATTACATATCTGTTGCAAATAGGAAACTTAATGTTCAACAAGACTTTAGACCAGATAATCATATAACTAGTAATTATTGTGACCAATAACATTAATTTGTAGCTTCACTTTTGAAATGCTTTGGAACGTTCATGCACGCAAAAGCATGTCTGATTTCTCCTATAGATCCTACGATGTTCTAAAGTAAGATGATTAAACTCAAAATGTTACATGACAACATTGTGGGAAAATCTTATCTATGAATTGTTACAAAGGCTATAACATCCTGCAATTCTAAATCAACATCATCAACTTGGCAAATAAAAAATGTAACACGTCTATATAGCGAAAATAATATAAAGGGAAGAATACAAGTAGTTCAAATAACGAGTATGACTATCACACCTGATTGGAGTCATCGATAAAATTGAGATAAACAGGAAGTAGCAATTGGCCACACGCCTGAACTGTCATTGCAGTAGAAAATATTCTCAGGAAAAGGATCACATTATTCAAATGACAGGGGAATGATAAATCTACCTTACCATACAGATAATGGAGCTCAACCAATTAACTATAGTTTTGTTTCAAACATCACTGATTTGAGCAATTTTTTGAAAAATTAAAAATCAATTACGGGGAAAAAATCCTAGGATTATGATTTTTTTTTCATTGGAGATGATTTATTATCAGTCCATGACTAGCACAACTTATATTTGGAGTGAGATTTCAAGGAAACTAGAACATTATCAAATACGTTTTAGATGTTAAAATATTTTCATCGTAAATTTCCCAATTAACCCAATCAATAGAAGCCATAAAGTCCATCCATCATTTGGTGATTAAGCCACTTGATTCAATATTGATGCTCTTAAGCAATTCATCAACATAAATGCCAAAGCATTATATTGCAAGTAAAGTCATGTAAGATTTCAAGCGGACATAGCCAATCATTTAAGGGAAAAGGCATCTAAAATAATCAACATTCCATTTCCAAACGCTAGTTTACCTGTTCAAATAACCCTTTTGGTAAAAAGGTAAAGAAATTGTACTTTGTAGTTGAAATAGAATTGCCCTGAAACAATTTATCTCAAATAATTAAAAAGAAAGCAAATTTGAGCAGAAAGAAGGAAAACGGATTGAATAATGGAACTCTGACCGCGTACTTTGACATATATCAAAAACATTCTTCAAAACATATTAGCACGAAAACTTCCAAAAACAACTAATGCGGAAAAGCTGAAAGCTAGAGCTTTGATAAATGAAGCTTCATATAGGAACAATTCAACTAGAATCTTGGCTACTCCCAATACACTTCGTCAACAGAAGACTGATTGACAAGTTTAAGTTATGAATGAATTTTGCAGATATAAATTTCATTTCAATTTTCTCAACTCAAATGACTTCCGGAAGATTGCCTGATAAGGCAACATGGATACAACTGCCTGCTCATTAATAATGAATTTTGCATATATAAATTTCATTTCAATTTTCACAAGTCAAATGACTTCCAGAAGATGGCCTGATAAGGCAACATGGATACAACTGCCTTCTCATTGATCAAGGAGGATGGTCAAGGTTTTCAATATGTCTGACGTGTCTTAGGATAAATTCCTGGCACACAAAAAGAGCTAGGATAAAATTCATCCTGGAGACACAGCTTATCTCTGAGGGTTTGATTAAATATATGACAGGTCAATTTCTAGACACGTACTTATGCTTACATAAAGGTCTTTATATGAATTACATGGAAAAGAAAATTAAAGTTAATCAGGGTCATTGTGCAGTAACCCCACACGCAATGTGCTCCAACAATCTTTCAGTTGAAGCACCTCGTTCGACTCCAAGCACATTGTGAGTGTTTCCTTTAACTAATTGTCAATGCTAGAGCACAAAAACCAAGAACAGCTTTCCTTTGCCTATCTAATTTAACGTTTATCTTAGCATCTAACATGTATAAAACAGATAACATGCGATAACCTCATGCTTTCATCAATGAAGCAAGCATGGGTACCTACAATTTTGCACCGTGAAGCAAAAACGTTCAAGCTCAATATTAGCGAAACCTACGTTTCACATCAGAATAAAGCCTAAGAAATCAGTTGCACCAAGTCAACTGAATTTCTAGTCGCACAACAAATAATTCAAAGAAAAAATCCATTTCTTTTCTCAGCAAACAAACAGACGAAAAGAATTCGACAAAAAAGCTTATACACGCATACAAACGTACTATCTAAGCATTTATATAACACAAGACCTTGAATCCAACGGGAAGATTCGCCTCGCGGTCATTGCAGTAAATGGTTCGGTAACCGGGGGCTTGAGGCTGGACTCGTCCGAGTCGAACCGGCCGAGTCGTCGTACGACCCGTCAAACTCACGTCACGGCCCAGCCTGGACCTCGGTGACCTAACCGTTTCCCATCCGCCTCCACTCATCGTCTATGTCGGAGCAAAAGGACAAAAAGAACGATCCAAACTCCAAATTTCCCGGAGAATAATGTTTGATCTGAAATCAATCAACAAATACATTGCTCTTCGATTTCTTCCATTTTCCTTCTCATTAAAACGGCGATGAAACAGAGAGGAAGATGAGAATCGTCTCCTCTGCTTTGGTTTTTTGAAAATTTTCTCCTTTACAGTTATTCCGTTGCCGTTCAGGTTTTATTTATCTTTTCTTAAATATAATGGCCCACCAAGACACTCGCTCCCTCTTCGCTCGGCCTACGTTGTTCGTGTTCTTCACCAAAATCCAACCACGTCTTGTCATGCGTCTTAATTGGCAGTAACACGGTACGGTTAAGTAACCGCGGGTACTTTAAATCCGAAAGTACGCGCCATATTTGACGCGTTAGTTTCAACGACCGACTATGGGTCCCTGATTTGTTCATTTAT
>JANITW010000003.1:24776719-24789842 GCA_027564335.1 Erythroxylum williamsii
AATTCAAAATGCAATTTTGATTGATTAGCACAACAATAGTTTTATTTTGACAAAATTTGGGAGTTGGTATTTTCCACAAAAGTGTGGTTGTTCTTTCACACCTTGGTGACATGTTTTGTATCAGTAGAAGAAGAAATATATACGTTAATGAAAGCAAAATTATATCACTCCATCTTTAGAAGATCAAGGAGATGCCCATGTAAAAGATAAATATCCCTCATCTGCCTGTTTAACCCTTTCAATTTGTCATATCCTAGTTCTTCTCCTTCAACATATTAATTTCAGAACATATTAATTTTAGGCGAAGAAAAGTCACAGTTGTGACTTAGCTTACACGGTTGTGCAAGCGCAATAAATTATATTCTGGAAAAATGAAGAATGAAATTTGATATATGTTTATATAAAACAAGTTTGTGGAGAAAATAAATGATATTGAAATGCAAAAGATAAAAGCTACACTATATTATGAAATCAAGAGATTACAATTACTTGCAAAGTAAACATCCACGATGCTAGAATAATCTTACTTAGGTTGTAATATCCTCCAAAATTCAAGGAATATTTTTCTCATTTACAACTTTAAGAACACTTATAAATTTATAATATCAACTTTTTTTACTGCTACATGCTTCATCATCATTTATGATCTATCATCATCCCCAATTCTGAGATAAAATTACAAAAGGTAATATCAAAGAATGTATTCATCACTCAATTTGTTTAGCTCAATAAAGTAATCATCCAAAAATGTCACATAATTTGATGTGGTTGAAATTAGGAAATCTGGATATTACAAAGTATAAGAAGGTGGCCAAGAGAGACAAGACGAGACGATAAGAGGGTTACTTCTTTAGTGTTGAAAAGAAAATGATAGAGGACGTTGGTTAGGATCCGCTTGACTCATAAGCCACGAATTTTGGAAAAGAAACATAGTGCTTGAAATTTAAGAAAAAATGATGACATATTTCAATTAGACAGATTAATATTAGACAGAAGATTTATAATCCTCTACATCTCACGTCATAATTCACATACCACCCTCGAACAAGACTAAGCATATGACATGAGAGTATGAAACGTTTACAAAGATCTAATTTGGTCAAATTAGACATCCATCTTAAGTTGCAATTTGCACTCAGACATAGTAAATTACATATACTTAACTCGCACAAGTAGAGAACACGAGCAACAGTCGACAATCTGGCAGGGCAGATTCATGATGGCATTTGAAAAATCAAAGAAAGAAAATTGTGTCAGTTTCCTCCCAAGGCAGCAACATTTGTCAACCCCAGTTCAACGAGAAGGGGATTAAGGCCAGGTTCTCCCAATAGACTGAATGCAGTGTATCCATAATATGAATGGTACAGATCAGGTAGATCACCTGGGAATTTACTGAAACCGCCATACTAGTACAAGAACAATTACAAGAATGAAGTCAGGATTCAATAAAATCCTAATAATTTCTGGAGAGCCAAGAAATATGTCAAGAAAGCAACACAATACAATTCCCATAACAGACTAAAGCACAAACACAACCGCACTTTAGCCTCATGTTTCTCTTTTGGTTCCGTTTCTATTGGTTGTTGTAGAGAAACTAACTTGTAGCTTTGTTCTATGGGAGTTCTTCAATAATTTTAAAGGTTGAATATATCATTACTTCAATAAATCAACACCTACTGAATTCATTTAATTAGTCACATATCAACCACATGCAAGGTGGATGGGAGAAGCATTAGTACCTGAGATTGACAAGTTAACAAAAATCCACGTAATGCTTTGCCATCAATCAGTTCATGACCTCCTAAGATCCTTAAAACCGCACCAACCCTATAGAGATGTATCACCATTAGCAGTAGCATTGAGAAAAACTTCAAACTATTGAATAAAATGTCCTCAAGACAATCTTGCACTTACCAAAATGCATAACATGTGTCACTAGGCTTGTTTTGTCTACCTTGAAATCCTCCATCAGCTGCTTGCCTCTGAGGCGGATAAGATTTTAGTCAAATTAACAACTGCAGCAAGGAAAAACCTATAGTAATGAAGTATACAAGCTCAGAAAGCAACTAGCAACTAGCAATAAATAATTTGAAACACTCTTTAGATATCAAAGATCCATGCATGTATCTTTTCTGAATCCTTAAATCCATGGTTTTCTGGTCCAGGGTTTCAAGCTTTTATAAAATCTGCAGATGTAGCAGAACAAAGAATAGTATCAACCTGCAAGCACCATTCCAACAACAATGGAATGTCTAGAATGCAAGATAGTGTGCTTTTAGACAGAAGATCATCTTCAATAAATCCCATTAAACGAAGAGATGCAACTGCACAGAATGTTCCACCACCTGTCAACTAAAATGAACATCATAGGTAAATAACATTGAAATAATCAAGCTAGTAGAAAGAACTAATCTGAGTAATAAAGAATGAAAGCACTCTTTAAGGGGAATAGATTGTATGTATGCCCCAATTATGACATTCCCTCTACATGTACAAGTTAGAGCACATGCTAGGTGTCACACATTGGCTTTTCAACTCACCGTGAGATTCAGAACCAGGAACCATCCCAAAGCCACCATCGTAGGACTGTAAAAGACCAATATATACTAAGTAGAACTCTTCATAGAACAATTGATTCGTTGGAAGAGAACATGAAATGAATCCAGAAATAATTTAAGAGAGCAAAAGGGAAAATAAAGGGGCTAGATGGAAATAATTTAAGATTGAACCAAAAAGAAACCGTAACCTGGCATTTCAAGATGTAATTCTTTGCCTTCTCCTTGTCAATGCCACTCCAATCCTCCAACATAAAACAGACGGCCACTGAGAAGAAATAGCTTTAAGAATGTTACATCAGTTTTAAACATCAAAAGTTCCATCACAAATTAGGTTCTCACCAGCACAATATATGAATCGAAGATCAGTCTCTGCTCCAATATGAATCGGCAAAAAACTGCAAAATTGAAGTAAAAGATCAGAATAGATTCACCGCATAGCATCAACTGAAATGTATTGAAGTTTCGTCTGATCTGATCCATATGTTTTACTAGCTTATACAACATTTTTCACTAGCACTAGTTAAACATGTTATGACAATATCAAAAGTACACACTTGGCTAAAAAAGAGAAAAGAGATTAAAGATAAAAGATAGAATGTCAATACATAAAAAAGGCTGATTACATAGTTGGAGACCTTAAAGCATACCTTCCATCAGGCTGCTGAAGGTTTCTCATTGACATCAATATCGATTTGGAGTCCATATTTGACAGATTATAGCCAATGGTCTGTAGTATAGCTATCGCACAATAAGTGCTAGCCAAATGACTATGGTTATGAATCAGAACCTAAGCCAGATCAAACAGGACTAGTTATGGTTACAGTTACCGAAGAACTTAAAGCAATTTCCTTTATTACAAAAGGAAAATGATAAAATGTAGGTATAAGCAGGAAACCATAGACCAGTTCAATTCCACAATACCCCATCATTGTTTGGGGGAAATTGAGAAGATCTGGAACCATTAAAACCATAGAATTGACCTGCATGTCGTCAACAGCTGGTTTTTAATCCTTTATTATAGGTAATTAAAGAAAATAGATATAAATCTGAAGCACAGCAACATTAATATTCCGCATGAAAACTATGCAAGAGAAATATATAATTGTAAAATTGCACACAATAAAATCAGACAATAACCACAGGCAATTAAGTTTATACCATTGCTTAATTCATCTTTATCCGCAGGACGAGCCTGCAAGGATAGAACCCAATTAGCAACAGCATCCTTGTCAACCTATAAAAAAAAAAACCATCAAGACTGCATCAGTTCTTAACTCAAGAATCAATAAATTTAAGCACAGAGTAAAAAATTTATCACTGGCTACTGCAATAGATTCCGTCTAGATCCACGTAAAAGGTTCAAAATTCCAAACTTCCTTGTCAAGAAATGGATTTAAGTGATACTCCATAAACTAACTGAATCATCGAATTGCAGTCATCTAAATGATTATTACATACTTGAAAGTTGAAACAGTGCCAGTTTGCATTCGGAAATCAAAATCCAATATTTTCTCAGCAACGAAATGGAATGGTAAGCCGTGGAGAGAGTTAAACAAAGCTATGAAGAAAGGACTTACGCAATCAATAGCGCCGAGAATGTCTAGGCCGGAGATGGTAAAGTAGGCAAGTGTGAGGCGATTGATCTCCTGCGTTTGGTAATGATACGGCAACATCTGATACATCATCTGCAAGAATGTTACGTGTAGATCTCTATCAAACGTGGTGGACGGCGACTGCAAAGGATAGAGATCGTCGTCTTCTGATGATACATAGTCGAACTCCAGTGAAGTTTTAGATCCGGCCATGAGTTGTTGAACAGAGCAAGTAGAAGTAAGCTTAGAGAGGTGAGGTTTGAAGATGAATGACTAGGTGACTTTCTAACTAGGAAAAATTGGGGCCAAGCTGCTTGAAGAAAGCCCATACCCCATAGGCATGCTTGTTTCAATTATGATAAGGCCTAAACAGATCCGTACCCCATATCCACTGGACTCTATATCTTTACAGAACCCAATTGCCGTTGTTGTCTTCGGAAGATGAATGGCCCAAATGTCTAACATCTTTTCTTTGGTAGAGGTAATAAATTTGTATGATTTTAGTTATCACTTCAACTAATAATTATTAAGATGTCACGTTCAAAATAATTACATACTAATTTATGATACAGAATTAGACAGAGAGTTAGAATAAGAAACAATGGACCAAGCGAGGCTTACCTTGGTGGATGCAGACCTAATAAATATAGGGAAAAGAAATATTCCAAGTTCTCTGTCGATTATAAATGGAGGAATGTTCAAGTTTTTACTCTATTATAAATGTAAAAGCTGGAGGAAAACGAAAGGTTGTTCATTTCTGCCTGTATAATGTAATGTTCGCTAAGAGGACACGTATAAAGGCTTCTTAGGTGTTTCGAGCTGGCTTTTGGATGTTGATTCCGATTGATCATTGTGACACTCCCAACTTGGCTAAATCCAACGAATGCAATTATTCTCTAAGCTCTTCCCTTTACTAGTCCGAATGTTTCCATCGATTTTACTGTCACTAGTCACTTGAAAAGCCAAAGCAGCGCTTCAAAGATCCAGGAAGGGGTGCTCGCCTTCACCAATCCCTACATTATCAAAGCCTCCACAATGACCACCACCGTATCCACCATAAGAACCACTAGAGCTATGTTAATGAGAAGGCCCCACATTTCTATCTTCAATGATTTTTATTATTGGAATCATAATCGTATTCACCACAACTATAAAGTCTATAACTATAATCACGTCCACCTCTATGGCTAGTGTTACTCATTGCCTCTCGCCTAGACAGAAGCTTAGCCTGAGACCTAGAAACTAAAGATTGAGATTTGAGTCACCGACTTCGACTCAGGCTCAAGCCATAATTAAAGAAGCTTTCTTAGGCACGATAATGGCAATGATCATCTTTTGCTACTAAGCGGTGATCAACAGCGATGGTTTTCAGCAACCATATCGCTTAATAGAATGAGAGGACTTATGATCGCCATCTTGACCTAATCAAACCTTTAAATTTAATTAAAAATTTAGGTTTAGAAATAATAACTATTTTACGATTAAATTTAAAAAGCAAACTCGACTAATTACCAAGAATTTATATAAAATTCTCACAATAAAGTATAGCCTCTTTTTATTTTGGTAGCATAGTAGAAATGGGAATGTGTAATTTGGAATGCCTAACTCTTCTCCAGTAAACATGAAATAGATTTTTTTTAAAAAAATCTAGAATATGTCATTATAATGCTTATTTAAGTATAAAAAGGTTACCCAATCCTACCATTAGTGCATCGGCCAATGGGGTTGCTTACCTCCAAGTCTTCGAGAGAAATAGAGACCTCAAAAGAATGCCAATTATGAGGAGCATAAAAATTAAAAGACTAGAATAATTTATAACTCTTCCATTAATTAAGAGATTATTTTAAATATTTTAAAAATATTAGTATCTTTTTTTTTTATATCATCAAAAAGTTAAATTTTGACTAAAATATTAAGAGGCAAAATACTTATTCATGCAAATAGTTACATTCATATTGATGGAAAATATATATTTTAATACTACCTACCAGAATGCACAACCCCCCTAACATTTGTGTTTGTTTCTAATATTTCCAATTGCATGACCACATTTTCTATAAAAGCTAAATTAAATATGACTAATAAATACTGAATAATAAGGTACACAACAACAAATAAAAAAATAATATTTTTGTGGCAGGATATATTGGTTTATTGCACGTAGGCTCTTATTTGAACGGAGAAAAAAAAATATATGGGACATCATCATCAATCATGTTTTCTTTTTCAGATAACAATTTTAGCCGCCTATAGTAAATACTAAAAATTGAAATTCAACTTTAATTCCCATATGTCATTATCCAAATAGTTACTGTGTCCTTTCTTGCCGACCATGTTAAAGAATGAGGATCCATTAATGTTCCTTCATTTTAAGTAGTTTTCTTCGTTCTCTTTACATAAGGCATGGTTGTCATAAGGCTTGATTTTTCTAGACGTGCTTCATTTAAGTTATACTCTTCTCTTCTCACTTTTATTGCTACTGATTACATAAAATTATGACCAACTATACCACCACTTAGGTACGAACATTCCAAGCTCCTGGAATGACCGATCACCCCGAGTCAATGATCCATGAATTATAAGTTATAGCACAACCAACCAGCCTAGTCTTTCTTGATTTTTCCCTCCTCACATATGCCCAAGATTTTTTAAAATGATTAAGCTGGCATGTAATGTCGTTATACAACTCTCTCGTACAAAAACGAAGGAAAATAATGCTTTTTTCTATTGGGAAACCAGTTTGGAATCTGATCCCGACTACAGCGGAATAATTATGAAACTTTTTTGTAATTTTTGATTTCCCAAAAATCAAGATCTTTTTAATTCTATAAAATAATTAACATAAATCATAATAAAGCAGAAACTTAATTCGTACCTTATTCTAAAGCTTGATCTTTATCTTGTTGTATCCCTCGAACTGTTTATGAAACTGATCGATTTAACCACCGTAGCTGCACAAATGTTCGGCCTCTAACAGTATCCACAGAATGAGTTGAAAGAATTCTGTAACTCTTACAGAGAGAATTAAGCAAAAAATGCTAGCTCCATAGAACTTAAACCTAATTATAATAGATTCTGGTCATTTTAGTAATTTAATTGAAATTTAATTCTAATTTCAATTAAACTTTAACTAAAATTACAAATAATTATAATTCTAATTAAATACCAATTATGCCCAAATTAAATTCAGTGTGTCTTATTGATCCTTATTTATTAAATATCTTATATTTAATCATAAAGTTTCTCAAACTTTACATTCAAGTCTAATTTGATTAGATTAATTTTACTCTCTTCAACTCGTTCTTCATGTGAGAATCATTAGGTTCTCAAATTTGTTGAGAATGATTATAAACTCTAATTCTAATTTATAATTAAAATTAGATAAATTAAAACTCCTTTTAGCTTATATTTAATTATCTAATTAAACAATTTATAATCATAGATTAATATTGACGTCTAGTAATGCGTCATGACCAGCCAAATATTTATGAATGTCAAAGTAGTTTTAACTAACCTTTCTGTACATGATTTTTCTGTATAATTCATTATTCCTTTCATCATACAATATTCCAATTAGACATAGAGTATGAAATTAATGTCTATTATATTTTGAGTCCAATCATATTAGTTCTCTACCGTTAGCTATTAATTCAATTAGTGACATTTGTAAACTATTTACAAAACGTCGTTCCACCTTAACAAGGATTTTCCGAATCAATACTAATCGAGAACAACGAAACATTCTTCATAATTACTTTAGAGTGATGAATCATCCATATAGTTCATGTTACATCCAATGACTATCGATTAAATAACTCATGATTAAATAGATCATAAGTAGTATCAAAATATAACAATTTCTATACAAAATAATTTTGGTAACCTTAGTTCAAAGGATCACTTATATAATCATCACAATGAGAATTCCATAAATATATAAGTAATGTTCCAAATGGATTTCTCATGTTGGATTTGTTCAGTAAACTTGTTCCTTAATAGGTATCAGCACGTTTGTTTAAGTATCTCTATATTTTAGCCTATGAGATCGACTACTTCCTTCATAAGAAAAAACATAACTTGTGCTAATCTTTTTACAATCCATTAATTTCTAATCTTAATAAAATAATGATTGTTAACAATTTAGTAATAACACATAAATACAATATAAATCTCGTAATTATATTCTCATTATAATTTCATTTGCAATATATAATTATTCTATGGACTTTATCATATACATATAAACATGCACAAGATAAAAAATGCCTTTAAATAATTTTTCACTAAACTACAACCAAAACAATTGGTTGTAGGGCATAAACCAACATTTTAAGCATGAATGTCCAAACACAAGATGCATATTATGACATTGATATTGAAATGCTCCAAATAGAGAATATAGTAAGCTAACATGACGATAGCTTTAAAGTCATTTTCTTATGCCAGTATGGCAACCAGAGTCTTGAATATATATCCTAACTTGGTATCCTTACGTTAAATCTCGAAATATCCATTACAGCTAGAGAAGCACTGGATGATGGAAATTCAATCTATCAAAACAAAGATTTTATACGTATTTCCATTAGCTTTGTCCATGTTTTATGTTTTCATGTGACCCTTTCTAAATACTTACTATTGTCCACTTAAGGCCAGCTTGGTTAGAGGTTATATCCTTATATTAAAATGGTTTTTACAAAAAATTAATATTTTAAAAACCGGACCAAACATTAAATCGGTCAAAAAAAAGGTTTAAAGTTTAGAGGTTCAACCGGTAGTGAACCGCTATAAAACCGGTATATAATAAATAAGAAGTAAAATTTATAAGAATAAATAAAAATAAAATATATTATTGAAACAAAAATATATCAATGTCTATTATTATATAATGAATTAATAATAAATAAATATAAGTTTAATATAAATATTAAAATAATAATAAAAATTAAAATTATATTTATGAACCACACAAAATTTAAGCTCACGGATTCTGGATCCTTCCATTTCTTCTTTCGCCGCTCCTCGCTAAACAAATCAAAACTAAAAAGAAAATATTATTACTCTCCTTGGCTCCTCAAATGCCTGCCCAGCACCGATGGCACAACTACCAAGAGCTTAGATGTCTACCATCTTTTGGAAGAGCTTCCTCAAATGCCTGCCCACAACAATCTCATCCTCACATCCATTGCCCACCAAAGAAGAAGATGAAACCTCAACCATGACCAAGAACTTCAACACTGTCCATGACCTCTCCTCTACCTCCACCTCCAAGTCCCTCAGCACTTACTCAACCAACTCCTCCTTCTCGTCCGACACCGACACCGACATCGACTCTCCTCCTGATCTCGCCACCATCTTCGCCTCCCAACGCTTCTTCTTCTCCTCTCCTGGCCAATCCAACTCCATCATTGAGTCGACGGACACGCTCACCTCAGCTCCCGAACCTCAGTCGCCGCTCAACAGAGGTATAAATAAAAATCGAACTGGACCAGACAGGACGATCCGACCGAAAAAGGTTAAACCGGCCGGTTTTTATATAGAGAAGTTAGTAGGTAAAACCGAACCGGACCAATGACCGGTTCAGAGGTTTTCTGGTCGGACCGGACGGTCCGAAACAGTTTTTAAAACATTGCTAGAAACCGTTCTGTCAAATAGTACATTGAGGAAAGCACCGAGAACGGCTCCAACGACAGCTTCTGCAGCCATGAATATCCTATTGCAACTGTGTCTAAAGATCGAAGCTGAGGAGGACTGTATGAAATCCCTATGAGGAAATAGCAAGAACGAAGTGATATCAGGTTAGGAGACAGAGGAAGAAAAAGAAGATCTGCAGTCTTGTTTCTAAATGAAAAAAGATACAAAGTTTTGTTAGAATATTTTATGTCCCATGTAATTTATCGTATTGAGTCCTATGAAACGCACCTAAGATAATGGTTATTGGGTATTACCGATTGGGTCTCAAATGGGTCATAGACCCTTTTCCTCTCTCTTTCTAATTCCAAAGGACGTGTCCTTTGGTCATGGTATATAAGTTGTAAAAACTTATGAAATGATTTTTCTTAACCATTGAGAAAAATAGAATTGAAAGAAGACGAGAGGAAATAAACTCTTTCAAAGCAATCAACCCTTAGCGAAGAAGCGATATGGATACGGGTACGTAAACTCGAATCGATCCTATTATAATTTTACATTGGTGTCTTACCCTTCATTCTTTTGGGTCAAAGTCAGTTTCAAAAAAGATGTTTGATTCTAGGTATGAAATTCAGATTGATAACAACAAGAACAAGTGGTGGTTGTGGAGGCTTGTGTGATTGGCTTAGGCATTGGCCACGTGAGGAAGAGATAATCGCAGAGTATTGGCCAGCGATAGCAACGCGGTGAGGGAGAGACAATGGTAGTTGGGAACTGTGAGACATCTGAGATAAAGAGGAGAGAGAGAGAGAAAAACAAAAAAGGTAAGGGTGGGACTTGGGAGACATGAGTTACAGAAGGTGGACAGATGGAGGGGGAGGGCCGAGGGAGGTAATATTTTTTAAAAAAAAGTCTTTCCATTTTATATAATTTTATGAATATTTAAAAATAACGTTAAAATTTTTATGCATTTTATGAAATAAATCTTTCTTCTAATTTTTTACATATATTTTCACAACTAGTTATTAAAAATATGTAACCAACCCGGAAGTAACTAATATAATGTTCCCCAGCCTTGTAACCTTCTCGCTTCCTTACTAGTAAATTAGATTAAAGTTCCATCTCTGAAATAGACGTTAGGAAAAGGATTGTTATCAATTCAAAAGTAACTCCACTATCTTTTTCTCTTTGCATCACAGTTGCATAGTCATATGGAAACGATCCAAATGTCCAAAATTTGAATTATCCACCAAAGTGACCTCTCATCACTTTTGCAATAAAACAAATTGGAAGGTAAAAAATCGTGATACCAAGAAAAATTATAATCATAATTTAAAACAAAATTAAAATTCACTTTAGGCATCAAATTTTTTTAGTAATCTTAGAATCAAGTAACCTAGCAAAGAATAGAAAAATGAATAATCAAATCCATATTTAAAAAAAAAAGAAAGAGAAGATCATATCCAAAAGAAAAGTGGATTAAGATGTTAATCATAAATCTGTAAACGTAGTTACTGTTTATTTATGCCCTACAGCTAATCGCTTTGTTTGTAGTTTAGTTTGCAATAAAACATTTGGAAGGTAAAAAAATTGTAATACCAAGAAAAATTATAATCATAATGTAAAACAAAATTAAATCGCACTTTAGGCATCAAATTTTTTGAGTAATCTTAGAATCAAGTAGCCTAGCAAAGAATAGAAAATTGAAAATCAAATCTAGATTAAAAAAAGAAAGAGAAGGTCATATCAAAAAAAAATTGGATTAAGATGTTAATCATAAACCTATAACTTGAAGGATTTCAAATTACCCTGTTATTGTTTACGTATAATAAATAGAAGATTCCAGTCAACCAAAATCTTTGTTCTCATGGATTTTCACCCTAATAGGATAATCACATTGAACACAAACATTTGATTATGGAATAGCCAACATCAAACTTCAAATCGAACAAAGGAGAAATTACAAGCATAGAATAAGCAAGAAAAAATTTCCAAAAAAAACATGCAAAAAAAATCCTTTCTTTGCTTTGACTAATGATGTTCAACCACACAAAATTACCTTTATAAAGTAGAGTGTTAACTAGAATCAAGACAATAACATAAAGAAGCGCAGATAGCATTTAGCAGATAAAATGATTTAAAAATGTTTTAATTACAAAATGATTAATTATAGTTCATTTATAAAATTAAGGTTAAGAAAAACAATATTGATCAAGATTAAAGATAGTAAAAAAGCTCAATAAATGATCTAATTAAATGAACTAAAATACAGTAAGGATAATAGGTCCTAATTAGCGTGGGTCAATTATTTATTAGGTCTGTGATGGGAAGGCCCAATAAGACTACCATAAATAGCTACCAAGGTCTCATACTATCTGCTTAAGTAAGTTCGTAGATGTTTAGTTTCTCTAACCTGTTAAAAGGTTCACACAATAAGAAATGCGTAAAAAGACATTCATGGCATAAGGATATACAACTTTTGTAACTATTGATCGAAAGTTGTATGAGCTTGTTCATATGTTAAGGAGCTTGTTTAAGCGATTCAGCAACTTATTCATCATTCAATAGATATCAAAACAAGTATTTTTCACATTTCTTTATTAATACAAGTTCATGATTGATCGTGGGTCCATAACTAAAGTTCGTGTTATGTCTAACATATGGTATCAAAGCAGTTCCATGATTGTATGAATTTGAATAGAGATTTCTGAATTTTTTCATGAGAGAATCAGAGAAATTAATATGCTTTTGCTTATATAAATTGCATATTTGCTATTTGAATTTATTTTGAACAAGCGTGGTATGGAAAAATGGGTCAAAAAGCATATTTTTGAGTAATTTTATAGCAAAATATCACTAGAATCTAACAAAAATTATAAAAAAAATGTCACCAAATTTTGCCTTTTTTCAGAAACTGACAGATTGCAGTAGGAAGAAGTAGCTAATTGCTTCTAGGACACGTTCAACATTTGGCATGCATGATACATACAGGCCAGACAACTAACATATACAGCAGCCAGGCATTGGATACATGTCTAATGCATTGCACACTTGTGCACACCGATCATATGATCCACGTGCCATAAAGACGGCACGTCTCTAACACTTGGTATGCACAATACAAGATTTAAAAAAATCAAAATTTACAAAATGGTCTCTCAAGTTATTTTAGGTCAATTTTTAAGGTCATGTGAATTTATAAAGTGAGTTTTAATTTTTTTTGGATTTATTACATTAGAATAAATAAGGTTTGGTTTCAAAAAATCAAATAAGGTTATTAAAGCTATGATTAAGTGAATTTTCATGCATTTAACTTGAATAAAAGAGATATGTGTGGTTTTTGTA
>JANITW010000003.1:24794499-24804807 GCA_027564335.1 Erythroxylum williamsii
AATAAACCACTAGAATGCATTCAAACAAGTTTTGAGATATCTCAAAGAAACTAAGGATTATATATTAACATTAAAAAAATTCAATAGTCTAGACCTCATCGGTTATACGGATTCAAATTTTGCTATATGGCTAGATGATAGAAAGTCCACATTAGGACACATTTTTATGTTAGCAGATGGTACAATATCATGGAAGAACGTTAAACAAACACTAGGAAATTCCTCGACTATGCATATACAATTTGTTGCATGCTATGAGACTACTTCACAGGCAGTTTGGCTCAGGAAATTGATTTCTAAGATGTCCGTGATTGATTCAATAGCTAGATCCATTCAGTTATATTTTGAACATCTTTCTACTGTATTATTCAATAATAATAATAAGCATATCGTATGGTCTAAGCATTTGGAGGTCAAATATCTGACTATAAATTAATTAATACAAAAGGGTAACATTAAGGTGAACCATTTGAAGAATGAGTACATACTTGTTGATCCTTTAAATAAAGGACTATGGCCGATTATTTTTGGGAAACATGTGTATATTATAGATTTACTAAAGTCCTTAGACACTATTTGTTAAGGATTATTGTACTTCTATTAATACATTTGTACAGATTTCATGTATTATGATAGTATATTTTTTTATATATATTGATGATCATAATTTTTTTCTCAACCATACTGTTTGTTGTACATTTTCATACTACAGGTGAAAGTCTTATGATATGTGTCGATATTAAGCATTTTAAAGGTCACTGAGCATATATATACAAATTGATATTGAGAGTATGTCTTCTAGACATATATACATAATTATATAAATCTATGGGTTTGATAAGGCATAGGGGGATATAAGTATTTATTCCTATAAGGGTTTTATATAATGGAATTTTACATTCAGTAAGAGAAAAAAAATTCTCTTATACGATTTAGCTTATAGAAAATGAGACTGAAAATATATAACAATGATATATTTCAAATCATACAGGTATCGGTGTAGTTTATCACACTCCATTTTTTCATTAATGTTAGTAAGATATTACATATGCCTAATTGTATTAGATATGTGTTGCATGTGACACATGTATGTGATATTTTTCGGTATCAAATACCTTACAGGACTGAACGATGGATTTTCATCATCTTTGAATCAAATGTTTTAAATTGGTCAACCTTTAAATTGATTTTTTTAACCACTTTTCCTATTTTTATTATCTTACGATTATTGTAATTAATATTTGTCTAATGGGAGAATGTTAGTGATTTTTAATTAGACAATGATTAATTATAGGTTGTTTATAAAATTAAGGTTAAGAAAATCCAATTTGATGCAAATTAAAGATAGTAAAGAAACCTAATAAAGGATCTAAATAGATAGGATAAACAGGCATTTGTATCAGAAGAAAAGCCTCCACTAAGTGCTAAACAACGAAATCATATGAAGACATAAAATATTTATTCTTAACCTACATAAGACCTGTACTCTAATCTAACTTAGACACTTCTATTTTGCTGATGTTATAGACTCCTATATTCTAGACTCAGTGACGTTAGGTTACAATTGTAATACAATAAGGTTTTCCTTTAATCAAGGCCATAAAAGTCATCAAATAAAGTTACATTCATTTGATTTTGTTATACAAATTTCTCTAAACTTATTTAATTGAGTTGTCAAATTCTTATATTACAAATATTTTTATTTTTACTTGATTTTATGGATTTTATTTTTTATTTATTATTATTAGTCAAATATTTTATCCTTAAATTTTCTTTTGACTAGTTTAATGTCTGATTTAGAGATGTCGAAAAGGGTCCATCTCATCCTGCCTGGTCCAATTTTAGCTCGGATTTATCAAGTAACAGGTCAAGGTCGGACCTATTATGGTCAACTTGGTTAGGCTACGAATTGACCGGATCGTTACTTTCAAAAACGACGTCATTTTAAAAGTTTTTCTTTAAAAAAGGACATACCGGACCACATGAAGCCATTGGACCAGGGGTTCGGCTGTGTAGCCCTTGGCCCGGCCTATAGCCCACCTTATAACCCTTTAGTCCGAGCTTATTTTTAGAACATTACTTTTTATTTCGAATTCACTGCGTTAATTTTTTCCGTGCTAGTGGCAGTGCTCTCGAAGACAACAATATGAAACTGGGTCGGCCGGGCCTTTTGATTCGGATTCCGGAGCTTACCCGATAATCATAAACTTGTAAGCTTGACCATCCACTGCTTTCCATGTTGGAACTCACAATGAGTGGAGCAATCACCTTATCCCTCCACTCGGCTCTCATATTCCCACAACCCACAAAGCTCCGACGATCACTGCCGTTCCACGTTCAAAGTTTGTCACTCAGACACAAAGCATTTCACTCCAATAGCCAATTTTATCCCCACAAAAGCCTCTCTACGGTTATTTGCGGCTACAGCAAGGTCTCTCCTTTATTCTCACAAGTACTGTTTTTCTGTGTACTCAAAAAGTTTCGTGCTTCGTCGATATTACTCTAAGGATTTTGTTCACAGTTGGATGGTGAAGACCCGGATGAGATTGGTGAAGTATTCTTTGACGGCAGTGACATTATTGAGGACGAAAGTGATGAGGATGAAGAGACAGAGAGCAGCATTGATTTGCTTGTCAGATTCTTGCATAGTATGTTCAAGAAGCTATCCAAACGAGCCAAGAAGGCTTGTCGATCTCTCTTGCCCTCGGCTTTATCACCCCAATTGGTATATTTTATCTTATCCTTGGTAGGTCATTCACGGGTTAATGTTGACAACTCAGTTTTTAATTGTTTTCACGAAATGTTGGTTTGACCGTGGGGTCACATAGTCGAAGTTAAGATCTTTAACCTTTATGAATGACTTATTTGATTACTAGACAACAACTGGATTAAGATTAGGTGGTTTTGTGACAGAACCGGAAGAAGTGAACTCGTATTCATGGCAGATGTGTAGAAGTAGATTGAGCAGTGAGAAAGAAATGGAGTTTAAGATGTTATGTTCTTTTTTTCCTGTAAAATTGCAAGTCTTGTTCGTGGAAATAAATATGTGAAACTGCGCTTGTAATCTAGTCAATGTCTTAAGTAGAGTTGCCTCAATATCCAGCCATTGCAGAACTTCTGCTCATCATTCAAACTTCTGCTAATCTAATTATGTTTTCCTTACGTGATTTCGGAAATCAGGTGTATTTTGCTGTTGACGGGTTCCTATTATTGGCTGGACTGTCTATCGTTAAAGCAGTTCTCGAGGTATCAATTCAGAAATATTCAATGACTTGCGTGCCTTCACTTTTGTGGATGTGTTGACGCTTATGCATGTACTAATGTGGTAGAGCCATTGATATTGGACTATAGGAAATACTTGACATCTTGTAACGATAATGCAACAGCAGTTGTGTTCTTACCGGATTGCAACGAGTTATACTGTTCCTGCTGAAATAAAACATATCCTAGTGAACACGCATCACAAATTGCATCCCATTTTGCATTACAGCCCAAGAAGTTAATTTCCTAGATGCAATCACAAAATAATTTTAAAAGGTACTTAATAATTTTAAAAGTTACTTCCACTATATTTATGCAGTTCTATATTGGTTTGGTATTCAGGAAAGCTATTTAGTGGTTCTAGTGTTTAAAATATCGTGGCTTATATTTTTGTATAGGTGGCTTGCACACTCGGAAGCACTGTATTTGCGGTGATCCTACTCCTCCGAGTTGTATGGGCAGCCATTTCCTACTCCCAATCAAGTGGAAATTCGTATGGTACAACACAGCCAGTGGGATGATGTAGTGGCCGATTCTGAGCATGGATGATGTAGTGGCCGATTCTGAGCATTCTTAGATTTCCCTCTTGGGTCGCCTTTTGATCACACTACAGTGGCTCCAAGTTCTTGTGAAAACGTGAATGTAGGTCCTAAGCTGGAAATTTGAGTTAGGAGACGTTCAAGCTTGTTCAACTTACCTCATCCTCGTGTATAGCTCCTGGCCATGGCAGGCAGACAGGCAAGCAAGCACTATAATTAGTAGACTAAAGGTCAGACGTAGAAAACTCTGTTTTCAACTAAGGAAGGTTTCCTGGATCTGTAGATACATTTCTGATGACTCATTCTAGAGCATTTGTTGATGCATTGGTTGCTTGTGCGTTATTTATGGATAAAATTAACAAGTGAAATGTCTAGCATTCTTGAGGATTAGATCCAAAGTCCAAATTGTATTGTGCATCAGTCTTGCCTAAAGCTGGAGCCAAATGAAAAGTACTATTTATTCAGTGAAACTCGAAATTAACTCCCACCAAATTGGTTGTCATGCAGCAATGTGGCTAAGACAACTACAGGCTGGGAGAGACACTGTTCTATAAACCTGTCACGTCGTAGTTTCCAAAGTCACAAGCTCTAAACAGGCTGAATTTTTTGAACAAGCTGCAGTCTCCCAACAAAGCACAAGTTCATAATAGGGTTTATTAAAGATGTAAGCATTAGAAACTTTTGAACAAGCAATTTTCTTTTACAAGATACTTGATCAAAAGATCTGTTTAGTATTAATACACAAATTATGTCAAGCATGCTAAGACACACAAAGTAGTGAAGATGTTTCATGTGTTCTTTATCGATCTCTTCGGACCGCAACTACAGCTCCATGCCTGACGTTGAAGGGGTAAAGGTTTTTTGTCTGGTTATCGTACTGGGTTATTCTTTGACAGCCATTTCACAATCTTATTATCCATTGCTCAGGAGACCCAAGACTATGATGTTCTTTCAAAACCACTGCCAACCTGCATATGCAGCCACTCCGGTGATGCACCACGACTGTAACCTTTCGTGGGTTGTGAGCCAAATGCCATGCCAGAAGCATAAGCATCAAATGTTGGCTGGCCAAACTGAAATGAAAAATAGAAGGGTCGTCAAAAGTCATTATTCAGGAGGCAATGAAAAGAAATACAACAACCATTCTCCTAGCCTCTCTTTCAATTATCAATGTCGGCTCTGTCCCAGATCTTTCAGCCATATTGTTCACTTTTGCCAACATCCTATTACGTTAGTCTCTTTTTATCATAACAGAACAATGTGGAGATGTTTAGCCAAATGGATTACTTCCCTTAAAAAGTTCCGTTAAGAGGGGCCAACTGATATGAAGGAACTGCCAATTTAAGCTGATTGGTGCCACTAGTTCCTGACAGAAATATCTGTTCAATGATATGAATAAACTTGTGCGTGGAGAAGCTGGTTCCAACCGTTGCCCAAAGCGAGCCATTTTTCAATGTTGATGTCAACAACAATAGCGGGACATTATTATTTCTTATCACAGAAATAAACATCAGACATGTAGACACTATTGTCAAAAAATCTCATTCTAGATTATATATCACAACTAGATCCGTTTTATTTGGCAAATTACCAGGGTAGTGTCCTCTTCCTCGGGACCCAAACAACTACCTTGACGAAAATTATAGAATTTGGAAGCAGCAGCTTATAAAAACAAGTTCCGCGACAATAATCCAGAGTGCATATAAAGCAATGAAACCGAGAAATAAGGTTCCATATTGCCATCAATGGTAGCACTCAAAGAACAAAGAATTGAAGAAGGTCAATGGTGAATTGAAATGTTACAACTTACATCTTTTGCAGGAAAGACTTCTATCCCAGGATTCACTCTCGAATTCACTGCTTCAAGTTTCATTGACAAGAACTGCATTTCCCAATTAATTGCAGGACTTAATTTCAATATAAGCAGGGGTGGAAGGAGAAATTTTGGCCTTCTCAATCCATGAGACACGAGGATTCATACCTCAACCTGACGTTGTAATGATTGAATGTAATTTATAATCTCATCTAGTACTAGTGCTTTGCCTATAACCTGCATGTAAGAGAACCTACTTTAGCAAACATGACTTCAGGCCACGTTACAGCGAGAATGAAACAAGTCACCAAAATTTACTTTAAGAACATCACTAGCAAGTTAGCAAGATTGAACGCTCTCGTTGACCAAACCTTTATATTGCGACTAACTGAGTTGTACCTGCTTTGAGCCTAAGAGAAGTTCAAGAAATTCAAATAACATACCTTATTACAACCAGGTACCAGATCCTGGAGAATCTTCATCCTTTCACTAATTTTTTCTCTCCTAGCCTGTTCACAAAATAGTTTCCATCGGCAAAGCTCATTCAGTAGCGTGATTATAATGAGGCATCTTTCTTCAGTTAACAAAACTAGGAATTCTTGGAGGCTCTGGATCTAACTCTTCATTAAATCTTATAGTTATTAGTTCTTGGATAATTAAGAATATTCCTATAAAAATGATATTGAGAGGCTTAAAGAGAAATTACTCTTTCTGCTAGACTGTGGCTATCAGTAGCTTGACCCCTTCTTGCTCTTACATGGATGTAATCTTGTTTAGGTGGCTCTGGTGGTTTAGCATTCCGTTGCACAGGCTTATCTGAACCGGTTTCTGTTTCAGCTTTAGAATCACGGTTGTCATCTCTCCTTCCCGACGTTTTGAGCCGTTTTGGATCACAGTCATTCTGCCAATTCACATTACAAGTTGGTCAACTTTTACTATTTCCCAAAACCTTGTTACATTTAATCTTCTTGGTATCAGCAGTTTCTTAATTCCATCTTGAATAAGTTAATCAACCGTATAGTTGAGTAAGTCAGTTTGACATATCATCATAGCCAAGTTAGATGAATAATTCAATGGAACATCTTGAAAGCTATTTTACTAACATTAAAACAAGAAAACAAAAAAGAGAAAGCTTTATGGGTCACAAGTTAGATCAACATTAATTGAATGAAGTCGACAAAAACAAAAATACCGTTCTAATGCCATTGCCATTGCTCGTAGAGACACCTTTACCCGAACCATCCTCCAAATCATGCCGTTTCCTCGGACCATTATGAGCTCCTCTCTGCTCCGAACTCGCCCGATCATTACTAGAAAATTCCCGACTCAAATCACCAAATTGACCCAAGCTCTGCCCAAACTGACTCCGGCCGGCACCATTCACCGGAACCTGCCAGATCTCGGGCAGATTGTACGACCCATCTTTCATTATTGCTGATGAATCCATAAAATCACGAACCTAAAACGACCCAATTTCTGCAATCGCAAGAAGTCAGTTTGCATTGTTTTTCAAGTGGGAGAAATGACAAGTTTGATCTGAAGTTGAAGTGGAGGTTGGAAGTTAAAGTTTGGAAGAGGAGAGCGCTTTCTAAGTAGGAAGTGAAATGGATAGATAAACAGATCACATTTATGTTTACAAATGGCAAGTCAGAGGTTTATGGATTGGGCACAGAGACAGAGTGAGAGAGAAAAATTGGAAGAGCTTGTAAGAGATAGACAGGGAGAGAGAGAGTGAGCGAGCGTTGTTCGTACGTGATCTCCTTGGACAGTGGAGGTTGGTGCGCTCTGTCTGTCTCTATCCCACCATTCCCTCACTAATCACTATTACAAATTGTAAACTGGAAAGGCAGAGCAGAAATTTGGATCCTCTCTTTGATACTGTAGCGATTAGTTATTTATTTATATAAATCTCGTATAAATTTTTCGTAAATTTTGTAAAATAAATAATTAAAATTTTATAAAATAAAATAAGGTAGAATAATATTAGATAGAAAATCTTTTTTCGAGTGGAGTTGAAAATTGTTTAAGTCACTTCCAACTTTTTTTTTGTTTTTAATACTTTCTTTCTATACTTGGATTATCAGCCGTCAGATTATACGGCCACCTCACTTGATTCTCTTTACTCAATGCGGAAGTGTACTCGCATTCTTTTAAAGCCCAGATAAATGGCGCTTAGTTTCACAATTATAAGTCGATAATGTGATTAAGATGTATTTATCACATCCATCTGCTGAAAGTTGATGACACTGATGGTTAGCGTTTGTAAGATACAGCAATTGGGTGTTGTCATTTCAGGGTTCCATTATATTTTAGAGTATTGTCTAATATTATTATTATTTCTCTTTTAAGCAATTTCTTATATCAAATGAAGAATGTTTATTTCCAGACGGAATGATTATATTAATGCCTATTAGAAGCTATTTGATAGAAGGGCAAATAGCTTTCAGCTTGCAGTGCCAAATTTGGCAGTTTCACGTGCCTTAAAAAATAAAGCAACAAAAGAGATGGGCATCAACCAACCCTCGGCCTCAGACGCTGACACGGAGACCAAAAATGTATGTGACAACTGTACTTATTGGTGGAGCAAGCAATTCAATCACCAGGAGCACCGTAGGTCCCACTTGGCAGGGCTTTCTCAATCACACGTGTTAGAAAGGTCACATGCAAGCTTACCAGGGCTAATCGATTTTATGCTTTATTGATTGATTCAAAACATAATATTTGTCCTACATATTACTGTATTTGAATGACACATCCATTGCCAATTCCTTTCTAAAATTGAATGGAAGAAGCTAAGTATATGTAAATTAGTTTTTATCGAACTACAGGACATTAATTTACGAAATAGTGCACAGAATGGCCTGCCTGCCAAACCTTCCAGTTTGGGGGTCGAATTTGGTTAGGCATATGCAGTAATCACTACATCATCTCTTGCGAATCACAGCTTCTTTTGTTTCATTTCCCATTCCCATAACCATATATGGAAATGCCAACCAGCAAAGCTAGCAAAGTAGGGGAGTTTCAATCCATACACAGCCGTGTGCTTTGTGGTCATTGCCATTGGCATTTGAGCATGTGGGGAAAAGAAAACATTTTGATGAGGTCTAGTCAATTCTTATCTATTTCGTTTCCTTTGGAAATTGCATGTGCCAAATGCAAAACTTGAGGGGTGGCAGTTTCGCTGTTTACGTCACTACCGAAACATTTCATGTGCCCAATTACTCTATATGGTATTATAAACTCTGCTATGCTATGCCTCTCTCCCTTTTCCACATACCTATTAGATATTGAGTTCCCTTCCAAGAAATTGGTTACTGGCCTTGCATGAGATATGAACTCCCATTGCTTAGATAGGCTTAAAGCTGCTCATTCAAACTTTCGATTTGGTTATTCAAATTAAAAAAGAGTTACACTGCATGTCCCGACGCTTTTCTATTGTATGAATCCTTGTCATGACAAATCTCTTTATACTAAATTATTAACCTCTGTTGGTTGTTTAAGAGTTGATAGGTTTAACTTTAATATACTTGAAACATATTATGGTTTTGTTATGTATTCAAAATTAAATCACATCAAACCAATCCAAAGAGCAATTTAAGGTTTAAAAGTTTAATTGATATTGAATTGTTATAAAATTGACATAAAATGAATGAAAATTAAATTATAATATAAAAATAAAATATTTTATTAAAATAAAATAAAATATCAATTTCTATTAATATATAATCAAATAATTATAATTTTAATATTTTAACTAAAATTGAATCTAAAATAAGATTATACAATGATAGTAACAAATACAAATTATGTTTTTAAAGGAGGATCTGTCTTGTTATCGTAAATTTTTTTTAGTTCTTTATCATAATCTAAAAACTTATAAGCAATGCTTTTATCCAAAATATATGCATTAACATATGCTATTACACTTAAATAAATTATAATTTAGTAATGTATAAAATTATTTCTATTATAATATATACACATTCATTTTTAAATATGTTTAAAATAAAATATCAATTGGGTTATTAGTAGATGTTCTTAACTAATTTGCCGTTGCAAATATTTTTTCTTTATAAATCTCCTTTTCAATTTTCCTTTAATCAAGATCAAATGACGACTTTTCTTTTCTGATATAAAAGTCAATATAATCAATATCAATAGGATGATATATTTCTTCTCACTATACGCTTTGAAAACATATTAAAGAAACCACTTCTAAATAAAATGTAATCAAGAAAATACTTAAATCTCATGGTTAGACTATCAGTGAAGTTAGGGGTGAGCATTATTCAGGCCGACCCGGCCCAGATTAATTCGGGTAAAGAAATTACCTAATTCGGGTAATTCGGGCCGGCCCGAATATTACCCGAATTATTTTCAGGCTGGGACAGGTAATTCCGAAAAAATTTGGACCGGCTCGATTACCCGAATTAGGTTTTAAAAAATTATGAAATAGGGTAATTAGGATAATTCGGGTAAATCGGGCAGAGATAATTCGGGTAAATCGGGTCGGGTAAATAAGTAATTCGGGTAAATCGGGCCGGGTAAGTTCGAGCAATTGAAAGTTTGGGTCCGGGCCGGGTAAGAGAAAAAAAATTCGGGTAATTCAGGCCCGGGCCGGGTAAGAGAAAAAAAATTCGGGTAATTCAGGCCCGGGCCCGGACAATAAAAATCCGGCTCAAACTACCCGAATGC
>JANITW010000003.1:24809730-24820705 GCA_027564335.1 Erythroxylum williamsii
TACTACTACTACTACTACTACTACTACTAATAATAATAATAATAATAATAATAATAATAATAATAATAATAATAATAGTGCTAATAATAATAAGAAGAAAAATAAGAATAATCGAAAGTTAATAAGAATAAAAAAATTAATATTAATGATGATGATGATGATGATGATGATGCTAATAATAATAATAATAATAATAATAATAATAATAATAATAATAATAATAATAGCTATTATATCCAACTAAAATCCTAAGAGGAAGGTACTACCTATTTACATGTTTAGGCTAATTATAAGAAGAAATACAAGAATCTCTTTATAAGGAATCCTTTATCTGAATTATAGTATGCCAAAGTTTTTTATTACAAATCATGTCCTCGGTAAGTTCCAACATTGTCATTCCTAATCACCTCCTCCTAATTCTTCTTAGGCCTCCTTTATTTTCTCTTATAGTCTTTTACTACGATGTTCTCACATATTCTCACTGGAGCATCTAGGTGTCTCTTCTTAACATGTCCAAACTACCTAAGTCTTGTCTCCCTTAATTTGTCAATACTATTAGCTACCGTTAATTTGTCTCTTGCCATTATAGTCATTACCTTATCTCTTCTAGTGAGGTTGCACGTCCATCGGAGCATCCTCATCTCTGCCACCATTAACTTATGACTATGCACGTTTTTGATAGGCCAACATTTTGCTCCATAGAGCATGGCTGGCCTAATCGCTAAAAGATATTATTTACCTTTAACTTGGTATCTTCTTGTCACATAGAACTCCTGATGCACTTCTCCATTTAAGCCACCCAGATCTGATATGATAAACTACGTCTTCATCAATTTCTCCGTTACTATGGATAATGGAGGCTAGATATTTAAAACATTCCTTTTATAGTATAAATCCTGAACAAATCTTTACCTCCTTATCGGTAGTCACTCTAAGTCCCAAAAAGTTGCACTCCACGTACTCACTGTTAGTCCTACTCAATCTAAAGCCTTTCTATTCTAACGTATCCCTCCAAAGTTTAAGCTTGGAGTTGACCTCCTGTTTTTTGTCATCCTTTAAAATAATGTCATCAACAAATAACATACACTAAGCTACGTCCCCTTGAATATTTGGTGAGCTCATCAATCATTATTGCAAAAAGAAATGGGCTCAAATAAGAACCTTAGTATAACCCAATGTTTATAGAAAAAAATGCTCTGTATCTCCACCTATCGTCATTTGACTATATAAACTGAAACTAATGAGAGAGTATTGATTCATAATACATTTGATTTTGAAAAGATTGTTAAGATGATTGCATATTTGTATAGTTTATGAGAACTTCTATTATGAATTGCTTGTTTCTTATTATATTTTGGTTTGGATTAATGAGACGTAATGATTTAGATTATGAAGGGATGAGTTAAGAATCAAGAGGTTAATGAATTTGAACTACTATATGCTTGAGGGCAAACAACAAAGTCTAAATGTGAAGGAATTTGATATCATAAATGAAGTACACATATTTCATATTAATTTCCTATGTTTTGATTAATAAAAATGCTTATAATTATGGATTATAATTATATATATTGTACTTTATAAAGTAAACAGGAGATTTGGATCAAAATGTGCATAAAAGTAAAATTTTAGCAAAGAAGGAACAAAAATGCAAAATTTGGAAAAGAATGAAAGTTTGTAAAAGAAAAGTTCCAAAAGAAGTGTGTTTGCACACCTTAATCGATATGATTGGTAAAAAATAAACGTAATTAAATAAATGAGTCCCTTTCTAAGTCGGTGGATCATAGTCACCCTCATTTTGCTCTATTTAGGAATTTGATTAGGTATGAGTCGTTTTGATAAATAATCCCAATAAAATTGGGATCATTTGGATTTGTTCTTGATCTTATCTTTTATCCTTTATTTTAGGAAGATTAGATAAAGTTTACCAATCTAACCTATTCACTGTTATATACAATTCATTTGTAATTATAGATGGGTTACATTATTTATTGAATTTAACATTCATCATATAGGCCCCGTGGACTTAATCACATTAGACAATAGATGAACAATCATACAAATGAATGTGGACAATATACAGGTCATGCATGTAACCTTGAAGTACCAAGGCCTTAAAAAGTTTGCCAATTTTGCTTTTGACCATGGGAGTAAATACAGGAAACCATATTTCAAGTTGTTCATATCCTGACCTTTCCCATTAAAAAGGATGGATCCACATGTGGGACTTAGATCACCTAACATTTCCATAAATATAGGCCCAAAATGTTGGGCTTGACAGAATATGAATGCTGTCATTTGTTTGTCTTCTTAACATGGTATGGTTGCTCATAAGAATATTTTAAAATAACTATATTTTGTAAATATGTTGATTTACTTCAATACTTTGTAATTAAAAACATATTGTAGAGAGATCTATTATTCATATTTTATCTAATATATTATGTAATTTATACATAAATCAATTAAAAAGATATGAATTTTACATTTTAAAAAATATCACATTAAGTAAATCTTTTGTCTTTCTTTATTTATTTATTGATTTCTTTGTCGTTAGTTTTTATTTCATTCTTTTCAGAATATTTTATATTGATTTAGTACCATTACTGTGTATGCAATCTCAACGAACTCCGAGCAGGATTGGCAAACAGCAATACAGAGGTCAGACAAATGAGTAGAAGCGAAGTCGAAGTCGAAGTCGAAGAAGTCGTGCTAAGCCAAACTTGTGAGAAAGAATTAATGGTCAGAAAAAGCCGAAAACGAAATGGGTAAATGTCAATAGAATCCCACCAAAGACAAAGCCGTAGAAAATCTCGTGTTGTGCGAAGAGTTCCCATCTGCGAACGGAATCTCATTCCATTTGGAGAGCATTTAATTTGCTTGGACGATGTTCTCCAGGGCCTCGTACTGGAGCGGCATGGCATGAACGGTACGCTGAGAATGGTTTAAAAAATGCATTAACTCTCGCCAAAGACCAAGCGTAGATCGTTTAAAACTATGGAAATTGTTCTTGTGTTTTTTTGTTTAATGAAGGACTGAAACTGTGGAGAAATTACAAAATTAGGCAGCCTAGTTTGAACTTTGAACTAGCGATGGTGGTGGTAGAAATCAAGACGCGGAGTGTCAACTGTCCACTGAGATCTCCGGTAAGTCCGCTGCAGATCGTAACCCAGTCCTCAGAAACGTTTTGACTGGTAAGTAGTTATTTAAGAAGTCAAATGTAATTAAAGAGTTGTAAATGTAATGTGGCCTCGGAAAAATAGAAAAAAGCAGATGATGTGTAGATTTTTAAATTATCAATGCTGGATCAATTAATTTATTACCTTTTCTCATTGGTAAATGTAACAGTTAACATGAGCGTCTGGCCGAAGACGTGGGGAACTAGTGGACTCCAAAGTATTAGAAGCCCCGGGGAGCAGTTGAGTTATTAATGGTTTTTCTGATTTGAGTAAAATTGAGGGTCTAAATTTGTCCGCTATTTAAAATTTAAGTTTAGAATTTTACCTTATGTAAAGGATCTATTAGGTTCAAGTAGTGATTAGTCTAAGTGTGGATAGTTTAAAGATACATTTTTATAATTGAGATCCTCTTAAGATACCTCATGGATAACAAAAAAAAATCCTGCTTTGAGTCTTTCAAATTTGAAACTTTTTAAGAGTAGTCGCGTCTTTTATGTTATATACTAATTAGAGATGAAAATACAATTTTAGAAGAAATTTAAAATTTAAAAAATTCAACGAGTTAGTAAAATAATTGGTTAATTAGTAAATTAATTAATTTTAACAACAAAATTTATTAAATTAAATCAAACTAGAAAAACTAAAAATTTAACCGAAAAGTACAATTCAAAAATTTTACTATTAAACAAATTAAATTGGTTCGATTTTTAAAATATGATTTACAGATTTTATGTATCAGCTGAATTTTTGCTTAATAATATAAATTAAACTAATCTATTATTTAATCTTAAAATCATTAATTTGTTAAATATTTTATATAACAACATATTGATAAGTTATTATATTTTTTTAATTTTCATTAATATGTATTTAAAAGAAATAATTACATTTTTATTGTTATACAAAATTAAAAAACAAAGCATTTGTAAAGAAACAATTATCTTTTATAGGCATAAGGCTGTAAAATCTTTCTGACAAAATTTTTAAGACTTAAAATAAAAGGAAGGAATTAAAGATTTGCAATTTTTAATTTTCTCTAAATTACTATATTTTAAATTAAAATCAATCTAATTTGAAATTTAATAATAAGTTGAGAATCATAAATTCCAATTCATTTTAAGCACAAACAATATGCCCATGAAAATCCTTTCTTGCGTTAAAAGGGATTCTGGAATTGCTCTCAAGGGGTGTGGCTCGATGATTGAGAGTGGGGCTTAATTTTGGTTAGGTTTGAGGTTCGATTCTATATTAACTCCTTTTGTAAGAGCTTGAGACAATCAAAATTTTACCTGTAGATAAATAACAAGTTGAGCCCTCAATGATAAAATACGCCTGCTTGACCCATCTATAAAATGGTGCGCTAATTAAGCTCTTAAAAAAATGTGCTCACTTAACCTGTTTACGAAAATTTCTCATTTGATAAAAAAAGGGGATTCGCGCGAGTTCACATTGACAATTTCATTTCACACTCATTCTTTTTCGTGCACGATTCCTATCTATTTTATTCTTTCTTGTAGGCCAGTGAAGTAGAGAAAACTTGGACCGGTGTCGTGTCGCTAGCCAAGTCTAATGGTCCCTCCCTGTAATCGTCAACGAATCGTTTTTAACCCTTGAATGAAAAGATGGATAACTAGATCTTTCATTGTATGAATGCCATTTTTGTGGCTGTTATGGTGGGGCTTCAAACATGACCTTTGCTTTTATGAATCATGATGGCGGATGTCAATATGTCGCATTTGAAAGTTACCTTTCGTCTCTCTGTCCCATTTCCATGTCCACAAACAGTGAACAAAAGAACACATATTTTACATGCATAACATTTTTTTTTTAATACGCTTCAATTATTTTCCACTTTTGTGTTCTCAGGATTACTGCAGGAAAACAGTTCATAGTCATACGTGCCAAAGGGTCAAAGAAAGAAGGAGCAGAGACGATAACTTCACACCAGCTGCATCCCACTGCTTCCACTGTATAGTGTTATAATCGTCCTAAAATCTTTAGTCTCCGCTAATAAATATTTTCTACAGTATTTAATAATAGTTAATCAATCCATCAATAAGCAATGAGTTGATAAAGATGTAAGTATCTCTAATATAACAACGACTCCACTCAAGATGTACGGTGGAACGGCCAATCATGAGAACTCGATACAGCTAAGCAAATAGGCATTAGGCAAAGCTGTTGCCATCTGTTGGTCTCTCCCTGGAAAGGAGCCCTTTTGGATTTGGCCGTTTCGGCTCATATCTTGTTTGTTTGCTCCCGTGGATTGGATATGGCAGAGATGGAACATATCTTCCCTGACACTGACTCGCATGCCATTTACTTTCCAACTTGTGTCCCAACAATAATTCGCTATTGCTTGTATAATTCTACCTCTAAAGATTATGTCCATGAACATGAATGCATGGTCTCGTATCAGAACCTGCTGCGAGTAGATGAGATGTCCCTGTAGCGATATATTCTGATTACTTCCATGGGATCCATTCTTATGTTTTCTCAGATTCACTGTCGGTGATTTATAATTGATGAAATCTTCTTAAAAAGATACAACTTTATCAATGATACTGATGACATAACGTGAGTCATAATCAAATCTATTTTGTAGAACGCACAAAGTAAAAAGAGACTTGCAACAATCAAACGATAAAAGCCAAGTCACCGGAAAACCGTACCAACATGTTGCCAGCAGGAGGGAACTGGGGAGGGTTAAAACAAATTAACCTTCGAGATTTTGACAAAAATAAGGCAAACCATTTTTAGGTGAAGTTTGGTACAAAAGACCAGTTCACGTAATCCAAATGGACCTTTTCTTCACACGCCAACCACAAAATACACGTAGACATGATTATGTTGTCTTCGGTTGTTTCTTTTGTTTTTGTGGCAAGTTCACGAAAGCAAAATCTGACGGTAAAACATAGGAAGTAGGAAACCGGCCGACCACATTGTAGTGGTACTTTTGGTTTATCCGTATAATACATACCCACGTAGATCCTATAAATGTTAAAAGCACAACCTCTGACTGTGAAACCGACACAAAGCCAACGTTGTTTTCACGGAAAATAATTGGCAAGAAAAATAAAATCTCAACTAAACAACAACTGCAGCTACCAACCCAGAAACTACCCTCCCTCCCTCTATCTCTCTGGTTCCGGCACACGTTCGGCTAACGAGATTGTGACACGTGGCGAAATATCACACAACTGGATTCCTCTTAATTTCATTTCATGGCTTCTCTTAACGCATCACGACCTCCACCACCGGTCCACAACTGCCGTCACTCGGTGTACCCATTTTCTTTATTGATAATAAATTGGAGTAATATTGACTGTGACTTGATGTAAAAGGCAATTTAACTAAAGACTGCTCAATAATTATTGCCACGGAGATGGGATTTCATAAAAACTCTATCTTGACCCCAGAAAAGAACTGCAAATAGTTATAGTTTTGTTTTCATCCTTTATTTATAATCTTCTCTTTTGCTCTCTCTCTCTCTCTCTCTCTCTGGTTGTTAGGGGAGAGCTCTGTTTTCAGCCCTTCTTTTTCTGAGGTTCTTTCTCATTAGAGCTCCTGTGAATATCTCTACTTGTTGAAGATGGTCATTTTTTGAGCTTGTAACAGACAGATATGGGGGGTTGTGTTTCAAGACCCGAGTCTTGTGTTGGTGGAAGACTGAGGTCTTCGAAGAGGAAAGCACGCAAGATAAGGAAAAGCATTAAGAGGAGGGTGCCGTCTAGATTGTCTGATGGATCATTGGATAAGGCTGATAGGATTGTTGTCCCATCTGATCAACTGTCTGCCGTCACCAAACCCACTTTCCAAGGTCCGTCTTACTGCCCCTGTTTGTGTTCTGCATCTCTCTGTTACTGACATATTCTTTTATAAACCAAAGTTTTATTTTTTCAGCAACAAAATTGTTACCTTTGCTTTCTTTCTTTTTTTTTTTCCAGGATAAGTGGTTTTGAGTTCAAATTTTACTGGGTTTTAAGCGTTAATGAAATTTGTTGGTTTTTTCACACATCCGTGTCCTAAAGGATTCTTAGTTTGGATGTTGACTACTTGGTATTCGGATTTTGGTAACGATGTTGGGTGGTTTAGCTGCCTTTCCGTGAAGTGTAGGCAAATGGCTATTTCTTTTCTACCATGAATGCGTTATTGGCAAATGTGATGGTAAAAGATTGTTCTTGATTTGAAGCAAGGTAGTGGCATATATATTAGTAACTGAACAAACTCCGCAACTGAATTTCCTTGGAAGAAAGGTATCCTTTAACTGCCAATTACGAATAGACGCTCAATCACGTTAAGAAACAATAGAAGTTATAAAACAGTTGACATTTTTCTTAGTAATTGGATATATTTGCGTGAATGTTGTTCACGGAGAGCGTATTTGTCACAAATTTTAAATGCTTGAAAAGGTTGCTTGTGTGCTTTCATGTAATTGATACTACGCGGGCTGCAACATTTGTTAATTCGTGGTTGGAATTCGGTCGGAGATAGTTTAGATTCAAGCTAATTTATAGTTTAGATTCAAGCTAATTTAGTTGGTTTTGTTACTGCGGTTGTTGTTGAGAAGCACAAAGTGCAGCATATTTGGAGCTTCCAGTAGCCATTCTCAATGGTGTTCTGCTGGTTAATGCCGCATGTAATGATGGCTCTGGAGGAGAGATTTTCAATTCCAAAACCATATTCACCTTTGTTTAAAACCTTTTTTGTACCTAGTTGGAATTTAATACATAAGTAGATTATTCAAGCTATTGGTATAAATTCTAATTGTTTTTGTGAATGTTGCAAGTGGTATCTACTGGAAATAGAACACGAGTCTTATGTTCATCAACGCATTCTGTATGCTGCAGATTTTTAATTGTATAATGAATAGTGGTTCGTTGATGATTACATATTTTGAGGCAATGTCCATTTGTCCTGTGAATAAGCTCCAGATGATTCACAAGTAACTGAAACTTATTTTAACAGATAATATCTTTTCTTTTTGATTGCTACACTTCCTCTACAATATTTTGCTTATACATCATGCTTCATAATAATTGTTCTCTGTCTCCACAATTGGCTCATATATCAGTTATTGTAGACAATATCTGAATCCAGTTTGAAAAGTGGTTCGTTTGCTTATTTGTAGACTTTTGTTGAGATAGAAACTTGTTTTTCTTGGTATTTGATTTTTCCATTAAATCAACTGCAACAGTATATTTAGTTTTTTCTTTTTCATTATCAAACATGCACTCCTGACTTTGTTTCCATGCAATGGCTGCAGGAAGTATAGAGGAGGCATGGTATGATTCATATGCAATATGGGAATCTGACTGTGAGGAAGAATTTCAAAGTGTTCAAGATGGTATGATACATTTTGAGAATCTTATTACTTTTTATCATGTTATATGCTTTTCATATCTTGTGAATTAACTGAAGAACCTTATTTGCAGATGTCTTATCTCTAAATGGTTTTGAAGGTGCATCGATATCAAGTATTGCATCTAGCAGAGATGCTAATGATGGAGACAATAATCCCATGCAGCAGTCTTCTCCAACCAACCAGATACACAAGACCAGGGATCTGTCGGTAGGAAGTTCTGCATGTAATTCTGCGAGTGAGGTTGGTAAGCAGTTGAATAATCTGGCAGTTTCCAATTCTGATTCTGTTGATTCACTGTCAAAATGTGATGGACCATCGAGGGAAGTAAAGCAACCTGTGTTCCTTGACGAAATTTCCTCCTCTGTTGATGAAAGTACTGGTAAGGAGGGAGGAATATTGGATAATTGTGGAATTCTTCCAGGCAATTGTTTGCCTTGTCTTGCTTCTACAGTGCCATCCATTGAAAAGAGAAGATCTTTAAGCTCCAGTCCTCCTAGTGCAAGGAAAAAGTCTGCCTTGAAGCTGTCTTTCAAATGGAAGGAAGGGCATGCCAATAACCCACTGTGTGAGTATCATTGCTCTTAACTTCAAAGTTTTGGGGTTTCTGAAGTACAAATAGAAATAATCAGTTCTTGAGCTCATTGTTATTATTTGTGTTTAATGTTTAGATTTCAATTCATAGTATCAGTAATTTTAACTCACTAGCGTTAGTTCTGCTGTTTGCAGAATAACAGAATGATTTGTGTCAATCACTACATTATTTGGCTTATATGCATTATGACTTTTCTGTAACATGGTAAATCCATAAATTTTCAAGGAATTGAAATTTTGAATATAAGCTAAAAATAGTTTTTCAGAAATTCACAGCTGATTCATGCCGACTGCATTTATTTGAGAGATGAAACTTCACAGACTTTTTAGCCTGGATTTTACGAGAACCAATAATCATCCATAGTTCAGAGGAACAAACTCTTGCAGCTTCTATTATACAATTCCAGTATTCATTTCAGATTTGAAAATTTATGTTGCCTGGTATTTAGTTGATTTAATATGGTTGCGTTATCTGGTCTCAGTTTCTTCAAAGATGATTCTGCAGAGACCAGTTGCAGGTGCCCAAGTCCCTTTTTGCCCCGTTGATAAGAAAATGCTTGATTGTTGGTCAATTATTGAGCCATATAGTTTTAAAGCTCGGGGTAAAAATTATTTCAGGTATGTGTATAAAATGATGGAATTAAATGTTGTTAAATATGCATAAAAATGCATCTTATGATTGAATTGGTGCACTTTGGCAAATCATTGCTAGATTTGTTTTCTTACAGCTTTTTTGTTTCTTTTATTATGTTCCATGGTAGGGACAAGAAGAAGGATTTTGCTCCTAACTATGCTGCATATTATCCATTTGGTGTGGATGTATTTTTAAGTCCGCGAAAAATTGATCATATTGCTCAGTTTGTGGAACTCCCAGCTACTAATAATACATCTGGGAAGCTCCCTCCTATTCTTGTTGTAAATGTTCAGGTATCATTTTCGTTTTTCACTCTCTATAAATTTGTGATATATCCACTGTTTCAGTGATGATAATATCTTGAAAGAGGAAGAATCCTTTTTCTTCCATTTTTCCCTTGCATAACTTTCCTATGCTTGTTCTTGTACTGGTTCTACAGATTCCTTTATATCCTGCTGCAATTTTTCAGAGTGAAGCTGATGGAGAAGGAATGAGTATTGTTTTGTATTTTAAACTTTCTGATAGTTATGCAAAGGAACTTCCGGACCACTTTCAAGAAAGTATCAGAGTAATATGAATCCTATCCTGACTTCCTTATTATCTTTAGTTAAGAAATCCATGAAATTTTGGGGTGCTACACATTGTGATATACTGCAGTGGAACTCATTTTGGTCAATTGAATTGCATTTCTTAAACAGCGGTTAATTGATGATGAAGTTGAAAAAGTCAAAGGATTTCCTGTAGATACAATTGTGCCCTTTCGAGAAAGGTTGAAGATATTGGGCCGTGTTGTAAATTTAGAAGATCTTCATTTAAGTGCTGCAGAGAGGAAACTTATGCAGGCTTACAATGAAAAACCTGTTCTTTCACGCCCCCAACATGAATTTTACTTGGTAAGGTTGCGTTCAAATGCTTAATTTGATTGTATGCAAATCCATTGGTTCTTCGATTTTAACTTGAGTCAATAGGACTAGGTGGGTAATCTTAATTATGTGAAGAAAAATGCTGCTTCTGCAGTCTCATTAAGTGGCATGATCTGTTGGTAGCTATTTCAAGGAAATACATTGCGTTGGCAAAGAGATAACTGCAATTTCCTTGTTACTGACTGCTGCCTTTCCACAGGCACAAAACTACTTTGAGATTGACATAGACATGCATAGATTTAGTTACATCTCAAGGAAAGGCTTTGAAGCATTCCTGGACAGA
>JANITW010000003.1:24832504-24845480 GCA_027564335.1 Erythroxylum williamsii
ACAATGCAACTATCATTTGGAATTCATCCAAATCTCAGCCTCAAATCATATGATTTCTTACATTCCATAGCATCTTGCCATTCATAAACTCTTGCTTTTCTATAGTATCTTACATAGCTAAACGTGATTCATACTTAAGGCTTCTAAGCCCACCATCATACATAAATCACATTTCCTCATCTATAACACAAATCACATACAAAACACTCACTTGATTTCATTTATTATTTCTAAATTTTCACTCCAAGGTTCGGGGTCCAACATAGGTAGTTATTCCAATGACAAGAAACCTACTACAAGTTACATATTTATGTTACAACAAACAAAGCTTTACTTATATGTGAAACTAGTCTAGGTGGTTATTCCAATGACAAGAAGCCTATTACAAGTTACATATTTATGTTAGCTATAGGATTTGTATCTTAGAAGAGATATAAGTAATTTATTATGGCAAATGGTTGAAGCAAGAGTTCATGCCAAGTTATTAAAGAACTTTATTGGAGGGTTTATGATTTTTTATTTAATTTCTAGGCTTATTAAGATTACTATGACAATTAATCTAATGTATTCTTTTACAATAATACAAAAAACATTGATGCATTCTAAGTATGTTATTTTAAAGTATTTTAAGATTAGAGGATGGGTTGATCATAGTGTATATGATTATATTGTCGTCATATACATATGTTAGCTAATCCATTGGCTAAGAGGCTTAGGTTAATATTTTTTTAAAAATATGTATGCAACATGAGTATTATGTTATCTTATGATGTTTTGATATATTGTGAGTTCTATGACTTTTTATCTTACATCTCTATATTACTTAAAATTAATAAACTTATAGATTTTGCACTTACTTACTGTGCTATAATGTTTTAAATATATGCTTGTAGTTATCTTTTTTATATTTGTGCTCATATGATTTTTTTTTATAGATGTGTTATGATTACTAAAAGCAGACAACTTATGTCATGATTGATCTTTATGGTCAATGGTTCTTTAAGAGACGCGTCATCTTCTAATAATTAATCTCTTTATGAGATTAATGGCCTCTCTTAGAGATCATATGTCTTGTTTTAGAATTAATGCTTTGGTTTGAAACTAAACTAATATGGTTATGTATGATTTATAATTTTATATGTCACATGTACAAACAACACCACACCAGTAATACGCCAAAGGATTCATTTAGTGAATTACTTATACATTTGATTATAGGGGTAGTATATGGACTACAACATATTAAAAATCACGGTCCAGTATGAATGGTTCATTGAATTAGATTCTTTATGCTAAGATATTTTTTGAAATTGTGTGTAGACTTATTAAATTTATTATTTGACCTAATTGAGTCATTTTCAAACTATTTTTAAAGAAATGTAAGATTTTTTTTATGTAATTTATAACTAATTAGTCTTTTATTTTATAATTAGGTCAAATAGAAACCTAAAAACCCTTACTTAAATTTTTAGTCATTTTATAGACTGTATTTTTAATATGTTTATAGGGTGTGATATGATTATCGTGTAAGATTAATATAGTACTTTGAGAAGGGTCCAAATCTGTAACTAATTGACAAATACCTCCCTTATCATCTTATAAGTTTAAGTATATAAGAGATTAAATTTACATTATTTATAATCTGATTTAGATTATTAAAAGAGACAAGAAAAGGGTATTAATTTTTTTTATTTTATAGGCATTTCATAACCTGTATTTAACAAATTTCAAAAAATAATAAATTATGTCCGTCAATTGAAGTATTCTTATTCATGTATGAATACTACTGAATGATATTGTAATTTGCTTTTGTTGACCTAAATAATTTATACAAAGAAATCTGAACTTACTAATGCTTTTCAGTGAGTCCTAGGCAGTCATACAGTTATTTTGCATCTCCATGGATCAAAACTTTGTCAAACATTGCGTAGTCTCCTGAAGGATCTTTCCAACCGTGAAATGTCCAATATAACTTCTGAAGCAATCGTATTACCCACTACTGAGTAAGAAATTTTTAGCTACACTTCTATTCTTTTGTGCAAGTGGAAGATACAGAAATAGGAAAATTTGAATCTAATGATGATGAAAGATACAAGGAGACGGAAGACAGACCCTTGTTTTGAGCTAAATTTGAAAATCAAGATACAGCTCCTTACAGGCCTTGAGTAGCTCTAATTGCTCCCGTGAGATATGGCTGATACAGATGCAGTGGGGCTTGTAACATCTCCTTCTACATCATCAAAGTTGGCTTTCCCAGACAAGATGCTAATAGCTGTTTGAGCAACTTCAGCAAACCAATCATCCTCAGGTAAAACGCTGCCAACACAACATATTCATCATGGTAAAGAAAACAGAGAGCTTGGTTTACAAATCAAGAAATATGTTTGCAATGAAAGCTGGTTGATGTTTTTCATCAGGATTTTATGCACCTGTAAGGATCAACTCCACTAGCAGACAAAACTTCAATAGCTTTCCCTATGATGTCCTTGATTACTTGATGCAGATGCCTAGATAAGTATCGACCTTGGGATGCGAAGAGGAGCACAAACTCCATGTCCAAATATAACTGGTAGAATGTGAGAAAATGTGAAAAGTAATTTATCTAACAATTAGAGCGATATAAAGCAAAATCTATACATTGAAGAACGGGTGTTCAGAGATTTCACTACTTGCTATACCTGTTGAAGGCCTAGTGGACCCAAGGGCTTCGGCCCTGCCTCAATTTCCTCCCAGAAGGTCTGATCATCGGAAAGCCAAAGGATGACTGTCTCAGTGAGCCTCATTAACAAAACAGTTGCAAACCTTTCCCGACCTACAAACATATCTGTTGCTATGCTAGCCATCCGAGTCAATTTTGTAAATAGTTCCTGAACGAAGACATAGTTTATAATGTGTTTAAGAGTTCTTCAGAAACAAAATCTATTTAACATTGAAGTCAAAAATTCTTTCTGAAAAAATAGCATTATCTCTCCAAATGCTAAATTATTGAGCCAATTTTCGGTAAAGTTGATAGAAGAACAATTTTCATCTGCACTGATTTCTACAAGTTGACGTGTTAAAACTAGCACATAATATAGGAAATCATGGTCCAACATGACATGCATAAGAGTTCTTGTTAGGAGTAGAACAATTATTTCACCAAGATGATCCTGGAACGCTTTAGGTTTAAGTTAATGGCATCGACAGGTAGCGACTGATACAATTGAGAAGATGGATAACTCTGATAAAATTTGTATTTTCATGTCTTCTAGGTGCCTAAAAAACCAGGACCAATTCAATTTTCATTCTCATGGTTTAAAACCAATAAATTATGTTAGATGAATGGAGATTTATAAATCAAACTAAACTACCTGAAATATTGGAGATGGAAACCAATCGGGCTCCTCTGTGTGATCATCCATACTCGTATAAATATGTGAATTTAGGCGGATTTCACCATCCTCTGTAAAGATGAGTTCAAGAGCATGTTGTCTGCAGAAGCTATCTCTCAAGCGATCGGTTGACCGTTGAAGCTTCTTTTTCCATTCCCTGTGGTCTGGAAGACGATATTGCTTATCTGAAGATCTCCTTGGATGTTCATCCATTCTGCCCGGCAACGGCAAAAGCTTCATCGCAGCACGTGGAAGCAACTCCTCTGCTAATGAAGATGCATTAGCTAGTAGAGCTATCTGCTGAGCTTCATTTTCTGCCGTCCTGACAATTTTATGGCCAGAACCTTCCAAGTGTTCTTCATGCTCCACAGAACCAGGTAATGCATGTATCAACAAATTGACGTAGTTATTGAAAACTTGCAGAACACCTTCTAGAGCAGGACCTTCTAGCTGAAGGCTCTCAAGAGGCCCCACATCATCGAGAAGTTCCTGAATTTGGTGGACTCAGAATTGATCAACTCTGAATTACAACAATGTAAGAAAGAGGCCATAGCTTGGTGTAATATAACTCAGCAATCGATTTTTTTTGGTGAAAGAACAGAAACGAATGTTGGAGGGATTGCCGCCTTAAAACTAGTTAAAAAGATACCCTCTCTTGCAAGATTTTATTTTTGACTAGGCCTCATGCAGCCAAAATACAAATCCAAAAACGAGATAAACTTTCAAATTCAGAACTGGTTACACCCATCAGATGGCCATGAAATTGATTAATGGTGTTTCAAGACTGTGGAAGAAGGAAATAAAGCAAAATGCTGTTCCGGTGTTGCTAGAAAAAGTCCTAAACTAAGGAGGAAGTGAATCACCTGAACCATCGAATTAAATCTGTTGGCACTGCTTGAAAGCTTTGGCAGTGATGCCATTGTATTAGCAACAGGTGCTATAGAAGTGCGTCCACTAACTGGTTGGTAACTAACAGACCAGTCATCTGCAGCAGCCAGTGCAGCACTGGTCCTTTCAATTTTTTTTAAATTCGCACTCAATGCCTGCTCAATACAGGTCTTGAAATGTCTCAGTAAGACAGGGGAGAGAGACAATCCACGAGCTTCTAGCAAAGAACAATGACCAAAACTTATCTGAATACATTCAGCGGCGACCCTTAAGCCCCCCGAGGCTGCTGAAGAAGCTAGAACATGCCTCTTTAGGATAAGAGCAAACATTTCGGTCTGTTTGACAGCCCAAGTTACAAACTCAGATGCATATGACGTTTCCTCCCCGAAAGCTGCCAGAGAGTCCCTTGCTGCCTGTGCAATGGTTGAAAAGACAAGCTGTGAAAGTGCAGCTGTATATGATCCTGCATATGCTACCTTCGATGAGCGAAGAGCCTGCATGTTAGACTGCAACTTCCGGTGGTGAGAATTAAGTAACAACGTGTGGGCACGAGGACCATCTCCAAGTTTCTTTAGAGCCATGACAGCTGAACGAAGCTCGGATCCACGAGTTTGGCTAATAGTATCTGCAAGTTGTTCAGATAGTTTTTCTCTCTTTTCTCTGACTGCATTCTGCAACAGAGTAAATCCCGTCGGACTCAATGAGAACTTATCAGCTTCTCTTAGTATTCCTTCTCCTTTTTCAACGGTGGACATAACTTCATCCACTCTCCTATCAGCCAATAAAGTTTCAAGGGCATCTAGTAATTTATATACCCAATCCTCTTCTGCGCAAAGTTTCTGAACCTCAGACTTTGACAAGTCCTCTTCTAGTGAGTCGTCACCTTCAGCCCACAACGAATCAATGCGAACACGTTCAGATAAACCATGAACCAGAGCTGCCTGATTGGATAGGTGATTTCTCATCGAAAGTAGCTGCACCTCAAGGTCTGATATCTCCTTTGATGTCCTGCAATTGGAAAGAACATGCACAGTACTTTGAGTCATGCCCACCAACAATGTAACACAAAAATGGCATGCCCAGGTCGCGCTTAAAGATGAGTACATACACCAAAATCATACTGGCAAGTCTTCCCTACTCCTACTTGCCATCGCATATCAAAAGTTTGGGAAATTTCAGTCTGGCTAAACTCTACAAATAGTACAAAAAGATGAAATACTCTTCTCTATTCTGGTTATTAAACACACGAGAAACAGAAGAGAAACCTTAAAACTCATTTTTCACTGAACAAAGAGGACCAACGATCCCCACCTTATGAAAGCAGCATAATTGGCATAAACACATTTACGCATTTCTTCGGCAGACGCCCTCTTGAGCTCGTTAAGACCGGAATAGAGGTGCTTTATTTCCTGCCCCCAACAAAAAAAAAAAAAAAACATAAACCATAAACAACAATCCCCAAATTCTGAATATCCTATAAGTGATACTACACCATCAAAATATTGAACCTCGACCCATTGGCCACGGCGATGCATGCACCGAAAACACTGATTGAAACATGTCTCTCTATACTGTATGGATAATTGAAGATCAATGATACGACCATCATTTTAGTTGGCATACAAGAACATATAGGCAACGTTTACCGTAACTATAGAAGTAAGAAGTACGATGGCAACGTAGATATTTCCATAATTGAATATAGTAAGTGTACCTTTTCGTTTATGGTTTGGCATTTAGAGGCGACGTAAGCATCTGGATCAAAGCTGGAGCTTTTAAACGCTTTCAGGCGATCGCTGAGCGAGAGATTCTCTTCCAAGTCGTCTCCGATACTGAGCGTTCTAGGCATTTCTTAGGGTCAATTCACTTTCTCCACTATCTCTATCTCTATCTCTATCGTACACAAAGAAAAAAGATCAGCGAGAGAGAAGACATAAACAGGAGATCTCAATCTGATTCGATTCTAACCATGCATGAAATGAGAACTAATTACACGTACGACTCGCTCTCATCAGTTTTAATTCAGTTGACCTTAAAACGACGCCGGATTTAAAAGACATTTTTCATTATTTACTTCTGCATATTTAAAAGACAGATATTAAAAGCAAGTTAAAAAATATTTAGCTTAACTTTCTTTTCAAACAACAGAAAATTAAAATTATTAATAAATAAAAATTCATGAGGATATTATTATTTAATCAATTCAAAACAAAATAGGCATATGGAATAATTATACAAACTGTAAATTTTTACTTAAAGCGTTTGTTGTACGACTGTTGGATTATATGTATTAATAACATTAAATAAACTGAGATATTGGTGTTACGTTGAATTGATTTCTTTCACTAAATTACAAAATGATATATCCTTGTTGAATATCAAAAAATATTCAACAAGGATATAATATCAAAAAATATTGGTGTTACTAAAATATTTTAGGATTAAATATCAAAAAATTCAAACTTTCGTTAATTTTTTAATTATAATTCGAACTTTAAAAATGACAATAAAATGCTCAAAATTTTAATTTATTTTAATTCTAGCTAGACGTTAGTTTTATCGTTACCTTTGCTAATGTAACATTGATTTGTGTTAATGGGCTCTCCTTAATCAAACATGCCATCAAATTTAATAGGTTTGAGTTTGATTATTGAAATGACGACGTTTCAGGCAGTCATTTTCTCAAACTTAAATTCCTAATTTTCTCTTACTCACTGACACTCTCATTCTCACACCCTCGTTTTCTCAGACTTAAATCCCTAATTTCAAGTGAATGTTGTCCTCAATCAAGTTGTCATTCTTTTGTAAGATAGCTTATACATATATATAAAGAGAGTCACCCTTAATTCTAGAAAATAAGTTGGTTCTTTCGTTGTAGTCTTTTCCAAAAGCTAATTGATTAGCAAAACATAAGAAATGAAAGTTTAAATGGAAAAGAGTATAGAATGAGTCAAATCCAAACATTTCAAAGCACTTAATAGTGCACAGGGGACATGCTCCTTAATAACTTCATATAATGAAGTATATGGCTATTAGAAATGTCATCTAACCACATATCTATAGTTTTGTAAATTTCACCACGATGATAATGTTCTTTACAGGGAAAGAAATCTCATGAAATAAAGACAAATCAGATGGCATTGATTTTAAAAAGAAGTGTTAAGGGCGTTAAAAAATTCACCAACCTAAAATCATAACTTGCTAGCTCTAACCTGCTTCACTTCTGTATCATAAAAATCATTAATTACATTATCATATAATGATCATGAATCATCAGTCTCATTTTGTTTTTTGCCTGTCTTACTTTCTTCAACACAAACTGTTGCTTTTGTCTTGGTCTCTTTGTCAAAAACTGTATCCTCTACCCTTGACTCAATTAACTTAGTCTTCCATCTCATACTAATTGCCCCTACCTACTCAGCAAATGGAATTTTGGAGATGGGTGAACTGCAAATTTCCTCACAAGTTTCATAATCGCTAGCAAAAATGTGTCCACCTTCCAAAAGTTTTGATAAAGGATGCAAAACTAAGATTGGATCGTTACTTCTCTTCAAGGATTCTGTCAAATATATAAACTTGAGAGAACGATTGCCAGTATAATTAAAGATTGAGAATAAAGAAAAAAGGTATATTAAATGAATGCAAAAGGCTCTGCTCCTTTCATTATTACCTAAGGACAAGATGGTTACAGTAAAAACAAGATCTGTTGACACGTATACAACAACCTACAAGCTAAAAGAGTAATCTACACGTAACCTATTAGGTTGGTTACTGTACATATTATAATATACAAATATGCTTATTACAATAGCATGCATGCATAATGTTCATCATTAGCACTGCATATATCACTCATTCTCATTCTCGTTATTATGCTCAAACTCTTCCCCTCAAAAGAAGGGGTACTGGGCAAACCCCAAGTTTGTCTCTGAAGGAAGTAAACTTAGAGCGACTTAAAGACTTCATTAAACCATTAGCTATCTACTCAAAAGAAGATAAGTATGAGACTATGAATTGCTTAGCTAAAACTTGATCTCACACAAAGTGGACATCAATCTTTATATGCTTTGATCTAGCATGAAAGACTGGATTTGGTGCTAGTGCACCTGCGCTCAAGTTGTCACACCAAATTATGGGAGATCTCTTTAAAGGGAACTATATTTCTTGCATGAGGGACTTTATCCAAACTATTTCAGCAGCCACATTGGCTAGAGTTTGATACTTCGACTTTGTGCTTGATCATGACGCTACTCTTTGCTTCTTGGATAACCACGAGATCACATTTCACCAAGATATACACAGTACCCAGCCATGGATTTTCTATCACCGATATTAGTTTCCTAATCTGCATCCAAAAAATCATTGATGTCAAGAAAGTTAGATCGCTTGATATCTAATCGAAGATTTTTAGTCCCTTTCAGATATCTCAATACTCGTTTGACTCCTTGTTAATGTTAATGTTGTTATGTGGGTGAAGACATAAACTGACTCCACGTATTCACTGAGTATGAAATATCTAGTCTTATGTTAGTTGAATATTGAAGTCTTCTAATTGCTTTTCGAAATTGAGTAGCATCACGCATAGGTTTTCCATTTAGGATTGACAAGTATCTTCCAGTGACCATTGGAGTAGGATAAGGTTTACCATCTTGCATTTTGAATTTCTATAAGAGATCTATGATGTATTTGTCCTAACTAAGAAATAGCCCATATTCATTCCGTATTACTTCAACTCTTAAGAAGTGATGGAGTGAGATAAGATCCTCCAAAGAAAATACTTCATTGAGTTGTTTGATAAATGTTTTCATTATGTTTTGGTCATTACTAGTTAAACGTATGTCATCAACATATATCAATAAAAGCACAATCATTGATCCTTCTCTATAGATGAACAAAGAGTTGTCACTTTTTGCATTGTGAAAGCCCCACAATACCATAACAGAGGATAGTCTATCAAACCATACCTGTGGAGCTTGGCGTAGCCCATATATAGCCTTAGTGAGTTTGCTTACAAGATTTGGTTTGTTAGAATCCTTGAAGCCTTCTGGTTGACTCATGAATATTGTCTCTTGTAGAAAATCATTGAGAAAAGTATTGTTAATGTCGAGTTGCCTTAAGTCCCAGTCGAAATATATATCAATGGCTAGTATTATCCTCACTGTAGAAGCTTTGACGACAAGACTGAATATTTCATGAAAATCCTCACTAGGGCATTGCTGAAACCCTTTTGCTACTAACCTTGCTTTTCTCTTTAATATTTTTCCATCACCTTCATACTTATTTTTAAACACTCATTTACAATCTACTACATGTTCTTTGCCCAGAGAATAGAACTAATGTCCATGTTTTGTTATGAATCAACGCATCATATTCATCCTGCATTGCCCTTTTCCAATGAGTTGATTGTAGTGCTTCGTTCACTGAACTTGGTTCATAATCTTCATTCCTTAATGCTAATCCAATAAATGGGACCTTGGGCTTGAATATCCCAATTTTGCTCCTCGTTATCATATGATGACCTGTAGTTATGTCTTGTTGTTCAACTTTAAGATCTTCATTTATTTCACATTTAAGGAGTTAAGTTTAACGGATATGTTTTTATTCGAGTAAGCTTGGCTATTGAAATGACATTGAGTTCATTGTGTCTATAGTAGAGTGTTGAGGAATAATAGAATATTAGACTCGTTCTTCTAATTGTGCCAATGCTTGTTGATTAAGCAGTGAGAACAGAAATGTTGGCTTGACTTTTGTGATTGGTTCTTGTTTGGTGTTAAGAAAGCCATGCTCAAATGGAAACTCATATTCATTAAATATGACATGTTGAGAGACACATATTTTTCAAGTGGGTCCTAGATATTTATACCCCTTGTGAGAACCTCCATAATTAAAAAAAAACGCACTTGGTGATATGAAACTAAAGTTTGTGTTTGTTGATGGTTTTAGAATTGGATAATAGGCGCACCTGAAGGGCTTCAATTTTTAATAGTCAGGTTTCTTACAAAAGAGAGTGTAGAATGGTGAATGATCCTACAAAACAGTAGTGGATAAGCGATTTATTAGATAGACAATAGTATTGAATGCTTTCCACCAATAAGCAAAAGGTATCTTAGCTTGAGCCAATAAAGTTAAGCCAAGTTCCACTATATGAAAATGTTTTCTCTAAGCTCTTCCATTATATGCTAAGATATATAGACACATTATTCAAAATTCAATCGCAATATTTAAATTTGTAAGAGCTCTGAACTCTCCCCCTCTATAAGAACACCTTTTTTATTTTTTTAGTCAAATTGGTTTTCAATCAAAATTTTGAAGTGAAGAAATATATGAACCACTTCTTCTTTGCTTTTTAGGGGGAAAATCTAAGTATGCCTGCTAAAATCATCTAGGAAGTGAACATAATATTTGTAGCCATTTATTAAGTTAATTGGAGAAGGACCCCACACATTTGTATGAATTAACTCAAGCGGATGCTTGGCATGAGACTTAGACAATTTGAAAGGAAGTAAATACAACTTCCCTTACTGACATGCTTCACAGGAAATAAGTTAGTTTGCTCTCAACATTAACATTCCATTATTGCAAAATTTTATTTAAAGTTCTAATAGATGGATGTCGAAGCTTTCCATGCCATCGTTCCTTCCAAAGGTTAGGAATGTTGAACTTGAATATCCCTATTTTTGCACTATGTTTGCTTTGTATTCTAGTTGGTCAATTTTGTAGAGGTCATCATCGAGTTTCCATTACAATAGCACTTCCCCTGTCTTGTTGTCCTTTACAAAGCAAACAAAATCAGGAAATTCAATTCATGAAAATATTGTTTGTTGTTGTTAAGTTGGATACACTTAACAAGTTCTTAGCAATGTAAGGTACATGAAAAATCTCTTTAAATTTTACGGGTTGTTTTGAGAGTATCACATTTGATCCAATATATTTAGTTGAAAGATGTCTTCCATTTCCAGCAACCAGACTTTCCTTACCATCATATTCAATTGTATCTGTACTTGGCTTGGATTATTGGTAACATGATGGTTGGCACCACTATCAACATACCAGTTTTGATCTTTAACGGTGGATGGTGATGCTACAAATGCTAAGAAGTCTTGCTTGAATTAAAAGGATGACATTCCATGTAGAATCGATCAAAACGATAAAAGCAATTGATTGCAATGTGTCCTATCTTACCACATACTTGACAAATAGGCTTATTAGATAAACCTCCTTGACCACGACCTCTTCTATCACTATGAGATGACTTAATTAAAGAGCCTCTCCATCCTTCGCGACCTTATTTAGTAAGAAATGGTAGTGAATCTGATTTTTGAGTAACATTGGCAGTGGGGGAACCTAATCTGCAGGCAATTGAGTGCATTAAGCTACTCAAGACAACTCTCAAAAGAAAGCAAAGAAGCCTATGAGTTAATCCATGTTAGATCTGATTTTTTAGTTAATTAAATCATAATAGCATTATAATCAGAATCCAATCCTGCTAAAACTTGAGTACACAAATTAGATGTGAAAACAGAGTTCCCAATAAGTGCCAAGTTATCTTAGATGGATTTCATTTTTCTTAGATATTCACCCATTTTCATGGATCCTTTATGAGTTTATTGGAATTCACCTTTAAACATAGTGACCCGCAAGCATGTATGTGCACCAAACAGGTTCTTAGTATTGCTTCAGAGCTCCTGAGATGTCTGGCAGTGAAGAAATTGAGCTGCTATATCTATTGTTATAGAGTTATATAGCCATCCAAGCAAAAGTTGGTTAGTGGTAATCCATTCCTTAAATTTTGGGTTAGCCTTTCCTGCATTATCGGGATGATGTTAAGCTGGGATGCTCTGGTGCCATTGATGTAACCTTCTAATTTATTGCCAAGTATCGTTAGTACGATCATTGATTTGCATAATAGATAGTTGCTTCTATCCAACTTGATAGAGCATTAGTTGAATCCACTAATAAGAAGTACTAGCTGATGACGATTAACACTAATGGGGAGTGTCATAGCGTAAGATGAAAAGCTCTAATACCAAAATAGAGAATAAAGACAAATGGTATATTAAATGAATGCATAAGGCTTTGCTCCTTTCATTAGTACACCACTGTATATAAGGACAAGTTGGTTACAGTAAAAAATGATCTATTGACATGTATACAACAACCTACAACCTACAAAGAGTAATCTACATGTAACCTATCAAGTTGGTTACCATTGATATTATAATATACAAATATGCCTATTACAATAGTATAGATGCATAACGTTCATCATCAATGCATCATATATCACCTCTTCTCATCTTCGTTATTCTACTAAACTATTAGGGATGTAAGCTTGAGAGACCAAGGGTGTGAGAGTGAGAGTGAGAGTGAAAGTGAGAGTGAGTGAAAGGAAATTAGGGATTTAGGTTTGAGAGAACAACTGCCTGTGTAATTCTCTAAAAAAATGAAACGACGTCGTCTTAGTTCTATAATGAAACAACGTTGTTAATAATCAAACTCAGACTTGCTAATTTCATTGATGCATCTGATTAATAAGGGTCTATTGACACATGATAGTATTGTTAGAGTAGTGCCCTAAAGGCAATCCCCTTTAGCGCATTTTGTTCATAGTCATGTACAGACTATATGAATAAATAAAGAAAAGGCATATTTCATTTATTTGATGTTCATTTTATTATGAATTGATAGTGATCATTTTAATCAAATTAATGAAGTCC
>JANITW010000003.1:24864446-24884981 GCA_027564335.1 Erythroxylum williamsii
CAGGACAGCGTCAGTAGGACTCTAGCTCCCGCGATAGACTTTTCCTGCAGTGAGAGTTCGTGATCAAGTGCAGCGATGGATCACAGGTCGGTCAGCTGGAGTGACTTCTTTTGGGGCAGTATTTTTTTGGGATGACCTTGTATAGATGTTTTTATCAGTTTCCCTTTTTGAGATACTGTAATTGGCCTGTAGGGGACTGATAGACTGGTCTATATTTTGGGATTGATGTTGTTATTGAAAATGATGAATTATGGTTTTAAATTTCAGTGAATTTCATTATGCGGTTTATTTATATTGATGCCATGCGAGTGTTTAGTGATCGTTTGCGATCGTAGCACTTCCTTACTGTGGGATATGCATCGGAACGACCCACGGGCGTCCCGGTGTGTACCCTACGGTGAGGGGGCGCTACATTGACGTTCCAGTTGTTGCTCTATAACAAATAACATGCACATATATCACAATTTGCACAATTAAGAGTATTCAATAATGCAGATGCATGAAATGAATTATGTACAATGCATGTTCATGATAATTTTGGGTAATTTCCATCACAAAATCGATCCCATATCAACCTCATATGAGTATAACTTATACTTAGGTTTATGCCTAACTAATACCATTGAATACACAATTCGTTTCTCATTGAATCACTTCAGATTTTTTCAAGATACCCCTTTCGGGTCTACTGTTCATGTACGATCAGAAGAGGCAAATTAATTAATTTCGTCAAACTCTCAACTACAAATATTCTCCAAATATTAATTTCGTCAAAATCACTTAATTTGGTTCAGCAATGTGAAAGTTATACTCCAAATATTCTCGAGCTGCTTTTATTCTAAGTCAATACCCTATACTCAACTTTCATCCAAATATTAAAACCCTTAGAGTCCGATTTAAAATTTATTTCTTCACATAATTTGTAGCCCTATGTTTGTAATTTACTCCAAGTCAAAAATCATCTCATTTGGAACTCTACAGATCAAGATATCATCAAAATACTAAAGTTTGTTTAGTAGAATAACACCAGTTCATACTATTTAAGGGTACACTCACTGTACCCATTCCACTTTTTCACTAAATCTTACTGAATTAGATTCATAGGGCTATGGTTTTTGGTAGAGATGTAGAGCAATGTCTTACAAGTCCAATGGTTCAAGAATCAAGTCATTTGGATGTCTAGAGAGGATGTTATGACCAAAAGAAACAACTATGTTCATGACCTCAATCGTCTTATTTTGCTTCGTCTTACTTTGTACAGTAACTTTGTCTCACTTTGTACAGTAACTTCATCTTACTTTGTACAGTAACTTCGTGTTACTTTGTACAATAACTTCGTCTTAGTTTCTATCATCTTACTTTGAACAGTAACTTCGTCTTAGTTTCTATCATCTTACTTTGAACAGTAACTTTGTCTTAGTTTCTATCGTCTTACTTTGAACAGTACTTCGTCTTAGAATGTACAGTAACTAAGACGATGCAACATTATAACTTGTAATGCTCTTATCTCTAAACTCCAATATCTAAAATTTACAAACTTTATACCGTTGGAAAGTTGGAAAAATCATCTACAACTTCCAAAGAGACAATTTTTCCAAAATCTGTTTAGATCAATCCAGATTTTCTCTTGAAATCAGAATACGAATTTTACATTCATCTTCCAATGTACTGCACCCAGTTCTCACTTCATGTCAAATTTTGAGACTCTTAGAGACAGAATTGAAATTCAATGTCTTCATACGAAATATATCCATATATCTTTAGGTTAATCCGAATCAAGAATCATCTTGTTTGGACAACTAAAAAAAATGTTATAGCTAAAAGATTGAAACAAATTCAATGAACATTTTGCCGATTTTCCAACATTCAATATTCTACAACACCTAATTGCCAATGATCTTTAAAAACACTAAATTAACACCATAACCAAAATTTTCATCCCCAACAACACAGTATTTTTGGACAACCACGTAAATGCCATTTTCCATGCAAATGATAGTAACTTATCAAATTTATTTCATAAATCCCCTAACTCTAAAGGATTTATTCACTACTTACCTGCTGAAACTCCAAAATTTTCAAGCCCTAAACTCCACACAATTTCTGTACTTCACTGAGTACAATGACCAGCTTTCGATTTGTTTTAGGGTAGAGGACACAAATGGCAAAGTAGGTTTGGAGTAGGAAAGGAAAAGCATAAAAAAATCTCTTAGGAGGTGTTTGATGGAAAACACGGTGTATGGAAAGCAAACTTGAAGAAGATAATGATGAAGAAAGAACTTAGACATAATACTTAACCTATCAACTCTCAGAGAACAGTAGCCTACTTCTAGCAAAAGTACACAGCCTAAGAGATAATTGTCACTTCCCTTACATCAAGCTCCAACTTAGGTTCTTTTGAAACTAACTCCCTTTAACTCTCATTTTTACAATACAACTATCATCTTTACAATCCAATTTTTCTCAATATTCTTTTGATTCCTTTTTTCATAAAAATTCCAAAAATTCTAAAATTATTCCTAAATTCACCAAAATTCAAAATAATACAATTCTATTAACTCGTAAAATTTCCATTGTAAGAACATTCATAATTGTCCAAAAAAAATCACAAATCAATCCCTTTATACCCAGAATATCAATGAATGCATGTATAGACATAATCAGGTGCAAAATATCGCTATTTACTTGTATGAGCCTGTCATATTATGCATGAACATGAACAAGCATTTCTTATCTCTCATTGACCATTCATATTTACTATTCTAACCTTCCTACAGATAATGGGATGTTACACTCGAGATCTCTCACAATTCTGAAGGTTGTTATCTCTCTCAGGCTAAGTATGTTGCTGACTTACTTTCTCGAGTTGGCATCATTGATAATAAAATAGTGTTTACCCCCTTAGAGTTTAATTGCAAACTCACACCTCGTGATGGATCCCCTCTTGATGAACCCTACACTTTATCACCAATTCATTGGGAGTCTTATTTATCTCACTATTACTCGCCATGATATTGCTTATGTTGTTCATCTAGTTGGTCAGTTTATATCTACTCCTCAGTGAACTCATTTCTCCGCAGTCCTTCATATACTTCGTTATATTAAAGGTACACTTTTTTAGGGTTTCCACTTTTATGCAAGCTCTTCTTTGTTATTCTTTGGCTACTCTGATGCAGATTGGGTTGGTGATGTGACAAATCGTTGCTCTATGACAGGTTATTGCTTCTTCTTAGGTAACTCTCTCATCTCTTGGCATAACAAAAAACAAACTATCATTTCTAGTGTTGAATCTGAGTATCGTGGCCTCGTTGATGCTACCTCTAAATTACTTTGGTTACGATGGTTATTAATTAATATGGGTGTCATTCATTCCTCTGCCACTATTCTTCATTATGATAATTCCAGTACCATCCAGATTTCTCATAATGATATTTTTCATGAATGTACCGAGCACATTGAAACCGATTGTCACTTTGTCCACCATCATGTGACACATGAAACCATTTGTTTGGTTCATGTTTCATTTGTTGATCAGACAATAGATATTTTTATGAAAATATATCTTCTCGCTCGCTTTCAAGATCTATTAAACAAACTCAAGTTGGCATCTACTGTACCACCTTGAGTTTGAGGGGAAAAGGGGTGTTAACATGTACTCAATTGTAAATTTGGTAGATATCTTGATTATAGGGATTGATAACTTAATTGTAGGGATTTTGGATAAGATTGTAGCTTGATCAACTTTATTTTCTTGTATATATATGTTATGTTTGTATAGGAACTATCAACTAATTCTACAAGATTTCGATTCTCTCTCTTTTGTTAATAGTAAACATGCTTTTGATCTCTTTCCCAAGGTCTCAACTATCCATCTCTTGTATGCTATCTCTTGTATGCTTATGAGAGTTAATGATTTTTCTTCATTTTTAATGATGTCACATAACACTGCCTTGTTATTTTAAGGTATTCCTTTACCTCTGATGAGGCACAAGATAGGCCTTCTCAAGATAGCATTAAAGGTTACAAGTCTTTATACTGGATGAAACTTAGACATTATTGAAGTTTGTCTTGGGTGCTTCCCAACTTTAGCGGAATGGAGACTTTTCCTTCTATGAGCATTTGCACTCCTCTAAACACAAAGAGAGGCATCATCATGAGTCTCAAATGGAAAAGAAACATGCCCAAGCATATGAAAGAGTTATACAATAGTATATCCACAAAGTTATCATTGTCTATAAGTACTTCAACTATATTCGCAAGCAAAGAACATACTTAAGGTATTTTTGGCACTTTTAGTTTGTGGAATAGTGATCTTAATGTTATTGACAACAGTCATTCACATGAAATTGAAACATAATTTGTTAGATATTTCTCATACTTTTATAGTTGGTCTTTTCAATCTCACTACTCGTATTTGTAACGATAACATGTTTTCCTTTTAATAATACTAAGTTAAGATCCAAAATACTTAATTGAAAATGAATTTATTTGCATCATTAAGAGAAGTTCAAATCATTAAAGACGTTAATAGAAGAAGCACGCAAATGTAGAAAAAAAGGTGTCAATACATAGATACCTAATAAATTATCGAATTTGTACAATTAAACATTAGAATATACTACAAGTTTCCTTTACTTAAACTCAACAATATATTATCACAAGTTTGATGCCATAAAAACTTTATTAGGCAATCAAATGAACCTCATCAAACACAATTGATATCTTTGGATACATCACATATTTGACAAGCAAATATTAATTTTCTTTCATTATGTTTATTAATCATAAAGCATTAATTTAACTATGGGTAAATTTTAAAATTCTATCAATTAATAAACGCTATTTATATAAATAACTAATTTGATAATAGACACTAATATTTATGAATAATGGACTATTTATACACACAAAAAATAGGTGAATTAGTTTAATCACTTTACGGTTTAACAACAACCCCTTTATAATGCCATGTATAAATTCAACACATAACGCATTATTTTTAATCTCAATAATAATATATACATAAATATAATACGAGGATGTTAATAAAAATAATAAAACACACAACATCATAATAAAACAAAAAATAAGGCATTAAATTTCGAAAAGAGAGAAAAACCAAGGAAAGAAAGGTTATAAGTTTTACGATAAAAAGGAATTTCAACCACCATCTTTGAGTAGCAGTTAATAAAGTTGTGTTTAAAAGTGACGTCACTCGTAACACTTCGTTTGAAGAACTTGACAATTGCCCTAATTTTGTAAATTTACGCACACATGTGCTTAAACAAGTTCTACTTGAAAATGCACCAACAATAATGCTAGTTTGAAAAGACACCAATAGGTTATGGGTCCACAACACTTCCAGGGCTTTAAAAAGGACTTGTGTAGAGTTTATGTTTGATTTTAATTAAAACAAAATATGGCCAACGAAATAGAAACCTAAATCTAAATGCCGTGATTTTCATTTTCACATGAACTTAATCATAATAATTATCGATCAAATTGGGCAATTAATCATAATAAAATAATATTTATATTGAAATATAATTCTCAAGTTTTTGATAATAAAAAAACATACTTAAATATGGATATGATATTTTTAATTTATTAAAACAGAAAACAACTTAAATAAAAGTATTGTTTGAGTTAAGTTTATTAATTAGGATTTTTAATATATTTAAATAATAATATTTGAGTGTTTTATTTTTGAATGAAAAGCAATCGAGTTCAAAATCAAAACCCAACATGGGTGATAGTGACACCCAGCGCATAGTGTTCTTGTCTTTTCGTCTGCGTTCTGACCAATTAACTAGAAGTGCCTCCTTCGTCACGTCAAATCTTCATTTTGAGTTATTATATTTTAATTTTATTTTTATATTTATATAAAATTTATGATAATATATAAATAAAATATAATAAGTAAAATAGAAGATTTGAAGGCCCTCGTTCGAAATGCTGATGACAATCAACTTAATAATTTTTATGATTATTATAATTAATACAAATTAAATTATCTTTATAAATGCAACATTTTAATTTGTAATTATTTATTTTGATCACTACTATTTTAGTATTTTTTTTCCCAAAGGACTTTCAACTTAAATGCTAAAAACATTTTATCAACCCCACAAAATTTCATTATGGAGTTATCTGATGCTGGAAAAGAATTCAATGATAAGTTGACCTATACTCAGACTCAGAATTGAGGTAAGCGTTTTTTCTTATTAACAGTCTCATTCGTTTCAACGTTATTATTTATCAGTTTGCTCTTTCTATATGTATAATAACTTTCTGACAAAGTAGAACTGTCTAAGTGTCAATGCAAATTAAAACCTCCAAACTTGAATCTGTTTGGAAACGTGTCTTGTTTCTTGCGACTCGTATGAGGATTTTGAACATGGGTCTTACACAAAGATTTGTTCTTGTCTAAATATTTGCACGATCTTTCTGTTTCCTTTTAATGGCGCTGAAATCCGCCTGAATTCTCCCTAATAAATCTCCTGTAGATTCTCTGCCTTTACCGCGTTGCTTCTTATTTATTACAAATTTTTGCACCCAGTGTGAAACTGTTTATTTCACTGCTGCAACGCACGACAATGAAGCGAGCCAAGTTCGAACCTTTAGTGCTGCAGAGTCGAGTCACATTGATCCAGATGCTAGTGGCTGCCCTTTTTGTGTACCTTCTCTTCGTGGGCATTGAAATTCCTCTTGTTTTCGGAACTGGGTATGGCTCTCATAGGCCTTTTGTTTTTGACGGCCAACGACGGCTGATCGGAGCTGACTCACAAAGCCGGCGATTTTCTGACCACATTCCGGAGAGACGAATGCTGGAGGTGATTCAAGTGTCTCGTCTTTTCTTTAATGAAACTGTTTTCGATAATGGTGGCAGTATCGATGAGTTCACTGTGCTGCATAAAGCTGCGAAACAAGCTCTATTGTCTGGCAAGAAGCTCTGGGACGAAATGATAAGCTCAAAGCTAAACGAGCTTAGTGAGAATAAAACTGACAAGAGAACCGAGAAGTGTCCGGATTCGATTGTTTTATCCGGGTCGGATTTTTGGACCCGGAACAGAATCATGGAGCTACCTTGCGGGTTGACTCTGGGTTCGCACGTAACGGTGGTTGGAGAGCCAAATTGGGCACACCCAGAGGAAGACCCCAAAATTACATTGGTGAAAGAAGGAGAAGGTGCGGTGATGGTCTCCCAGTTTGTGATGGAGCTGCAGGGGCTTAAGACCGTTGATGGGGAGGACCCACCAAGGGTTTTGCATTTTAATCCCAGATTGAAGGGTGATTGGAGTGGGAAAGCTGTGATTGAGCAGAACACTTGCTACAGAATGCAGTGGGGGACTCCATTGAGATGCGAGGGGTGGAACTCAAGAGCTGATGAGGAAACTGGTGAGTTCTTTTGGTGATATTTCTTATGCGGGGGTTCGTTTAAGACTGATTGTTGTTGGCTTTGCAGTTTTGTGCGTAACCGTAATTTTACTGATTAAAGAGAGTGTGTTCGAGGATTGTTTAGAGCTGTTGAGAATGATTTGATTCAATTCAAGGCTTTTGATCAATGAGACTGCGAATCTAGCAATATTGCTTTGATTAATTTGTGCGTGCTTCTAATTAGTAGTTCAGTTGTTAATTGTAGTGTAACGTCAGGCCGTGGACTTTAATTTCCGAGTTGACGTTACAACCTCTTTCTATTTGGTTTGAGCGTAAATATAGAGCTGATGCAGTTTTGTTCTTTGCCAAATGTTCCATTTCCACTCTTCTAAAAGTCTTTTTTATTTGTTTTTTGGGAAAGTTGATGGACAGATGAAATGTGAAAAGTGGCTTCGTGATGATGATAATAGCACAGAAGATTCTAAGGTTAATTGGTGGCTAAACAAACTGATCGGGAAGACAAAAAGGATTTCTTACAAGTGGCCGTTCCCTTTTGCTGAGGGCAAGTTATTTGTTCTTACACTCAATGCCGGCTTGGAAGGTTACCATATCAATGTGGATGGAAGGCATATCACTTCCTTCCCTTATCGCCCGGTAATTTACTCCCTTTAAAATATTGCAGAACTCTGTCACGTCTGATGAATTTGTAATTGAATATCTTCTTAAACTTGTTTACGCCATTTATCAGGGATTTCTTCTTGAGGATGCCACTGGACTGTACTTAAATGGAGACATCAATGTGAACTCTATATTTGCTGCTGCTTTACCTGCGTCACATCCAACCTTTGCTTCACAGCAGCATCTCGAGATGCTTCCCCAGTGGCAAGCACCGCCTCTCCATGGGCAAGTAGAGCTCTTCATCGGTATTCTATCTGCTGGCAACCATTTTGCTGAACGGATGGCTGTTAGGAAAACATGGATGCAGCATAACTTGATAAGGTCTTCATCATCAGTGGTTGCACGTTTTTTTGTTGCACTGGTAAATATGTGGATGGAAATCCTTTTTCTATTTTCTGAATCCTCTATGCATTGATATGAATGCCAAATTTTGGTTTAATACTGACAGAATGGAAGGAAAGAAGTGAACGCAGAGCTCAAGAAAGAAGCCGAGTATTTTGGTGATATTGTTGTAGTTCCGTACACGGATCACTATGACCTTGTTGTGCTGAAGACTCTTGCTATTTGTGAATATGGGGTGAGTGGTCGGAATCTTCCCTGTATCTCTAGAGTCCATATTTGTTACGTGACAACAAGTTGCAACATCTATAGTTCTATTTAGTTGTTATAATCAAATGCTTAACTAGAACTATGATAGGTAAACTGATGGTAACTTAATTCTTTGCGATTAATAGATTCGCTCAATTGCTGCAAAGTATATTATGAAGTGTGATGATGACACGTTTGTTAGAGTGGATGCGGTAATCAAGGAAGTAAAGAAAGTTGATGGAGGCAGAAGCCTATTTATTGGAAACATGAACTACTACCACAAACCCTTGCGCAGTGGTAAATGGGCAGTGACATTTGAGGTATGTCTTAGGTAAATGCAAAAGGAATCCAAAAAGACCACTTAGGCAATTCATGTCTACTTCTCAACCTCTATTGAGTCACAGTTTCTTATTTCTCAACTCGCCATTACAGAACATTCCCTGCTTACTACCTTTTTTTAACCTTCTGTTTGCTATGCATCTCCCTATATGTTTTCTTATACTCACATCCTACTTTTTTTCGGTTGAATTGGCGTGGGGAATTGATTTTGTTTCTGTTGATCTTTCTCTTAAGCCTATGTGGCCGCGCATCTTTGTCTGAATTTAGTCCTCCAAAAGTTACTGACAAATCCAACTGTTATGGAAATTGCTTTCTTTTGAACACTTGTCTAAATAAGAATTTAGCTCATCACCCAAATTAACGGAGGGGGGATGACTTGAAGTGCTGCATGCAGTATGTAGCATTTGGATCAAAATTTTATTTTGGAATAGCTGCAATAAATGGCAGAAGTACTAATATGAACAATGCATTCTATGCTTGTATCGAATTACCCATGCAACTTTCTAAATGGTTGTATTGCGATCCTGGTAAACCTGGCTTACTATAGTTTTTTGCTGTCATTTTCTTACCTTGTATAGGAATGGCCAGAAGAAGAATATCCACCGTACGCCGATGGTCCAGGTTACATTCTCTCATCTGACATTGCATGGTCCATTGTCACGGAGTTTGAAAATCATAAGTTGAGGGTACGATTTTCCTGTCTCTACGTGTGTTGCCATATGTGCCTGCGTGTTATTGTCCGTCCTTGTGAGATCTTTTTCATAAGTGATAATGCTCTTGCAGCTGTTTAAGATGGAAGATGTGAGTATGGGAATGTGGGTTGAAAAGTTCAACCGTTCAAAACCTGTGGAGTACGAGCACAGCTTGAATTTCTGCCAGTATGGTTGCATTGATAATTATTACACTGCTCATTACCAGTCGCCTAGGCAGATGATGTGCCTCTGGGACAAACTACGGCAAGGAAAGCCCCACTGCTGTAATGAATAGGAGATGATAGTTAAACACACAGACCAACTATAGTAGCTTGATTTAACTACGAAGTGGGAAAGTTGGAAAAACGAAGTTTTACATAGGAAACAAGTTTTGATGCTGTTATACATCTCTGTACAGAACTGAATGTATAGTGCCGGTTTCCTATCGTCCTCGAGTTCATTTTTGTCCAGCAGCACCGGTTCCACTCTGTTATTATTATTATATCATTATTTTTATTATTAATTTGCTACACTAGTTTCAGTTATTGGAGGAAAATGAATATATCAGGGCTTGAACTCCCCTGGAGTTCTCCCTTTTCTTGATTCCTTCCTCTCCTATCTTTCTCTGCAAAGCCATCTTAAACATGAATTGTAAGATCCAATTAGCCTAAAGCTACTGATATCCCTTTTGCACCAAGAAACTTTGAAGCTGAAATCTCCAGAAGCAAAAGCTTTTTTACCTCTAAAGTAAATGTAATTGTTTGCTTTGGCCTTTACTCGAGAGTTCAGGAACCCTGAGCGGAACAAAACTGAAAGCTATGTAAATTGTAATTTTATCTGAGGCGAAGAAAGAAGCTTTACAAAGAAGGTGATTGTCCATTAGTGTTAAAAAGAGAGGAGTGTAGTCGACGGACTGAATAAATTACACGGCTTTCAGGGTGATTGATGTGGAGAGGGTAAGCAATAGCATAGCAAGCAGTGTATGTCTCTTCGTCTCAACTAAATTAAAGATATTATTTATATTTTTAACATTTTTACTACTACAAACATTTTGTATTTTCTCAAAATTTTTAAAATTTTTTAAAATCTCCATTTTTCACCTCACCCCTAACCTGCGACCTTCATAGCCTCGCGACTCCCACCAAGCACACGAGAACTGGCGTTCCACTCATAACTCTGAATCTTGGATTCTCTGCCTTTTACGATTGGATTGGAGTTTATATATTAACTTTCTAATCTAAGCAAGCAATCTAAAGGTATCACTCAGTTTCCTTTTCCATTTAATGAGTATCTCGTACTTCAGAAGATTGTTTCGTTGCTAGGACGTAAATTTTCACCAAAACCTTAGATTTCTTTAATATGGAATACGGAATATGGAACCATGGGATGAGTAACGGTCATCTGGGCGTTTTGCTTTTTGTTTATGGGAGGTTGTTGGCTTCATGGTTGTCCAATAGGTGTTTGATGGATTGCCTGGGAGACAGAGATCTGATTATTTATGGATTCATGGTCTTTACTGCAGACATTAAGTATAATTTAGTTTTGTTACGTAAATGTCTTCCAGGTTAAAGCAATCTTGGGAGGTTCATTTTCATGAACACTCTCTCTCTCTCTCTCTTGCTTGGCTATCTGCTCCTTCCTTAGAATAGTATCAGATCAATGGACTTACTCGGTGACCTCTATTTGTCTACGTGTTTATTCAATAGTTTCAGAAGGCATGACATTCTTTTTGGTTTTTCTCGTTTGCGATTGTAAATGTGACAGCTCTTTGCAGGTATGGAGTGATGTTGTCCGTGTTCTATGATTCTTCCACATGCTGGGTAGACACTGTATTTTCAGAAGTAGATTCTCAATGTTCATTATAATGGAAGTCTTCCACAGACATGAAGAGGTTTGCCACCTTTTCCATGAGACAGTCCTTTCAGATCTTATCTCATTGTTCCTATGTAGATTCCTGTCCAAATTCTTTTCTGTTCATTGTTGGAAGCCATTTGAGCCAAAGAGGTTGTTCCTCAAGCACGAAAGATACTAGACCCTTTCCAGATTATTCCCCAAAGAAGCCCAATATTGAAGACTCTGAACTTGTCTATCAGATATCAAATGCAATAAAGTTACGCCATCGTGAGCCACTTGGACGCGTTCTAAAACCTTTTGAATCCAAATTTAGGTCTGACCACCTGATTTGGGTTCTTATGAACATTAGAAATGATTATAAGCTAGTTTTAGGTTTCTTTGACTGGGCATGCCTGCAGAGAGCTCCAAATCTTGAAGCACGTTGTGTCATTGTTCAACTCGCTGTTGCTTCAAAGGACCTCAAAATGGCCCATGACCTTATTCATGACTTTTGGGAAAACCCAAATTTGGATATTGCTCCTTCATTCTCTCATTTTCTCCGACAAATAATCTACACATATAAAGATTGGGGTTCAGATCCACATGTATTTGATGTTTGCTTTCAAGTTCTTGTTGAAGCTGGACTGATTATTGAAGCAAGAAAGCTGTTTGACAAATTGTTGAATTATGGAGTTGTTATTTCCGTTGATTCTTGTAACTTATATCTTACTCGCCTCTCAGGCAATTTCAATGGGCTTGGGATGGCAGTAAAGACTTTTAGTGAATTCCCGAAGATGGGTGTATTTTGGAATGTTGCATCATACAACATAATTCTTGATTCTCTTTGCCAATTAGGAAAAGTAAAAGAAGCACACTACTTACTCCTTAGAATGGAGTTCAGAGGCCATATGCCTGATGTTGTTAGTTACAGTACTGTAATTAATGGTTATTGTCACTCTGCTGAATGGCAGAAGGTAATGAAACTTTTCAAAGAAATGAAGATGAGAGGGTTGAAGCCAAACTCCTATACCTATAGCAGCTTAATCCTTCTTCTCGGTAAGCATGGTAAGATTCTCGAAGCTGAAAAACTCTTCAAAGAGATGATAAATGAGGGAATAAATCCTGATAATGTGGTATATACTACTCTTATTGATGGGTTCTCTAGGTTGGGGAATATTCAAGTTGCTTATAAGTTGTTTACTGAAATGGAAGCTCATGGTATTATTCCTGATTTTATAGCTTATACTGCTTTGATTTATGGGTTCTGTCGAAGTGGAAAGATGACGGAAGCAGATAAAATTTTCAATGAGATGCTTAGCAAAGAGTTGAAACCTGATGAAGTTACATATACAGCACTTATTGATGGTTACTGCAAATCTGATGAGATGAAGAAGGCCTTTGCCCTTCACAACCAGATGATCCAGACGGGGCTCACGCCTAATATTGTCACGTACACTGCCTTGGTGGATGGCCTCTGTAAACATGGGGAGTTAGATACTGCAAATGATCTTCTTCATGAGATGTGTGGAAAAGGGATTCAACATCTCAGCTAGTTCCTACAGTGCTCTCATAAAGGGATTTATCAAAAGAAAGAAACTTTTGGAGGCTAGAGAACTATTTGAAGAAATGAGAAGCAAAGGTTTGGTTGCTGACAGAGAAATATACAGCCTTTTTGTTGATGTAAGCTATGAGGAAGGAAACATGGAAAGCACGCTTGAGCTTTGTGATGAAGCAATAGAAAATTGGCTTGTGGATAATGTGAGAAATGAAAACTGATAATTGGATCTTCCATACTTTGCTCCAAACACGCTGATTTTCGTCCTGTGAATCTGGGCTTGGAATTTCCATAACATTTTCAAAATTATGGTTAGTGCTGTTTCACTGGCTTTCGTTTTGGTTAACTTTTTGCCAAATTATGACACTTTTAAAACTTTTCACCTGATCAAGCAAGTACAAAATTGAGACGTGAATTACTTCTACGCAGTACTAAAATTTTGATGAAGCTGAACTGAACTCGATTTTGGCAGATGTATGGAGATTACCCGTCAAACATCTTGATCAAACATATGAACTGAATCATATTCAGCATGTGCATCAGATTTCCATGTTTAGTATGGCAACATAGTTATACCTGTCAAAAAATGAGGATTCAGTTGAAAAAACATAGTTATACCTGTCAAAAAATGTGGATTCAGTTGAAACTTAGGGCTAAAATTCTAGATGAAGGCATGTATTGGACATTTATATGCTGTTTTTGTGATTAAATGCCTTATAATTTATTGTCCTTGTTTATTAGATCCAATCTTCATCAACTAACAGTTAGAAATTCTCTTCAGGTACCTTGGTATGCAGTCATTTTTCTTGTTGTAACCTTCATATAAGCAGTGAAACTTTGGGAAATCAAAATAATGGAATTGATATTGATGTGTATGTTTTATCATCTCCAGGTGATCTGCAGACAAATGCACACTACTTACGGCATCTGTGATGGGAAGAAAAGGAAATGCATGAACGAGTATGATAGTATACTCCATTCTGACTAGATATCTTGTGGATCATTTCCTAAAAGTTTAAACATTGCAATTAATCGGAATTCTAAAAGGTACCAAATATCTCAATCTTACACCCCCTTTCAAGTGCTCATAGAATTGTTTGCTTCTGCTTCATAACGACATATTTCAATATTTCTTTATTAGGAAGTGCACTATTTCGTCTGTTGTATCTAGCAGTGCCATTGTTCTTGGTCTTGATGCTTGAAGAACTCACATTGTTGATTTTGGCCTGACTAACAAATCAATTTAACCTACATGCAGGAAACTCAGTTTTGACAGCAAGACTTTCAGGCAGAGTTGAGTTTTATGTGACACTGAAACAAGATGCATTTCGAAAACACCACAAACTGTCCAAGAAAAGAACACCAATCTATTTTTGGGAGTCAAGATTAAAATTGCTATAAGAATGATGTTGGAGAGAGAATAAATTGGTAGCAATTGGTATTTTTTGAGTTTAAGCTGTGACGTGGCATGTGCCATCGTCTTTGAGTTCTGTTGAACGGGAGCGCCTCTGAATTTGGTAGCTGCTGAAAAATGGTTCTCAATATCCTAATGTATTCATTTTATTTGCAGCGAGATGAATGATCACAGCACATTTTAGCTGCCCATAAATTAACGCATTGTGTATTAGCTATACAAACTTTATTCTGTCCTGTCCAAGGTTGGTAACAACTACCCACGTACTTTATTCTGTTCCAATATCAGCCACAAGTTTCACCTAACCAGTGGGAGAGGGCCAATCACTTTAAGACACGCCCTCTTTCCAATCGCTTTGTATAACGCAATGTAGCTGAGAAAGTTATTTCTGCACATATGTACCTGGAGGATCATATCATTTACCTTTACAGTCAACTGCGTAGAGTGAATGTTAGAAGAATCAAGAAGCTGCGACTTCCAAGTTTTTGTCATACTTCCTTGTATGACCAATGAGATCACATAAAATTTATGAACATATCCATTTTGTATGATTCCAATGCTCGTTAACGTGACATGAAAACTATCATAACATTATTGACTTCAAGAGCATATATTTGTGTATCTGATTATAGAATAGAGATGAACAATTTTCTGAAACACAGTAAGGTCAATCCCATTGCTTGAAAACGTCTTCTGCTAAACGTAGTTGAAGATGTATCTAAACATAAAACTGATTCACAAGTTAGACGACCACCCTATACTAAAGATGTATGTAAACATAGGGTAGGACAAAAATTATTTAGTAGTTAGACGGACCGCCCAACTAGTAGTAGTACTTTAACATAAATTATGTTTTAAAATTAGATTATATATATGTTGACTGAGTTCACTTCAGCTCTATCTAGTGCAGATCCAGCCACAGAAGCTTAGGGACAGATAGCCTTTGTGAGAGAGGGACTTCTGAGGGTGTATATCCATGGCTAGCGGTGATGTGAAGCTCATTGGTGCATGGGCAAGCCCTTTTGTGTTGAGGGCAAGAGTCGCCCTTAACATCAAGGCCATTGATTATCAGTTTATTCAGGAGCAACTTGGTGCTAAAAGCCAGCTTCTTCTTGAATCAAACCCAGTCTACAAAAAAATCCCAGTGTTGATTCATGAAGACAAGCCCATCTGCGAGTCTCTCATCATAGTACAGTACATTGACGAGGTTTGGTCCTCCGGTCCCTCAATCCTCCCCACTGATCCTTATGATCGTACTGTTGCTCGATTCTGGGCAGCCTACATCGACGATAAGGTTACTTTTTCCTTCAACTTAACGTCATTTTTTCACATCAAAATCCCCATTCTTTTCAGGTTACAAGAAATATGTGATTATGTGACATGTGCAGTGGTTTCCTGCAATGAAAGGTCTTCCAACTGCTAAGGGGGATGAGGAAAGAAATGCATTGTTGGAGCAACTTGGACAAGGACTTACTCATATGGAGGAAGTTTATGTGAAGAGCAGCAAAGGGAAGGCTTTCTTTGGAGGAGATAAAATTGGTTTTCTTGACATTGCATTTGGATCTTTCTTGGGGTGGCTGAGAGTGACAGAGAAGTTGGATGGAGTGAAACTGCTCGACAAGGTCAAAACCCCATGTCTAGTGAAATGGTCTGAGAGCTTCTGTTCCAGTCCAGCTGTTAAAGATGTGATGCCTGAGACTGATAAGCTTGCAGAGTTTGCAAAGATCGTTAGGGCCAAGCTTAGAGGGTCCTCCTAATTTCTTTGATGTACTGATCACAGTCCCCTACCTTCTTTTTGCCTGATCTAGCATGTGGCCAAAGTTGTGGGTGTTTTAACGTATGATGTCAGAAATAAAATGGTATTGCGAGATAAGCTGTTAGCGTTTTCGTTTCCACTTAATGTCTCTGATATTTTCTAAATTTCGATGTTGATACGTCTCTTTCACCTAAGCTACTGAGGTCTAAACATGAAGTAGGAGCTTGTTACTTTTCCCAGTTCAAGTTGCATTATTTAAGCAACATATTTCGGGAAGCAGAAGCAACCCCCGAAGTGCTTTATAACACAGTGACTACGTGGGTCTCAGATATGAAAACCAGAACTCCACAACTTGAAAACCAGATCTACTTGAGAAGCAAATTACTTGGAACATGTCTGTTTTTTATATTACAGGTGAAGTAGGCCTATTCTTGGATTGTTAGAAACTAACATCCTGAAACCTTAACTCAGCCAAGAGTGTTCTCAAAGCTTAACCAAGAAAAGCATATGATGTAGTAGCAAATTAAAGAAAAAAAAAAAGATTAGGATTCAAATTCTACAATTACCTTCATGGAAAGGGCTTTAACTGTTTCACTTCCTTCTTAAAGAAGAATTTGTGAAGATACCTTCTAGAATATGATTGTTAGGTTGTGTCGTAGACCTTTAATGGGTTTCATATCTCAAATTCAATCAACCCTTAACCTATTTTACTGGAAATTCCTGTCAGACATTGCCCAACTAATTAATGCTTTATTCTCCACCAATTTAAAGCTTCTGTATGAGTAAGGAGTGAAATTAGTGAACAGACTTTCCTAATTGCCAATTTGAGATTCTCAACAGTCCAACTGACTAATGATTTCGTCTAAAAATTATTCAATTCGGATCAGATTGTTGGGTCTTGGTCTTGCATGCACCAGCACCACCACAACATGATGTCTTTGAAGTTGAAGATCTGGCTCCCCAACATTAATTTCAGGCATTTTTACTTTCTGCTGCAACTCAAGCAAGTCTTTTAAGATCACGCATTCTCTAAATCCAGGTATTTGTTTCTCCATCTGGAACATCCAATTACATTCTCATTTTGTATGAAGCATAAGAAATAACAAGCCATGCGGAGTGGACTAGAATTAGTTCTTCCTGGTTTGCATTCTAGTCTCACTTGTTTTAGCTGTATTAAGATCACACAGGACTTGGGGTGCTAATTATAACATTGACCCAACTACTTTTACGAGTTGAATGCCAAAGAGCTGTGTTTTATACCTTATTTAGCAGCCTGAAGTAGATTCAGAGTCGTGTACTTCAGTTTGCTACAGGAAAGGAAAAGGGGCAATCAACGTTTTTTCTTGCTAAAGCACAATCAAATCAAGAAGGGCTGATCTGGTTGACTCGAGGGGCCTCATCCCTTGGATACTGATATGACAATCAATTCATTCTTTTAATAAATAACGAGGCCCATCAATAACATGAATCATTAGGTTGGCAAAAGCAAGCTCGCTCTTTGTCGATAGAGTGAGTATATAGGATCATTAGCCATTACTTGCAGTTGTTCCAAGCGAATGCCTTGGCTGTCAAAACATTACAACAACACAAATCCATTCAAGCCTACATTTAATAAGAACTCTTCCATTTTTCATGAAAGCTTTTGCAACAAGAAGAAGCTTATCAGTTATATCGACATATGCATCCAAATAAACATCTAAAAATCTGGTGGGTGTCCAGGAGCGTGTTGCGTGTGTACCCACACATGTTCGCCAACATGAACATGTCCCACCCAAACTCAGACACACCAGTGAAGTAGCTATAACCCGACGTCAGCAACTCCGTTCGAATTATTCAACCCGCGAATTCCACGCATGTGGGCCCGGATTCGTTTTAGCTCCTCAACAACCTCTCTCGAGTCCGGCCGATCATCCTTGTCTGCCGCCACACACCTGAACGCCAGCTCCGCCACCGCATTTACACCGTCAAACGCCTCGCCGTCAACAACTAAAACCGAGTCCACTACTTGACAGAGTTGTCCCATTTGGATCTTAGACACTACCAAATCAGCCAAAGCCATTTCTCTCTTATCTCTGCTCTGATCCACTGCCTTAAGCCCCGACACCAACTCCAGCAACACGACCCCAAAACTGTATACGTCACTCTTTTCCGTTAGTCGAAATGACCGGTGATAATCCGGATCCAAGTAGCCGGGTGTTCCTTGCGGACCGGTCCACACATACCCAGAAGAAGTTGAAGTCGTTTCAGGCAAAACCAGGAGCCTAGATAGCCCAAAATCACCTACTTTAACCCTCATGTCCTTCTCTATAAAAATGTTAGACGACGTTATGTCTCTGTGCACAATCGCCGGCTTAACAGAGAAATGCAAGTACTCTATAGCTAAAGCCGTTTGCAACGCGATGTCAAGCCTCACTTGCCATGTTAACGACCCTTTAATGTGCAAGTTTTTTGGACCATGAAGGTGATCAAAGAGCGTACCATTAGGAACATAGTCGTAAACTAACAGTAACCCTTTTGGATCGCTACAATAACCATGAAGTTTAACGAGATTTGGATGATTTATAGAGGAAAGAATTAAAATTTCGTTGCAAAACGACTTGGTTGAAAATGCTTTGCCGGCGGTTGCTTGGTGGTGGTGTTTGTGGAGGTATTTGACGGCAACTATACGGTGGTCAGAGAGCTGGCCTAAGTAGACACAGCCAAAGCCGCCGTCCCCGATTTTACGCTTTGGATCGAAGAAGTTTGTGGAGATTTGGAGCTCTTCATAGGTGAACACAGGTGGGAGTAAACTAGCAGAACGATGTCGATGAAGGAATAGCGCTGTTGGGTCTTCTTCTGAGGCCAGCTGTCTCAAGCGCCTTGACCTGAATATAGCTGCAACAACTAAGAAGACTAGTAACAAACAAGTTATTGTGAAGATTGAACATAATATGGCTATTCGATTTGAGCCATCATCGTGAATCCGTAGAGGTGAGAGGGTTGCTTTGGACATGAAGCAGATGAATCTTTTGCCTGGGTCTGAAGAATTGAAGCCGCAAACGCCCTTCTTGGACTTGCATTCTCTGCAATTGGTAAAGTACGAGTCTTGGGACTCATCGTACTCGACTTGGAAGCCTAGTTTCAAGAAATTGTCAAGGTACTCCAAAACGTCAGCTTGACAACCTTGTTGAGACGATGGTCGTCGAGTAGATCCACAGCCATTAAGAAGCTGAAGGGGGTTTTTGACAAGCTTACATTCCCATGGACACTGGCTGCAGTTAGGGAGATTTGGGGGTGAACAAGAGCGAAGAACATAGAGGCGAGAGCAATATGAATCAGAGACACGAAATGGCGAGTCTGAGAGATTAATGGAGCGAACAGGGATGGAGAGAGGAGAGCAGTTATCAGAGCGAGGACTTGAAACATGAGGCGACAGACGGAGAGAGGACGTGTTGGGCTCGAATTGAAGGAGAGAAAAGGAAACATTGTTAATGGAGATAAGGGAGTGGGAGGAATCGCATTTTAGCTGAAAAGAAGGGTGACCACAACCAGAAGAGAAGGAGAAAGGAAAAGGAGGAGAGGATGTGAATGGAGAACAATAAGATCTGGAGAAATTTTCAAGCTTAGAAGTACATGTATGAGCGCACACTATAAGAACACCAAGCAGAGAACTGAGTGTGAAGGAGACGGTGGTTAAAGGCCGTGGAGGCATGAATGATGATGAAATTGAGATGAACTAAAAAGAGAACATGAAAACAAAAGTCGGTTTTGATTAACTTGGAGTTTTGGTTTTGGAGGAGTAATTGAGGTGGGGTTGTGATTGCGCCTAGGTTATCGGAGTGGCAGAGACAGAGGCAAAAGGAGAAAAAGTGGGTCTCGAGGATTGGGAAGAAGAGGGTCACGTGAAGACAGGCGAATGAAGACAAAACTAGTGGAATGAGTATAGACTCTGTTTTAAAAATTAGATCAATTGATTGGTTCGATTGATTCTTATTTGAACGAACAAGAATCGGTTAAAACCGATTAATTGATCAACAAGATAGGTTAAATCAGACTAGTCTGATTATTAGTTTAATAAATTTTTTATTTATTTTATTTTTTTTTATTTTTTTTAATATTATTAATATTATATATAATTAAATATAATTATTACATAAGTATGACTTCATACTGATTTGATCAGTGATTGAACCGATTAAATCTGTTAAACTGATGATCAATAAAGCTTTCGATTTGATGATTGATTCAAGTTTTAAAACACTGAGTATAAATAAATGTTGATTAAACTAATGATCAATAAGACCTCCGATTTAATACTCAATCC
>JANITW010000003.1:24902047-24913714 GCA_027564335.1 Erythroxylum williamsii
AACAAGCAATTTTATAATAATATTAGAAATTAAGATATATGCATTTAGTCATAACAAGGAATTTAATAATAATAATAATAATACTAACAATAAATATAATTAACCAATTCGAAAACTAATAATAACAAATAATAATAATAATAATAATTATTATTATTATTATTATTAATCAGGATAATTATCAACTCCTATTATTTTTATAATAATAATCATAATAAATTTCATAACCTATTATTAATATTATTGTAGCATTATAACCAAACCAAGTTTTTAGGTGATCTGCATATGTATAGAAATAAATATACATAGCTTTGATGTGATCTCTCTTGGTTATAACCGGCTGTCAAGCGGCGTGGCTTTATTCTTCCGTAGCAGATCGTCTGTCCAACACCTTTAAAAATGAGTCCAAAAATTGTATCATTTCTAATTTGGACAGAGTTTGATAAAGTAACTTGGACAGGTGATCTGCTCTGTCACTCGAGTAACAATTTATTCTCAAAAAATCTTTAAACTAGTTTTCATATCTCTGGAAACCGGTCACTCCGCAGTTCCTCTCTCACATACGTTTTACTTTGCAAAAATATGTTTGCGCCTGTAAATATATACTATACTGTACCTCTATGGTTTTAATTCCTTTTATTTTTTGGTTTCCTTTTCCAGCGGTTAGGTATCATCCGGGGCCATTATCATTTGCAGCCAGTTATCGGTCGACTCTTGGACAGGACAAGCTTTAATAAGGCCGAGTCTCCAAGGTCCTACCAAGACTAATAATACAACAGATGTTAACAGGGCCGGAACTCTAGAACCTGAGCCTCGTTATATTTAGTTTTAGCTTCAACGGTCTAAAGCGTGTGGACACACACTTGTATAAATCCTAGAACTTTCATCGTCAACGCCCAATTCCATGTCCTCTCCTAATCTGAAACTCATTAAAAAGATAGTTCTTTGTAAGTTTTGATTAATTTCCTGGAACTTTCGTCGTCAGCATACGAGTCAAAGTCCTAAATAAATTTAGAAAGAACCTAAAGCCCAATTAAAGTCTTGTCCAGAATTTCGACCCTCCTTCTGCACCATGCAATTGCATCCTTCCACTTAAAGCAACAAAACACGCCATCAGTTCCTCTCTGCTTATAAGGACCTATATCCTCATCCCTTAACATCTAAGCTCTTCACAGTTGCCCACTAGAGTAGTTTGATTGTTAATGGAGTTATTCACTAAGACCAAGGTGGTGAAGCTCCGGAGTCACCTTGACAAGTACTTGATCGCAGCCGACAACGGAGAAACAGTGAGTCAAAGCCGTAATGGTGGCAATTCTAGCAAAGCTAGATGGCTTGTGGAGGTTGTTGATGGAAAAGATAATCACATACGTCTCAAAAGCACTCGTGGAACATACCTTACGGCCTCTAATTTACCATTCCTTCTAGGCATGACGGGAAAAAAAGTGATCCAGACTTCACCGGAACAAAACACCGATTGGCAACTGGAGTGGGAGCCCATAAGAGACGGGTTTCAAATATGTTTGAAAAGCTGGTGCGGAACGTTCTTGCGAGCCAACGGAGGCACGCCGCCGTGGAGAAACACGGTGACTCACGACGACCCTCTTGCTGGTGCAACACAAAGGTGGATTCTTTGGGACGTGGAAGCTGTGGCGGCTCGTGAAACGGAGTCTTTGATGGAGTATTTGTCGTCGATATCGAGTTTTTCGTCGATTTCTGACGACGTTATCGAGGCGGCTTTTGATGACGGTTATGCGTCGGAGTCAGGATCTCCGATGTCCGCTGTGTCGTCGGTTAGGACCCCGAGGCTTACGTTGGTCAAATCGATGTCTCCGAGGTTGTCACCTGTGAGGAAGGTAACATTTCACTTTTAATTTTATTGGTGATTGGACTTGATCATTAGAAAAGAAAGCTTAGTTGAACTAATTTACTTGGTTTAATCTAATCGCAACAAATTACTAATTTGTGTTATTGTCTTACCTGTAATATTTTCGATTCTAGTGAGGGTTAATTTGTTTTATGAGTTACACTAAAAGAGAAGTTACATCTTTAATCTTCAAATCCTACGAAAGATGCTATAATTGGTTAACCTAAGCAGCACTCGTACGTTTTTAACTAGAACCAGGAGACTGACTGTTCATGCTAGCCTTAAGGTTTTACTTCTAAGTACTGTATAGTATATCCACTTGAAATGCAGAATAATTGAATGTTCATTGATTCAAGCCAACCCTTCATCACCGAAGAGAAAATTAAGCCAACATTAATTGCCCTCTTTAAAAAGGCCCAGGCACTAACACTACGCACCTGGCTTTAGTGTTCTCCTACTTTTTGCTTGTTTTCTCCACCTTGGCTTTTTTTATAAGTAGGTATCTGTCTTGTCGTGAATAGTAATAACAGGAGAATGGTGGACCGCTGTCTCCCTTTGATAATATTTTGTCACGCTTTTAAATTGTGTTAAAGAGATCCAAGTCCTAACCTCTCTTGAGAATTGGTTGAATGTAACTCGAATTTTGCGAAAGTGTCCGTGGATACGAATGACTTGTTAGGTATCAATTAGTGATTCATGCACCTTTGATACACAATATACTGTATGTTTTTTCTTAAATAGAAGACAAACTTAGTTGAGCTACAAAATTATTTGGTTTGTATGATAGGGACTATCTATTTATACTTATAGTGTGAACACGTATTTGAACCTCTTTGATGTTGAAAGAGGTCAAATTCAGATAAGTATAAAGAAATATGGATCAAGATCAAGTAGGTCACAAATTGTCTTTGAATGATGCAATGTATGTAGGTGGCTTCAGTCCTGATGCTAAAGAAGTCATTTATGCAAATCCATCTATACATACTGAACACATATAAGTAAATAAATAAAGCTTCTATTTCATATTCCATTCTAGGTTTTGTATGAAACGTAGAGATTTACGTACCCTGTAAGCTAGATCACACACTTTTGTTTTGTTTTTAGTTTTTACCTCTCTGCTCCATTAGAACTAACGACATTGATAACAAGGCAGTAGTGAAAAAGTAAAATAAATGCATAAAAGAATATAAACTTAGCATATAATAAATAATAGATTCTTACCCCCATCTTTCTTTTTGGCTTGGCTGCGCCTCAATTTTCATAGTCAAATATGTTTGGCTATGAAAATCGAGGCGCAGTCAAGAAGAAACATGAACATTGAACACGAAAGCAACGCGAAGACGCTAATTACATTGCCCATGGAAACACGTCATGTCCCTTAACAATTACTACACGCGTTGGTTCCTACTATTAGCTGACTGGTTGGCGCTGACCACCACAATGCTACTCAGACTCAAGACACCATTATAAACACTTATTCTGAAATGTCTCTTATCTGATATATCATTTCTGCGTTCCAACTTGCTTACTCTTCCAGGTTTCTACCCCCAATCAAGGCATGGACTTTTTCCGCAAGGCAAAGGCAGTGCGCCTCCGCAGCCACCACGATAAGTATCTCATCGCCGACGAAGATGAAGAGTCCGTTATCCAAGACCGAAATGGATCCTCCAAGAGTGCTAAATGGACGGTGGAAGTTGTTCCTGGATCGCAGCATATACTCCGCTTCAAGTCCTGCTACGGGAAGTATCTCACCGCATCGAACCAACCCTTTCTGTTGGGTATGACGGGTCGGAAGGTGCTTCAGACCCTGCCCAGGAGGCTTGATTCGTCGGTCGAGTGGGAGCCTATTAGAGAAGGGGCTGTGGTTAAGCTCAAGACTCGTTATGGCAACTTCCTGAGGGCTAACGGTTGGGTACCACCTTGGAGAAACTCGGTGACGCATGATATTCCTCATAGAACCGCCACACAAGATTGGGTGCTTTGGCATGTTGACGTTGTTGACATTCACATTCAATCTTCAGATCATCAAGAGAAGACAGTGCCACCTGTTTCTCATTTGGATTCTTTGGATTTTGTGAACAACTCGCCGTCTCCTGTCGCTGTCAAATCTGGCAACTTTTTAAGACAAGAGGTAGATCACTGATCTTACTCATTTTAGTGGATTCTCCGAGTTAATTCCATGGATTATGATCATATTAATGCTTCAAAATTGAATCTTTTGTTGCATGTGATTTGCAGTCGACTGATTCTAGTGTAAACTTCCCGTCGAAGTTGGAGGGGAGGACTATATACTACCATGTGGGGGATGTGAGCACTGGTGAGGTTGACGAGGATGCTATGCAGGCTTGTTTTTTCCATTTTAAGGGTAAAGTGATTGAGGAACTGACTCAAAAATTGAGGGAAGAGACAGGCCTCGAAGATGTTATTGTGTGTACTAGAAACCCTTTGAATGGAAAGCTCTACCCACTTCGATTGCAACTTCCTCCAAACAATTCAGATATGCATGTTGTCCTAGTTCCAACCTCTTCCAAAGGTGAGTTCCTTTGGGTTTCATAATTTTGATAGGCTGAACTGAGTACCATCACTTGATTGATTTCGTTATTCTTGCACTTTAGCATCGTATTAGTATGTTAGATGAAATTCCTGTTTCAGATGGATTAAAGTCTCTAGTTGAGGCGTATGTTCCTTTCATTTACAACTTAATGCCTCTCTTTGGTTGCCAGAAAAGATTAGGATTTACTTTTGAGAGTTACAGGGAACAAAATCCTTTTGGGATTAAGGTTAATTGATTTCTTCTGTCTTGGCCTTTCCACTTCTTCACCATTTTTGAACATATGGGTTTAATGAGTACGAATGCAAAATTACTTCTAGGCTGCTTGTAGGTGAATTTGAAAAGAGTTGGTATAAATCAGTTTACAATACTTGTTCATTTTCATGTGTTTGCTTATCCTTTCTGTTCTCCTGCAATCCCCTTTGATGTATCCAGTAGGCTGCTTGATTTCATACTTATGCCTGTACTCGTAATTGACTCATTCTCACTTGGGGTCAGTGGGCAGGGATTTTACAAAACCAGGAATCACAACATCACGCATGATGGATGGATAACACAAATTTGCAACTTCTTGGCTTGTATATTCTATTGTAGCCTCTTGATTGACCTGAGAAGAAAGATCAAAGATGCAGTCTGGAGGGGGCAAGCTATCAGCCAAAATTTTCCCACCAGACTAGATGCTCTGATATTCCACCAACAATGCTTAAGAACCTTACTCTTCCTGGAAAACATTACCTCGCGCAACACAGTTTGCTTAATTTTGTTGATTTATCTTCTACACGCCTTACCATATGTGAGAAAATTGTATGATTTGGTGGTTTGTCATGGTTCTGTTGTGAATATTTGTGCCTCGGAGTGTTTTAATTTAAACATCTCGAGCCATCTATTGAAGAGTAATTTGAAAGTTAATCTAGGTATATAAATATTTAAGTTCATTATTAGGAGTTTAATTATGTTCATGTATTAGTTACATAATTAAATATTGGTTTATATATGGTTTTGAGTTCATGTATAGTTTATTTATTTGGGTCTATGTACTTAAATATGAAGAGTCATTTTTGTATCTATAAATACCTTATTGTACTTGAACTAAAATCATTCAAGTGAAATACAACATGTTCTTCTAAACAATTCTCTCCTATCTAAACTTCCTCACTTTTTAACAAAGTAATATCATATCTAAGTTCTTTAAGAAATGGAAAACAATGGTGGAGTATACTCATTTTAATTCCCTCACCTCACAAAAGAAAATTATGAAACATAACTTTTTCATATGAAAGTCATGCTTAGCTCACAAGATGCTAGTGAGATTGTAGAGAAAGATTTTATACAACCTCAAAGTGAAGCTAATTTGTCTCAAAATGATAAGGACACTTTAGCAAAGATCAAGAAGAAGGTCAACAAGCCCTAACCCTCATCCATTAATATCTAGATGATTCAATGTCCACCTTCTCAACCACTTTAAAGGAAGCACGGGAGATTTTGCAAAGTTTCTTTCAAGAAATTGGTAAGGTAAAAAAGATTCGACTCCAATCATTGCAAGGTGATTTTGAATCTTTGCGAATGAAGGTAAAAAAAAGTGAAATATGAGAATAACGTGAACAAATAATAAAAACTACCACAAATATAACACCGATTCTTAATTGCTTATTAACTCACCCATGGATAACAACTTATTGCTTGTCAACTTTTAAACCAAAAAGCCTACCTGTCATCTTTATAGCATCTGTTTCTTGTTGTTCTTTGGATGAGCAAGACTGGAACTTTATCATCAGAAGGTGCTTCATTCTTGATTTTGTGAATAAAATGCAGGCAGGGCCGTTCCTATAATTTTATAGGCCCTGGGCGAAATTAAAAAAAGGGCCCCAATAAATTGACAATTTGCTTAAGTTTATATATTTGTATGAAACATAAATGACTTAATTTATAAGTTTACATAACCAACTAAATATTAAATTATCATAACACTAACAAATACACAAAGGATCATGATTTATGAAAAGCAATTTCTCCGTGCATTTCTAGATGCAAAATCATTAATAATATTATCAAGATCAATATTGTCCAACATATCCTTCTCAATACATAACATAGCTAAACCATTTAACCTTTCTTGTGACATTGATGATCTCAAGTAGGTTTTTAATAATTTTAACTTTGAAAAACTTATCTCAGCTGATGCTACAGTTACAGGTATAGTCAATAGAATTTGATAAGCAATTGAAATATTTAGATAACAATCTGCAGCTTTAACAAATTCTAATATTTCAACTGATGACATTAACTCATTTAGCAAAGTCATTTACAATACTTTAAATTTTAAAAAAAGATCATCTAAATCTACATCTAACACATTATTATGAGAAAAAGTCATCATAAAATTAATGCAACATTCTCTTAATTCGTTATCATCTAATGACCCCAATTTTTTTGAATCAAATAAGAATAAAAAAATTATCAAATATCATTAATTGTTCAAATCTATTCTTTAACAAAGTAATTGTCATATCTACAACAACTAGAAACTAATTAACCCTGAAAGAATTCTCAGCTGATTGTATTTATCCAATATTGTTAATTTCATCAAATTGTCGTTTCCTAATAACACAACGTCTAGCTGGAAATGTAGGCTTTATATTCATCTAAAACTCAAAACTTTTGGCAATATTCATACTAGAGCTAAACCCTTCATCTTTATATTTCTCAAAAAATACCATCACATTTTCTAATTGCTTTATGGTAGCATTAATGCACATATATTTAGATTGCAACTTTTTACTTACCATGTTAATAGCAAATAAAATAATATACCAAATAACCATGCCAAGTAAAAACTCAAAACTCTCAAGTACACTAACCAAGCTTTCTGCTTCACTCTTTGACTTAGCATCATTACAAGATCTAGATAATTCCATCAAAGCCAATCTTATTTGAGGACCTTGAAATCTAATAGCTTTATATTCGACTCTCCCAACGAGTGTTGGACAGTGATTTTATAGTTAAGCCTAAAACATTATCAAGCAAAACCTTCCACCTTTTAGGAGAACTTGAAAATAATGCATATATACGTTGCACGACTCCAAAAAATGAAACAGCTTTAACACAAGAATGTGTCATACTACTAAGAGTAAGATTAAGATTATGACAAGCACATGACATATATAATGCTCTTGGATTTATTTCAAGTAATTGCTTTTGAAACCCGTAGTGTTTTCCCTTCATATTAGAACCATTGTCATAACCTTAAACCCTTACATTATAAACATTCAGATCAAGAGAATTAAATGCATTCAATAATTCATTGAAAAGTTTCAATCCAGATGTGTCATTTACCTTTAAGAACTCTAAAAAGTACTCATCTATTTTTATTTTTTATTTGACATATTCACGCATCGTATTAACAAACTCATTTGTTCTTGATGATTCAAATCTGGGGTACAATCAAGAATAATATAAAAGTATTTCACCTCTTTAATGATCCTTATGATAGAACTTCTAAGACTATGGGCCAACAAAGAAATCAATTCATTTTGATTTTTGTGACCAAGATAATGATAATGAATTTTATGATTTTGAATACGTCTAACGTTATCTTGCATTATCACATCAAATCCACTAATCATCTCAATCAATCTTAAAAAATTACTATTACCATATTGGTAAAGTTTCTCATTGGATCATCGAAAAGCTAAATTATTTTTAGTAAGATATTTCACAACATAAACTATTCTTATCAAAACTTGTATCCAACGTTCTTCCTCTTGTGCAATTTCTTGTTGCAAATCTTTATCAACTGTTTGATTTTTGCTCAATTTTACTCTTAATTCATTCCAGGTTCTCATATTAGTCATATGTTCAATGCAATTTTCATGTTCTTTGAGTCTCTCACTAAGATGCTTCCAATCTCTAAATTCGTCATTTGCTAATTCATTTTGTTTATTAGTAGATTTAAACAACTTACAACAAAAACAATATACTTTATCTACATGTTTAGAATAAATCAGCCATTTTCTATCACTAATCTCTCCATTACTCAAAATTTTATAATAATAAGAATATGAAAAATGACGAGAGGTATTGTCTAAAGGAAACATAAGATTCAATTCTCTTATAGGCCCTTTTTTTAACTAAAATATCCCTTGATTAATTATCAAGATTATCCTAATTTCTAGGATCATAAATGTCCAATATAGGGCTTACTTACTCATCTGCTTTTAAATTTTCTAAAGTGGATGCATTTGGTACATAATCATGCTCACTCAGATTTTTAACATCCTTATGAATAAAATATCATCACTTAAGTTTTCTTTATGTTATTCAAAACTATCTTCACCTAATTTCTCGGGACTCTCACTAGAAAAGCTTATTCTTTTAATAAATTTATTAATTGCTCCCTTTTGGGATTCTATCAACTTTACTACTTGTTTTCTTTTTTTCTTCCTTTTTTTACTTTCAGACAAATGTTTTTTAGGCAACATAATATAAACTAACTATAACACAATTGGATTAGAAAAAGAACAAAATCATCTTAATGAAATTGGAAAAAGTATGCAAGCACAACCAAACTCCAATAGCTGCACAATATATCACAAAGATATATAAATGGTATTATATCTGTTATAGAGGAAAAAATAAATAGCAAAATTTAATATCTAATATTAAAAATAAAAAACAAAGGGCAAATTTAATGATAGAGACACTAATTTCTAAAAATACAAGAAATTAACATACTTACGAAATACGCTAATATAGTGTCCATGTTAATGACAAATTACAAATTAATTATAACATATTTAAATATTTAATAAGCTAAAAATATATTTAAAAAATCAGAAACTTTACCTTTGAATTATACTCATAACTTATAAGAAAGGATCACGAAATTTTTTGTTACTAATTTTTTAGTTAGAGTACCTTAAATACATATATTGATGAAAATAGAAGAATTAGAAGGTAAAAATATACCTAAATACTTCAAAACTATTTATAAGTATAGCATGTTAACGTTAACTTTGATCAATCTTAGAAGTCACTTCATTATGGCCAAAGATAATATAGCTTTCAAAACAATATTTGGGAAGCTTCTAACATTATCTGACATTTATTACTCTTGAAAACATTAACAACTTCTACCTACGTTTATTATTACCTCTCCATTAGGAAGAGTGTGGACCTCTTGCAATTGCCAATTAACCAAAACATTAAACAATGGGGCCCTTTTTTCTGGTGAGCCCTAACTAGGTGCCCTGTCAGGGTGAGCACTACCATAAGATTGATCTTATCTAAATCTTTGTTCTTCAAAGTGAACCATTCACTGTAGGTAGGCTTTGACTAGTATGCAAGTGCTTGGAAATTTACACCCCCTTAAAGACCCTGTTATTGTATAGACTATCCACTCTCCTTTGTGACCATTATTTCTAACAATCATTATCATCTCAAGGAGCAGAGACTTGAAGAAGATGGATATAAAGATATGGTTGTTATAGACTATTAGCTAGGCATAGGACCTCATCTGAAAGTTAATCCCATATTGGATTTCTGTAAGTTGAAAAGCAGTTATGGAGATGGGAATTAAAGGAAAGAACACACAGAAATTGTTTGAGGCATCATTGAGGGGCTGTGTTTCCACTTTGGACACATTACTAAAAAGAGATCCACTTATTCTTGGTCGAATTTCCCTCTCCTCTTTCACTGAAACACCACTACACATAGCTTCTTTGCTTAGTCATCTTGATTTCTCCGTGGCTCTTCTTGATCACAAACCTGACCTCTCGGCTGAGTAGAACTCACAAGGTCAAGCTCCTCTTCACCTGGCTTCTGCTGAAGGCTACACAATGATCGTCAAGGCCTTGCTAAGAGTGAAGGCTCGTGTTTGCTTGGTTCTATATCAACCTGGGAGGATTCCTCTGCATTTAGCAGCAATGAGGGGAAGAGTTGAAGTGATAAGAGAGTTGGCCGATGCTTGCCCTACATCTGTGAAGGTGAAATTGCATGGACAAGAAACTGTTCTTCACTTGTGCATTAGATACAACTCAGCAGACAGAAATGGCCACACTATCCTGCAGTTAGTTGTTTTTAAAAAGCAAATTGAGGTATGCAGAAGATGTTCCAGAAAGATATCACCAGTAGAGATGATTTCAAATTTCATGATACTTCTAATTTATCTGGATTTGGTTTTTTACAGGCTGTAAAATACTTGGTTTCAATACCCAAAGTGCGGGTGGAAGCAGAAGAATTGGCCAAACTCTTCTCAGATCAGCAATTAGTAGCAGAAAACATGCAAACTCAAGATAGTATGGTAGAAACTATATTTGCTAGAAATCAAACAGATCATAATGCAGTCCCCCCACAACATGTGATTCGCAATGGGGAAGAACCAGGCAATTCCAGGCCTGTTGTTTTTTCAAAGTACCTGGACGATCAAGGTAAGTGGCTCGAAAAGAGGAGGGAAATTTGATGATTGTAGCCACTGTTATTGCAATACTAGCTTTTCAAACTGCTATGAATCCACCAGGTGGAGTTTGGCAAATAGAAGCTCATAAAAATGCTACAGATGGCTGTCCGGCAGACGTATGCAAGGCCGAAACTTTGATATTATCGTATGACAAAGATCTAAGATACTATACCTTCACCGTCTGCAACACAATTTCCTTATCTGCATCTCTAAGCACAGTAATTCTATTGCTTCTTAGCGGATACCCTCTTAAATGCAGGCTTTTCGTCGGGCTCCTACTTCTTACCATGTGCATTGCTTTTGTAAATTTATAAGGACTAACCTTAATGCAGAAGTAATTGATCGATTCTTTATTTGACGGTTGGCTACTAGAGTCACTGATTAATCCACGCCTCAAACTCTAATCTTTAATGGTGTGATTCTCGTGAACAAAAAACGAAGAAGAATGAAAAGAGTTTCAGAATAAAAGGAGTTTTCCTCTTGAAAAATTATCTAAAGGTAATAGTCATGTACTCCTTTTATATGAGGAAGATAACCGTTGGAAGTTACTTCTTATGTAACTTCCAACAACTCCCACTCGGCCACATAAGCCACGAGTTTCATCTTCTCACTAAATTTCACGTGTCATACTAAGAATGAGGCGTGCGACCATTTAAAAAATCAGTAGTGTTATATTAAGTCATCATCTAACTAACATAACACTTTCATATAGTCATGATATCCCAAATCATCCAAAATATCACCGAACGCATACACTGTCCCTTTATGCTCATAGATATATCATATGATTATACACCA
>JANITW010000003.1:25224185-25239155 GCA_027564335.1 Erythroxylum williamsii
TCATTTTGATTATATACATATCTAAAGCAGGTTGTATCAAGTCTCTAACATCCAAATATTGTCTATATTTTCTTTCAGCCACTCCTTTTTGTTAAGGATTACTAAATTGGTGTAAAATTTCTATAGCACTTTATAAAAATTTCAGCCATTTGATGATTGATAAACTTGGTTCCATCATCTACAGATAGTTTTAATGGTGGTTTGAAACTCATCTGTAATGAGGTTAATAAAATGTTCAAGCATGTATCTGTAATCCATATATCTAAGATTTTACTTAGACTTTCAAAAGAATCTAAGCAGAGAGTTTTAAACATAGCTCTAAATTCAAAAGCAAGAACGATAAGATTTGATTCAATTTGTGCTTTCATTATTATGAACTTTAACACCTCCTATTGGATTGCATTCATAGTTAAAGTATTAATATCATCATTTTTAACAAGCATAGCAGAAGTCTAAAAAAACAATCAATTATAAGACCTCATATCACATGATGACTTTAAGATAACCTTATCTATAACCATGCTTATAGTAATTAAGATACCCAATTTAATCTAATTATAAACTAATAAAAGATGTTGTGATGTTGATCACTTCTTGATTGGAAATAAAAAGTCAAAAACTTAGTAGTGATATATCTTTTATGCCATTAGCAATACTTGTGTCTTTAAATCTTGATGCACAATGTTATAGTGTCTATTTAACATCTCTAGTTACCTTAGTATGGATGGAAGCACTTTTTGAGTTCTTTCAAACTTTACTTTCAAATGATTCACAAGCAAGATGACGTTTCATACTGCAAGAAATTACTACAACTTGCGAAGGAACAATGTATTTTTGTATTTAAATATTTATTTGACCTAATAAGAGATGAGATCATTAACTTATCGAGTAATTTTCTAATATAACAAAGAAGAAAATATTTGAGACTTTCTTTTGTTTAAGTTGGATGTTAGCATATTAGAGCTTAGATGTTTGCATCTTTTGTTTAATGATTTTGCATTTTAGTAGTACTTGTTCCACGCCTATTGCAAGTCTAAAAAAATTTGAGTTATCTATTTGATCTTGGTTATTTTGTAGTGAAACATCTAATACTATGGTCGTCGTATAGACAAGGTCCAATTTGCAAAATTGTTAAGTGAGTTAGGGATTATTGTGAGAACAGAATTAGCTTGTCTAAAATATGTTGAGCACTTGAAGGAAGACAATTTGTTTGAAAATGCTCTGGATAAAGTTGCGATAATTTTTAAAAATCTTTAATTATATGCAATATTGTTTCAATGATTTTAAGATTAATTACACTTTTGCTTATTATTCACAGTTGAAATTCAATATTATGGATATTAGATCTTTCAAAATTTGTTACTTCATTATTGAAACAAAAGATCAAGGATCATCATTTCAAGTTGCATAAGTATTATAAATCTTTTCCTTCTGATGCGGAGAGACGAAGACATCTTCCCGAACAAATTTCTGAAGAAAATTGAAATAGTTTGTATGATTATTGTACTTACCCAAAAGTTAAGGTATACTTTTTTTTGTGTTTACTTGCATTAATCTTGTTAAATGATTTGGTTAATTACCAAAAAAACCCAAACTTTTGGTCAAATTTTCAATTATAAACTGAACTTTAAAAAATAGCAATAAAATGGACGAATTTTCAATTTCTTTTCAATTCTAGCCCAAATTTTAAAAAGTGACAATAAAATGTTCAAATATTCAAATTTTTTCAATTTTAGCCTGACGTTATCTGTTGTTCTCCCAATGTCTTTAGTTTTTTATTTTCTATTTGTTCTTCAGACATTCCAAACTACTCTAGCATTACAATGTATTGCACCAGTAAGCTCTTCGTTTGTAGTTCGTTCTCTTGATGTCCTTAGTATGAGGGCATTGGTGCTGCATAATCTAAAAATCGAAGAGTGAGTGCATCGAAAGAACAAACTAAAAACGAAGAAAAAATTGAAATCAAAGTGTAAATTTGTTGAGATTAAGTAATCTAATTTAAATCATTTTTAAGCAAGGAAGTCGTTTTAATTATGTGATTAAATGATGTCGTTTCATTAATCTTCATTTGCAGTGTTAATTTTGGCTGACATGTATTAATATATAGTTAAGGTTTCTGAAACTCATAGCAAACCATATTAACAGTCTTAACGGAAACACTAACATCAGGATAAAATTGAAAAAAAATGAAAGTTTAGGCATTTTATTGCTATTTTTAATTGAAAATTTGACAAATTTTTGAACTTTTTTTTAGTAATTAACCCTAAATGATTTAACGATTAAGTTATGCTTTTTTTTCTTCTTGATTTAGGATAATTGTAAGAAGAAAAAGGTTAGTAGATCTAAAATGAAAACACCTTATAATCAAGGTTCAAAGTCATTTGTAGTTGTGTGAAATGAATATGTAAGATTTTTGTTTGTAAGTTATACTTAAAACAATAAACACTACATTATTTATTATGCATTTTATTTTTGTTTCATTAAACATAGTGAGAAGGAACTACATAGATAAGAGTGTGATAGAATCAAGCTATATAAAGTCATTCACTCTAAGGAAGATAAAGGATGGGTGTTAAAAGAAGCATAAAACAACTATTTGAGTATAAAAGTTTGTTCAATATTTTTGTTCATTTATTAATGTTGCAGAAAGTAGCAATATTCGGATTGAATATTAATTTCCTTTTTTAATTTTAGAATAAGATGTAAAAGTTATTAGAAAAGTCTATATCTAAGAGGAATGAGTTTAGTGCTTGTAATATAGTACTTGGTACTCATTCTAGCTATTTGAAAGGTATTGGCTAGACCCTAAGTCAAATGTTTCTATCTCAACATATAAAATAATCATTGAACACGTTCAAAAGGAAAACAACAAGCTTAAGGCTGCATTACAGGCTAAAGTAATTAGGAGACAAGAAACACAACCAAAATTAACAAAACATGATATGTTATTCAAAAGATTACTTAGCCCGAATTATGATATAAATGAAGAAGAAAGTGAAGGGTATTAATTCTGTCTTCTATATTTTTTCTTTCATTTCCTGTATGAACTATAATTTAAATTTAATACTTTTCTTGAATTACAAATAAATGAAGATGGAACTAACAATTGATTTTGTTTTGAATAGTAAAGTTATATGATTTTTGAGTTAATCATAACCAAATACTTAATTTATCAATAATCATAATATTTTTAATTAATTTTAACTAAACTTTTTGGATGATTATAGGTTTATCGACACGGACAACATTAAGTAATCGTTGAAGTTGTACTCTAATATTTTTGTTATCTGAGTATAGCATATTATAATTTGTAAATTTATCTCTTTATTTATTGTTTTGTCTATAAGAATTGTTCAAATTGTCATTAATATTTTGTATGGCAACAAATGATCATCATTTAATGTTATATTCTTTTTTTTGGTATAATTTAATGATATTTATATAATTTTGTTATATATATACAATTCTGGATTTTTGAATTGATAAATTTTTTTAACAATTTAATTTTATAATAAATTTGCAATAAAAAACATATCGATACATTATATACAAAACATATTGTTTAATATCATGGATTAAAAATTAAATGTAACAAATAACATATCATGACATTATTAAAAATGTAACAAATAATATTTGGCTATGATATGAAAAACGTAGCAAATAACATTTGGTTATGTCATAAAAAACGTAGCTAAAAATATTTGGCTATGTTATAGAAAACGTAGCTAATAACATTTGGTTACGTCATAAAAAAGGTAGCTAATAATATATAGTTACGAAGACAAAAATGTAGTAAAAAATTATTGGCTACCTTGTATTTTCATTGTCAATTATTTGACTCTAATATCTTTCCAACCAAAATTCGATTTTTAGCTATGTTTTTTAAATGTTTTAGCTACGAAAATTTAGATACAAAAAATTTTAGTAGCTAATAGTTTTTTAATAAAATTTGAAAATATCGCCTATAATTTTCAGCTACGGGAAATTGACGATGCTTTGTTTGACGAAACATAAACATCACAAATTAAATAATTATAGGCTATGATTTTGTGACAATTAATTACGCTTTTCTTCAAAGTCAAAAGTGTATTTTGTTATAGTGTCTTTTGCAAGAAAAAGCTGATCATAACATAAATTCTCCTGTAACGATAAAGATGAAATGTAGTGAAAGAAGTTGATGTTACTTTGGAATCTAATAACATGCATGGAGGGTACAAGCTAGTCTCCCTTTTGTTTGGTTCAGTTCTTTCTGGTGACACATTGCCTTTTGACCTCGATTTGGTTTTCACTTCATATGCCCACCGAAAACTCCACCTACGGTACTAAGCATACTAAAATTAATGTTATGATGTAAATAACGTAAATAATATAGGCTTAATTTGTTCGGTTGCGTGAACTAAATGATCGAATCAGAGGAAGATAGATTAGCTACCAGGCTAGTAAACGCCAACTTAATTGACTAAATAATAAATATGTATAATTTAACAAAGAAAAGGCATGATGTATTATTCAGCGTCAAAGTCCGATTCCGTCGAGTGCATGTACTCCTTTAAAGAAATCCTGGTCTAGCACACATGTTTAATTTTACTACTCCAAGTCTGACTTCAACTGGGTAGTACCTACCTGAGTCAAGGCTCTTTCATGGTGAGAAAAGCTTTTAAAGTGGTCAAGAAATTACAAAAGTGGCTGCAAAAATCACATGATAATTTATCATAGAAGACGAAGCTAATGATAACTAGTTGTGGTAGCTCAATGATAAGAGCGCGTGTGTCTCAACGCAATAAAATCGTGAGGTCAGGGGATCGAACCCTGGCTAAAGCGGACAATACTAATTTGAGTAGTTGCGGTTCAGCATACAAGATACCGTACCTAGCCACACCAATAACCAGTTTTAATTGATGAGAAGGGAAGAAGAGGCATTTTTCGTTAGAATGAATACTCATACTCATGACTCGTAACCTTGTGATTATTTGATGAGCAGAAGCTTCAATTACCTGATGATGATAATGTAAGAACCAAAGGCTACTATTAGGACACAGATCATCTACGAACCCAAGATGCCACTTGCTATAGGAAAAGGAATAAGAATTTTGTGTGCAGCGATTATAGATTATATTCATGAGACTTTGTTGAACGTGAAAAGTGGTTATTGTACAAGCCACATATTGGAGAATTTGTGATAGCTTCTTTATCAGACATACTTATCTTGCGTCATATCATATCCTCTCATATTCTCTCCTCCTGTTGGATACCACCAATCACTTCCAATACCTTAGCCTCTCCTTTGGCATCTCCTTCAATTTTCTACTCAAACTTAGCTTCTTTTCTTACAAAAAATATCTCCACCTTCTCATACTCCCCAACTTCTCTTTTCTTCATTTACGTTAGAACTAGACTCTATATGCTCCTCAACTTGCCAATTTTTCAATTCTGACTTTCCTTGTGCACATATATATTCAAATATTTATATAACAACTTTGAATGCAATATGTAATTTTCCAACGAAGAATATATTCCAAATGTTACATATTTCTGCACTTGATCATTCACATTCATGATTTAATTCTATAATAACTAGGAGTTATGCTCTTAGTTTTATTTTGTACATCTAGAATATCAAATTTTAAATCAAGACAGAAGAAGTAGTCCTATAACATTAGACGTTAGTAAATATGAAATTTTCATTTTTTACTGACATATTTTTATTTGACACTTTATACGGTGAAATACATGTAATACGAACAATGTACAATATCGAACAATCAAATGACGCTAATTTGATAACCTAACTAAAATTTTAATCTTGGAAAAATTTATTAATTATCGCTGTTAAAATCAATAATTTAAGATAACTACAATAAATTATTAATTTGATTTTGATATAACTAGTTCATGTAAATTTTAAAAAATGAGTCGAGTTATCGTATTACTAATATTTGATTAGCTTATGTATAATAAAAGACCTTTCGTAAGGTTTCCGTTCACACCCTGTCCCATCTACAATTTACTCTTCCCCTTCTCTATTTCTTGGATCTACCGACGGCAAAACAACAAATAGGTACGAAGTGAGAGCTGTCCTATATTTGTTGGATCTGTGTGTATGCAACTATATATCCTCTTTGTCATGCCTGGCTTCCCTGACTTGCATGCAACTATACGTCCTAGTTATCATGCCTTCATCAATGTGACTTAACGTCACTTCATGTTTCCAGAACCGAATGATGTGTTTTCCACAATTAATATTCTCAATTCTCATCCGGTGTAAACATGTTCTAATAAACATATTCTCTCATATGACATCTTTAAAGTGATTGATTTTATTTTTTCTTTCCCGCTGTAAGATAAAAGAATTCCTCACTTTTTTTTTTATTTTTCAGGTAGAGTCTACGACAGGAATGTCTGTTATCTGTTAAAGGAATTCCAAATTATTCAGAATGACTATAGCTAGCTTGAGCCGATTCTGAATAGAATGTATGCTTGCCTTCTGTAAAAAACGAAAAACAGAAGAATTATCATTTATAAATTTCAATTCATATTAATACCTAACCTTACCGAGTTCAGATGTAATGTGGAGCACGGAGATGCGGCAGATTACACGTTGCAGTTCCAAGTATTGACGCATGTGTTTTGCGGCCAAATTAGAAGTCAATGGTCGTATATCCTGAAAGTGGGTCATTGAATAATTTTGCTTACCTTATCCGCTCTAATTAAGGGAAACTACATATTTTGCATAAGCAAGAAGAAATTGAGATAAGAAGCATTAGAGACCTTGGCTGCTCGAATGCATCTTCACCCGTTAAATTCTCTTTCGTCCTAGTTCGTGACTGCAATTTCTTTCCTGGCTCTTACACAATCAATGTTCTAAATTATATTCTGTCACATAAATTACATGGTTATGTCGACGTGTTTGGATACGTTTGGAAAATCCAGTCGAGCACATGTGTTCAGAATGGTCGATCAGTTTTGATATGTTTTGGAGTGGGAACTAATCAAGTGGCAATTTGTTATTAAGACGAACCTAAACATCGTGGAACTGGCTGGTAACATTTTCTTTACTTGCCACAAGTGCGGTTTGATGACCCTTTCGACGATTCCATGTTATTTGGCAACTTGTAATTTGTCAAGTTGGCATTCCAAAATGCTCGAGAAGGCAATGAAAAGCGAAAACCACACAATGCTTTAATTTCAGGGTAAGGTTGCGTGGAGAGAGTCTCTTCACAGGGCTACAAGTGGTGATGTCTCGATCGAGCACAACCCTTGGAGACATTAGTACATTGAGGGATCAAGTTAATAGGAATGGATAGGCTCTGAATTATCTGCCCAACTTCTTCAATACAGCCAACACAAATCTGATCATGTTTTTCATAATTTAAAAAATGTTTACAATATATCTAAGCTTTTATGCATATATGTATTGAAAATATATTTATTGTGAGTTTAATTCATCTTATTATAAAAGAGTTCCTTGTAGTTGTAATCAATGAAAATGTTGTATTTTTATAACAATATTTACAGAAATATTAATGAAAGATTATTAAGAGCTTTATGGGTAACAAAGTTGGATAAATGCAGATATGGAAATAAATTAAAAGGATAAAAACTTGAGTTTATGGAAAAAAAAATCTTAGCTTATATCATAAAATAAAGATGAGATCCATTTCTTGATTCATTTTGGAGTTTTGCCTTATTTTCCTTAGAAATTATATTTGTATTAAAAATAGAATTATAGTGAAAGTCTTCTAAAAAATCACCCAGTTTGTTGATTTAAATATATTTTAAATCACGAATATTTTATTATGATCGTCATTAACACTAAGCTAAAATCTCATTGAGTAGCAGAATTTGGGAAAACGACAAGAAAAATCTAGAAACATAAACTAATTTGTACTTGCCTAGTGATTTCCATGTTCTCTTCTCAGTATGAAACATGTTTTTGGAAACATGTACAGATGGTCCACGAAACTAAACTATTAAATGCTAGTTCACATGTTTAGTTGAATCGTCAAAGCACGAAAGTTAGAGATTAAAAAGGAAAAATAAAAAGAGGTTGTTAGAATTAGAGCACAGGATCCCATGTCCATTCACAAGATCAGGGATGACTCCAAATCCTTTTATCATACACACCTTTTTCTTTACATAATATTAGCATGCTGGTAACAAAAACAGTGATAATAACGTGGCACAACTGAACTCAAAATGGACCAACTATAAAACATTTTTGGACTCAATAATAATAGGTAATTAAAAGATCAAAAGGTTTTTAATTTCATGCATTATATATAGGTAGTAGCCACTACTCTTGGTGAGTGGGGAACGGTGGGTATATGTCCTGAAAAAGCTTTACCAATTTCACTCTTTTCTATCGTTCTTTATGACCCTATCTTATAAGCTTTAACGAAAAGAAGGCCGCCAAAACTATATAATTATACCAAGTAGCTGTTCTCCCTTCTTTTAGGCTGCTTGGATGGATTCACAAGTGCCGGCAGGTGTTACTTATTGAAATATGTTAAACGACTATTTCATCACAATAATTTAAATTGTTGTGTGAGGTGGCCGTTTCACATGGTATCAGAACCTCTATGATCAAATGGTTATGAGCTCGAATTCTACCACCCACTTATTATAAGTAAATTAAACACAAGATAAAGTAAGTCTGTGTAAGTTTAAAGCTTAAAGAGCTTTCACTTGAGAGCGTGTGTTAGAGAATATATAAAATCAATTGAGTTGGTCTCACATACTCTTATTTCTAAATTTACGCATTGATGAATTTAATTCAAATCATGACTTGTTAGTTGGAAATTTCATTGATAACAATGTCGAGTGTATATTAAAAAATATGAAAAAGTTTAATTTCTTTTTTATAATTCGTGTTCTTAATGTTAATTCTATAGTTAGTAAAGAACATCCATCGTATAGTATACTAGTTTTTATGAGTTAATTATAATTCAAATAACCTAATTAAACTACTAAAACAAAATTTTATACACTATATGCACCTCATAACTTGCTGAATCATGCACATAGTTTTGCGGTGGAAGTGAACTAAAAAGAATATTTATGTTTAATGATTAATTATTATACGCTCAATGTTTCAACATGTAATACTTTCTTTTATTATATCTAAAGATGCAATGAGCAATTTCTGATTAAAGGCTTGTGTTAGATTGTGGGATTTATATATAGACAAATGAAACAATGAATAGAACAAGTAGAGAAATTATAGCATTAGCCGAGCGCAATGCATAAAGAAAAAGGGGGAAAACAGAGGGATTGCTTTTGATACCGTCCATCTGAAAATCTCATCTTTCGAAATCAAGCTCATTTAGTTTGGAATCTAACCTTTTGTTATTAGCAAAAGTCGAATTAGTGATAATTAAATAATAAATAAAGAATCTTAGTAACATAAAGTATAACAAAATCATTATCTTAAAAGTGTAGACCATTCTGTTCTAAGTTGAAGCTTCCATGCTCTCTTTATATTCTGCACCACTCACAATTCTCCTCTTTAAACTACACAACTCCAAGCTGAAAAAAGAAGTTTAGAAATGGTACAGTCCCTCACTCCTTTTCATTTTCCCTTCCACTCCTTTTTCCTTCTTCAAACTCTCTTTTATTTGGTTAGCTTGTTTTTTATTTCTCTCACTAATTAAGTCCCCATCATGAGTTTCTTCTATAGGATCAAGAACTACAGCAGGTCCCCAAATGGGATGGTTATGTTGATTGGAGGAACAGAGCTGCAGTTCAAGGTCGCCATGGAGGCATGCTTGCTGCTTCCTTCGTTTTGGGTATGTGTCAACTTTTTCTAAAGTTGGAATTTTTTTGACAATTTCTGCCTTTCTGTGAATTAGAAATAGTAATTCTCTTGATAATTCGCCCTTTGTAACATGATTTGGTGAATTGGGCATGTAGTCGTGGAGATATTGGAAAACTTGGCGTACTTGGCAAATGCAAGCAATTTGGTGATATATCTGTCCAAGTACCTGAACCTATCTCCAACAAAATCAGCCAATAACGTAACGAATTTCATGGGAACTGCTTTTCTTTTGGCTCTTCTCGGTGGTTTCCTGTCAGATGCTTTTTTTACAACTTACCAAATCTATCTGATAAGCGCAGCATTTGAGCTCCTGGTAATTTTCTGTGTCTCTTTTATGATTATTTCCCTTTTTGGATTTGTTAAACAAAGCCTCCCTAGTTTAATGTTGTCAGTGGAGAGAGTGAAGCTTGAATCTAATACTCTTGAATTTTTTCCTGAAATGGGAAATCTTCAGATTCTCGATACAAAACCAATTACGTTATATTAACAAAAAAAACAGAAAAACTGAACCTGTCACATGATCAATCCCAAGTCTTGACAAATTCTGAGATGATTTTTAACTCAACGTCCTGTGAAAAGGTAGATGTACATGTAGAAGGCTCGTTTTCAATCTTAATGAAAAGACTAAATCCCAGTGAAAACTGCAATCATGCGTCATGCTCACATCACTAGTTCTACGCTGAAGCTAAAAACCGATCGACCTGTTTCTCTCTTCTTTCAATTCAGTTTTAGTGTGAATGACGTGTTTCCCTCACCTGCATGCATTGACTTTGCAGAAGCAAAGTGCTTTCGTTTTGGTTTTCGCTTTATTATTTTTACCAGCTTTTTCTGCTCTACACACACGGGCATCGAAAGACAAAACTGAAAAGGTAAAGGTAGGTATTTATGTGAAGATTACCCACGGTTGCGGTGGATAGTAACGAGCTAGCCAATGGAAACTTATAGAGACAGGGACATGCCTTGCCCATGAGTCCTTTCTTACGAACCAGGCAAAGCCATGATTGGTTCAGTTCTTGCTTTCACACAGTTGCGTGGATTTCCTGGAACATTTTTGTTTTAGTGTTCAAAATCTTCAGTTGGGTAGCATTTGGAGGTCTTGACTTTTGACTGACATGCAAGTTTAAATGATTGAAGCACTAAAATATCTTCAATAAACTGTCAAACAAGATGCTGTCTTTTCTCTTTTTACCATTTCTAAGGATGATTCATAGTCCTACTTTACCAATTAAAATGTGAGAAAAAATGGGGATTTTCTTTTATATACTTTTTATTCATAAAAGAAATAATAAATTTGTATTATAGGGTGGATGATATTAGAATTTAGCAATTTACTATGGTGATGGAGGGCCTACAGAGTCTGTGTGGGGGGTGGGACCAATAGGAAGAAGATGAACTCAATATCTAGTTTGTCTTTTATCGTTGTTGCCTTTTCTATAACATCATGTCGATTTCTAATGGTGCCACACTGCCACCAAATAGACGTTGAACCAAATCATGGGCATGTTATATACGGTGCGGGTAATCTTTGATCCAAGTCATGGCCATGTAACATGTGGAACCTTAGGGGGACAGAGGATGTGTACCAATCCTGATTTATCTATTTATGTGAGACTCTAAATGTTGTTTGTCGAACTGAAAGTGGAAATTTTTTTCTGGCTATATACTCGTACCTTCTTCATGTAACCAAGTGGTTCGAGGTCAGACTTTGTTCATTTTGCTTGCAATATGGTTAGACTTTCGACTTCTTCTATTTGTCATTTATGAAATTTTAACGTAACAGGGTTTGGTCATACTCACTGTGCAAGCTCGATCTCATTCTTTGAAGCCAACACGATGCGACCCCATAATTCCTTGCCAGGAAGTACAGGGTGCAAAAGCTGCGATGTTGTTCATAGGACTTTACCTGGTGGCGCTTGGCGTTGGAGGTATAAAGGGCTCCCTACCAGCACACGGCGCAGAACAGTTCGACGAGACCACTCCTCAGGGAAGGAAACAGAGATCAACCTTCTTCAATTACTTCGTCTTTTGCCTGTCCTGTGGATGCCTAATTGCTGTGACTTTCGTCGTCTGGATTGAAGATAACAAAGGATGGGAATGGGGCTTTGGGATCTCTACCATTGCAATACTTGTGTCTATTCTTGTCTTCCTCTCTGGTTCAGCCACTTACAGAAACAAGATACCATCCGGAAGTCCTCTGACGACCATTTCTAAGGTAAGTGGTGGAGTTTCTTTCAAGACATTTGCTTTGAAAACATTTTTGGAATTGACAACACTGAATTTTATCAAACAGGTTTTGCTTGCAGCATTGATAAACACCTGCATTAGTACAACCCCAACCAATGCAGTTATGAACATGTCTTCAAGCCCTTCTGATTCAAACCACACCAGTAAGGAAGTAGATGAGCATTCGAAGCCAACAAAAAGCCTCAGCTGCCTTAACCGAGTGATGGTGAAAAAGCCCGTGCACTCAGCTCTAGAATGCACAGTCCAGCAAGTGGAAGAAGTGAAGATCGTGATTAAAATCCTCCCTATATTTGCCTGCACAATCATGCTCAATTGCTGTCTAGCTCAGCTTTCAACGTTTTCTGTGCAGCAAGCTGCAACCATGGACACCAAGCTCGGGTCCTTGACAGTCCCACCGGCATCCCTACCCATTTTCCCTGTGGTTTTTATTATGATCCTAGCACCAATTTATGACCATTTTATCATTCCATTCTCTAGGAAAGTAACAAAAACGGAAATGGGCATCACACACCTGCAAAGAATTGGCATTGGCTTAGTTCTTTCTATATTAGCCATGGCAGTGGCAGCTCTTGTTGAGATCAAACGAAAGAGAGTTGCCGCACATGCGGACCTACAAAACTCAGCGAAGCCATTGCCAATTACCTTCCTCTGGATTGCTTTTCAATACTTGTTCCTTGGATCGGCTGATCTTTTCACATTGGCAGGGTTGTTAGAATTTTTCTTCACCGAGGCATCTTCAAGCATGAGATCATTGGCTACCTCCCTTTCTTGGGCCTCCTTAGCAATGGGCTATTACCTGAGCACGGTAATCGTATCAGTAGTTAACCATGTAACAGGTAGTTTCAACCACAAACCATGGCTCTCCGGCGCTACCTTAAATCACTATCGTCTGGAAAGATTCTACTGGTTGCTTTGTGTCCTCAGTGCTATGAATTTCTTACACTACCTTTTCTGGGCCAACAAGTACAAGTGCAGATCAGCAAGTGGCGACAAGTAAATGATCAAGTTGTTATCCCAACATGTAGATAAGTGACCTGTCCATAATCCCATCAAGTGGTCATATGAAGTATCTCAACAAAACAACTTCTGGGCTGTACATAATTATAAAGCTCCAACTTCCATTCACTGCTGTATTTAAAACAATTTTTGAGAAGGCAGTGATCCATACATCCATCCAGTCCAAGTGGCAGAACAAAGTTCATGAGTTTAGCCTAGTTAGTTTGTCACCAACTATTGTCGTGAAATAGCAGTGGAAGTTAGCTACTTTAAATATTCCTGAAGTTTACTAAGTTGGACAAGTATCAACTTAAGAGCAACCAGTAAATAGCTTGCCCTAGATGTTAAAACAAAAGGTGACGGAATAAACCAAATATGATCGGAAAACAAATAGAGAGATCTACATAATAAGAGTCGAACAAACCACGCTCGGCAAGGGGATGTAGCTCAGATGGTAGAGCGCTCGCTTAGCATGCGAGAGGTACGGGGATCAATACCCCGCATCTCCACTGAGGGCATTGTTTTGTTTGTAAACTCTTAAAAGACTTTCAGTTTCAGATTTTACTATCCAAAGTGACCAAGCCCAAAAGAATTTATATGTTATAATTGACGTCGTTGGTTCAATCAAATATTATAATGAAGCGAAATTCAACAAATATTGGCATTTTGCTAATAAATAACAAACGACACTAATGATCCTTTTCTTTAATCTGTTTTAAGGACACCATTTTAAACAAAAAAAAATCTTGTGACTTAGGGACTTTCGAAAATGAAAATCCACACTTGGCAAATAAAAGCTAAGTTAGAATATAGACTAACGTGGCATATCCAGTTAAGAGCATGTTTGGTTCAACTTTTGGAGACTCTAAAAGTATTTTTTTCCACCACAAAAGCTGTTTTAAGGAAAAAATGAGTGTTTTAGTTATAAACATCAAAAGTACTTTTGAAGTAGAAATGGTTTTTTTAAAAGTTAAAATACAACCTTTTCAAAAGTTCAAATTTGAAGTTTTTCAGAAAAGTCTCAAATTTTATCTTTTTTGAGTAGATCTTTTTGGGTCACTTACGCATATACCAAAAGTGTCTTTTCTGTTTCTTTGGACTGTTCTGCTTCTTTGAATTGTTCTCAAACACAAGAACTCATCTTCTCAAGATCAACCCATAGGTATGTGTTTTTTTTTTCCGGTATGCTTTTTCTAGAATTTCTCGAATACTATTTCTTGTTATTTTTCCTCCTCTTCACAACGCAGAGGAACGTCTGCATTGTGAAGGTCTGGGTTGAACGCAAACGAAGAAATGTTATGTTTGTCTGCGTTTCAACGCAGACGAAAGTCTACATTCATTTGTGTTAAACACAAACCACGTCTTTTCAAGGCCATAGTAGGATTATGGAAAGCATAAAAAGTTGAAAACGATAGAAGCAAGAGAGGACCTGAAATTCCCATATTTCCAAGTTTTGCCGCACCAGCAAGAATCTTGAAACTAATACACACATGTCTTTTTTTTCTCAGAAATCAATGGGTAGCTTGCAGCCATATATGTAGGAGCTAAGCTCTCTGCCTTGATTCTCAGTAGTCAAACTTGAAAGTTATGATTGTCCCTATATTGGCTTGTAGTAGTAGGGGATTAATAAATCATTTGCTCAGAGAATTGCAACTTGTTCATTGATGTGATATGATGACAAGCTAATTTTAGTACAAAGTACATGAATAGCTTCTGTAGGCAGCCCATTGCATACATAATTTGACATAGTGATTCCATCAAACCCGTGAGTGAAGATGCTAGTACCTTAAAGTAGTTATATAGTTCTTTTAAGTGCACTCAATAATTCAAAGTAGGCATGTAAAAGTGTTTTTAAATATAGGCTAAAAGTAATACATGATGAGTAATTTGTATTTGAGATAGCAATTCCTTAT
>JANITW010000003.1:25320271-25340302 GCA_027564335.1 Erythroxylum williamsii
AAATAATTAAATAATATATATTTAAATGATAGTAAATCAGATTATGAAAAAAAACGAAAACAGGAAACAAAAACCACTTTTTATGGTTTTCATAATTTTTGAAAACTGGAAGAAACCAAAACTAAAAACAGAAACCAAAAACTCAAACAAACAAGTTTTTTTACTAAATTTAAAAACAAAAACAGAAAACCAACAAAAAAAATTGGAAACAAACATCCCCTAAAATGAAGAGTTCTACAAGTCTCCTCCAGGGAGTTGCAATATTCGAATCTTATGGTCATTTCATTATGAACAATGCGTAATCCGTCAATGGCGAAGATAAATTGTAACTTGTGAGAGACGTAATTATACAATGAATAAACAGCAGGGTGGGGTTATAATTTCCAACACCAGGATACTAGCATTTTGAAGCCATCTTACGATGTAGACGAGCCACCACCCAAAGATAAAGTCCTTATTGCTACCTTCACTGCTCCAACCACACTAAGCTGCCTTGTCTCATGGCTCAGCCCATGTCGGTCCCGGCTCAGACAGCTTTCTTCCATTAGTACACCCACAAAGTATGCTACCTGAACACCATAAACAAAATATGAGAAACTTTTTCTTCCAAAACCAGATTAACATTTCTGAGATGCATTATAAACAGAAACAATTAGCTCAGCATGGTAACAGATTACCTAGCAACCCGTACTTGCAAGTCTGTGACAATGCATTAGCGGTCATAGACAAGGACATTATTAGGAAGATTAAATTCCAGAATTTCGGACCACTATTCCAAGGCAAAGCCATATCAGGTAAGGTGGTAATCATTTTCCAAGATGGATTAGCGGATCTCCATTCATATTTGCAATAGAACTTAGTACATACGCAAGCTGATAAAACTCTCAAGTTGCTAGTAAACTTTTTGTTACAATTGGGTGGTTGATTCTCATTAGTGTCTCATTCACTCTTAAAAATCACATGAGATACGCATGATTCTGAAGGCAGCTCTACCCAATCTCACCATAAACAATATCAACTTTCTACCCTATTTGTCTGCAAATCAGCAGTTAGATAAGCAAGTCGTTATCTATTGATCTTCCAACAACCTAAAACAAAGTTGACTGAAGCATGTAATTGAAAAAAAAAAAAGGATCTTTTATTCTCTGAATCAAGAACTATGGCAGTTTAACAACAAAGGCTCTAAATCTCCAAAATCAAAACCATTAAAACACACAAGATTATTTTGAATCTTGGAGAAGTCTATCACATTACCTTGCCAGTAGCGTTACGAACAGGAGATACATGAAGAAGGGTCCAAAAGGAACTCTTGTCCTTCCTAATGTCAAGGGGTAGAAACAGCCATTTAGAAACAATGGAAGAATTCAGTTTTCGTTAAACATGCTAGAAGAATAGGCAAGTCTCAACCTGTAATTTAAAATACGTACTGTGCATGGTTGTCTAGATTGAATGCTGTCCTCTATCTGGAGAACATTTAGAAAAATAATCTATCCTTAACTTAACCTCAGTATGTGTGAGAAAATGGAATAAAGAAAGAGACTGAAGAAGTTGCACCTGAAGCAGAACTGAGGAATCTGTATCAATTCCATGTAAAAATCTATGGTTGTGCCCCAGCACTTCATGTCTAGCATAGCCTACAGAAATCTTAGCAGTCACATTGTCAAAATAACAAGGAAGGATCTGCAATGTGCATCCAGAATGACTTTTACATGGGAAGTTATGATACAGAAAATTCTAAGTACCTGTTAACTTTAAGAATGCATCACTTGCATAAACAATTGGCATGTCTGGTAAGTTCAGGTCCATCCTGGAAAGGCAACTCAAACAAATAAAAATCATCTTAACGGCACTAATCCGTGCAAGAAAGGAAAAAGGAATTTGCAAAACTCACAATACAAAACTTTGTTTGATTCTACCAAGAGATATATTTACAGACGAACTGAGAAGGCCCGCTGCAGGTAAGCTATGTCTTTTTTCACACACCATTCTGCCTGTTGACTTGCTATAGTGGGTGAGCACAGACAAGATATTGTTCATGGCAGTTGCTGCTCTTTGCTTCTCATAGTGACTTGCCTCTAACGGCTCTTCAAACGCCAAACCTGTAAACATTAACTGGTAAGATTCACAACTGAATTGACCCAAGAAAATTATCACCTGAAGAGACAAGTCAATTGACAAACAGGAACCCGGTAAATATAACAAAATTTCAGGCACCTAAAGAATGACGACTCTCAATGCAGTTAAAAACAGTCACAATGTTGGAGGTAAGAAACTAAATGAACAGAAGCTGCAAGAAATCATACAATCCAAATCCAAAACAATGAGCTCAAAAAAAAGACTCCATTGCATATAAAAGAAATCACATTAAATAATCTTTCACAACAGTAACTACTCAATCTAGTGTTGCTCCAGAAAGATTTCTCATTGCTTTATGCACACTTGAACTGCATTTCAAGCTTGGAAGAAGTATAAACATACCTCCACTATCTGAATCCAATGCGAAAACCAGACCCAAATCGCTTGTAACATCGCTGCAAACTTCTCTCCTGCACGAACCAAACTCAATTTCCCTAAACTCAGCTACTTGCTCGCTTACCCTATTATTTCTATGCCTCGTAGTTATGGGCACTTGAACCGCAACGAAATGGATCACCATCCCATTCTCCTCCACAAAAACAGGGCTCATATGAAACAATATCCAAAAGGGTGTCCCATCTTTGCGGTAATTCAACAAATTGATCTGTATCGTCCTCTCCTCACGAATAGCCTCACGAATCTCCATCACCGATCTGCGGTTCGTTTCCGGGCCCTGAAAGATTCGACCATTTTGGCCGATTACTTCGTCTCTTGAATAACCCGACATTTTTAAGAAACTTGGGCTCGCAAACACTATAGGATGTCCGGAGATACAAGGATCGGTAATCGTGAAGCTCTCACACAGCTCGTCAAGAGTTTCTCGTACCCATATGGAGTATTGACTATTGAACGAATCTTCGATTAAACCCAGCAATTGAGACTCCATTTCGATACTTCTTTATTGAAAAATTGTACCTTTCTCGCTCTCCAAATCAGGCCCAATCCCATGTGGCACGATAAACAACAGCGCCTATCTCAAAGATCTCGCCTCGACACCAAGAAAGGTGCATGAACCGTGAACAGAGCAGGAAGAAGTCTGAAGGAAGAGGAGAACAGAATATGGGGGTTGTTTCCGGAGGAAGAAAAAGAAGAGAACTTGAAAATTAGTTGCTGCGAGACACCGACTTCTTGGGATTTGAATGAAGGGCAAAGAGTGAGACGTACACATCAGTGGGTTTTGTTGGTTTCAAGAACTGAAAATATCTATAATCCAATACGTGACAAGAGAATGAAGCAACGTAGGAGGTTGGGCTCCTTTGGCATTGCAAGTACTGTTCTTATTTTTTGCTATGGATTGGAAAGTAGTAAGCTTTAGACTTGCTTGTCGTCTAGCCCTCGTGAAGAAAAGTAGGGAGGGAATGAAAAAGGACGTGAAACTATGGATGGACCAAGGTTAGATGACAGAATGGTCAGCGGAATCAGACACAGAATCGGCGCTGATCCTTATCCATCTTAAGATTTGTCCAGTACAAGAATAGTAATTAGTGTCAACCTGACCATAACACACCAGAATATATAATGTTTTTTCTTCTGATCAATTTTGCTGGTCACACGCTTCAAATAGACAAGATGTTAAGATGTTGATCTATAAACAAATGGCTTGTGTTTGTGCTCAGGCCTGTCTTATACACAATCACTACATACATGTTTTCCAATTTATAACCAAGCTGTCTCTATTGAGTCTAAACCTGAGAGGGGATCCTCTGGCCCCTTCCTCTAACTCTACTATGTCCCTTTTTCATCTAAGTCATTCATTCATATGCTCAAACTTGAGGCTAAATAAAGCCGGACGGCAAAAATAACCGTTTATAGATCTCCCAAGAGGATAAGTATTCAAATGCTATACCATTAAGCATTGATAGTTGTTACTTGCCAACAAGATATTTGTTTAGCTAATCTTTTCAAGTACAAGACTAAGAAAAGCAATAGACTTTACAACTTTATCTTTAACTATTTGAGCTCAAACCAAATAACTAAGTCCAAGGGCCTGGAGTCCTCCCCGGAGGCCCGACTAAAAGGCCCTACCTGGTTTTGATCTTCCGATCAGCTCATCATCTCAACTCACATTTCCGTTAAGGCGTTAACTGTTTTTTGGTCTCTCGTAGGCTTCAAATCTCTTGCATTCTTAATCAGAGATGCTAACAGCTGCTGTGAAATCAGTTCACTTTCTCATTTAAACGTCTTGGTAGTGCAATTTAACGATATTGCAAGTGCCCATTACCTTTCTGTATGTTGTTCATTCGTTCTCGAGCAGCTTACTTTTTCTGCAAATATCGTGTCTTTTATCTCTATATATATAAGCTATCATTTTGGATTGGATGTTGCAGAAAGAATCAATGAATTTTTTGATGCGATCTACCACCACACACCATGTACCGGCGGACCGGATTCCTGTACACGACTCCCCTGTAGAGGCTGTTTATTCTTCCAAAACCAATGCTACTGTGGAGGGTCTTATTGCAGACGACCCATTTCCTCAATCTCCTGTAGCTGAAGTGATTAATGAAGATTTGGATGAAAGTGGAAATGATAATTTTGCAGGGTCTACTGCAAAGGAGTCCCTTCCTGTGGGGGACCACTTGGATGTTCCTGAAGAAGAAGGAACTATCATCATTCCAATCAGTACTTTCCTAACTTGACATTATACCATACTTTTGGTTATTATCTTTCATCTTGGGATCATTCGCACACACCATTGCTTTGATATTGTTCTTGGCATTGAACAATATACATTCTCGATTACTCACCTAGTTAAACCATGGAAAGTGCAATGTTTATATTGATCAAACTCTTACTTTGATGCTCCTGCTTATTTGTTTAAAGGAAGGAAGTTGATGCCAGGCATGTCCTTTGGTTTTCTCATAGATAATTTGATTCCGTTTTACTTGAATTGACTTTGCTTTTAATTTAAATTCTTGATTGTGGAGGTTGAATTTTGTAAAATATATCCAGTCACAAGTTAATATTGTGAATGTCTTTTTTACTTTCTGAGTAGCATTCTTTTTACATTTTAGGACTCCACGGTTTTCCAATTATTATATCTAGTTTAGGCATGCTAATGGTTGGTAACTCATTTGAAGGGGAACTTCCAGAGACATGGAACAATGCAGCAGATATCGATTCATTACGCTCCCTTGATCGCTCGTTTATTTTCCCAGGTACCTTTATTTACCTATGATCTTGTTTCTTATGGTTCTGACATGCATGAATCATGTACATGATGGATGTAGATTGCTCATTGTTAGAAATCCGATTGTTACTCCAATTACAGGTGAACAGGTTCATATCATTGCATGCTTGTTAGCTAATCAACAGGATACAGAAATCATTACTCCGTTTAAAGTTGCAGCAGTATTGTCTAAAAATGGGATGGGAGAGAACTTTGAAAGACAGAATGAACTTGTGAAAGATGAAAAAGATCAGGTATCTGGAGAGGAAGAAGTGAGTTCAAATAGTCAACAATTTCTTGAACCAAATGACAGCAGCCCATGTAAACTGCAAAGTGAACCACAAAAGAATATTTCTGCTAGTGAATCTATTCTTAGAATGGAAGGTCACAAAAGACAGACAGAGACATTGTTGCAAAGATTTACAAACTCCCATTTTTTTGTTAGGATTGCAGAATCAAGTGAGCTACTTTGGTCAAAAAGAAGTTGTATTGATCCAGAAAGTAATCAGAAACTCACTGCAGATGCAACCAGAAAAGCTTCAAAAGAAAATTCCCAACTTAGTGCTCTTATTGACAGAGGAGGTTTTGATGCACACCTCTCTGGTGGAGCAGCAAGGAACAAAATTAGTAGCTTTTCTCTTTCAAATGGAGACATAGTGGTATGTTTCCTTGGCCAATATATTTGACTGGACAAATTTGGTTTGACTGGAAATATTTGGTAGCTAGGTTTGCTGATTAAATGATCATTATGTTGCAATAGTAATTTCTCTGTACAAAATTTTGGTGAGTTTTTTAGTTGATTCTCAATCCATTTGTTTGTTTGGAGGATGCAGGTACTTTTAAAAGTTAATATTGGTGCCGGTTTTTTTAAAGACCCAGTCATTGAGATTATTCAGTTTGAGAAAAACATGCACAAAAATGTGTCCGTTGAAGATCATGAAAATTTGAATTACATTGACTATGATTCATATGGAGAGTTGTTAAAATGGTTGCTTCCATTAGAGAACACGCTTCCTGCTGCAGCACGTTCTTTGCCTCCTCTTCATCTAGGTTCTGGTCCAGGAATTGGTGGGACATCTCAGAAACCTATGTCTACTGGCTCTCAGCTCTTATCTCATTTTAGAAGTTACTCCATGTCATCACTGCCGCAAAATACTCTTCCACCTATGCAACATGTTAAAGCCCTAAGTTCCAAGCATAGCTTGGACTTAGATGACTGGGGGCAGTATTCAACTCAGAAGTTATGGAAGAGTCACAGAACTGGGAGTGAAGGGTATTTATCATTCCGCGGTGTATCTTTAGAGCGTGAACGATTTTCAGTTCGTTGTGGGTTGCAGGGGATATTTACTCCAGGAAGAAGGTGGAGGAGGAAAGTTGAAATAATTCAACCTCTAGAAATTCATTCTTTTGCTGCTGATTGTAACACAGATGACCTTGTTTGTGTTCAGATAAAGGTGTGCACTTCACACTTATTAGTTGAATCAATGCAGTTCTAATCTATTTGCATACCTATTACTTCTTTTTAAGTTAATTGCTTTTTTCAATTGTTGTGCAGAATGTGTCTCCAGAGCATACACCTGATGTTATCATGTATATAGATGCTATAACTATTGTTTTTGAAGAAGCTGCAAAGAGTGGGCCACCTTCATCATTGCCACTTGCATGTATTGAAGCAGGAGATGGCCACTCTTTACCCAATCTACCCCTCAGGTGTTGTTCACTCTGTCTCAAATATACTCAGTAGATGTTCTTAATTTTCAGCAACTTAATTCTTATTTATTTTCAAGTAATGCACTCAGGTAATAAATCAAAAATTTCAGCCTTCTATGTGTAACTTTTTTTTAATATGAAGCAATTCCATTTTACATTAATGAGAACTAACTGAATTTACTAATGATTTTTGCATGCAGTTTACTTACCTATATGAAGGCACTTGTTCATACTATCTTCATAGGTAGATTTTACTAATATAAAATTAATGGTTTCGTATCAGCTAAAATTGTTGAACTCATGAGTTGAACAATGCTTGTGGGAGCATGCCTACAGTAACCTGAGGATGCAAAGGCCACTCATCCATCACAATTATTTCTTTTTCTTTCTTGCATTTCAAGAGGTGAATAGTACTTTCTCGACATTTAGAATATAGGACCTCGAAATGTACCTTAAGTACATCAATTCCATGTGGTGAAATTGGACAGCATCAAAAGACAGTTTGCATGTGCAGCAGGAGATCAAGTTATTTTCTTTCGTTTTTGGGATTAGAAAAGATTATTTTTTATAATTTATAACCCTAATTTGTTTAGATTGCTTCTACCATAACTTTGGGGCACAAGTTTTCAAATTTATATTTTTGAGCACATATCTCTCATTAAACAAGATAGGGCTATATTCCCATGTAATATCTTGTTTGATGAGAGTACTCTGCAAGTAGAATAAGCCTCTATTGAGTTTGTGGGTGCAAAAGATATATTAGTTTATCATTAACTGACTTCTCATGGCAGGAGAGGTGAAGAGCACTCTTTTATACTTAAGCCAACATCCTCTACATGGAAAAATCTCAAGGTCCAGAGTGAAAAACATTCCCCATCTTCAAGCTTGCGTATTGCAACCAATATCACTGAAGGACGGAAAAGTTCGACCAATGTTGATCAGTATGCAATTATGGTATCTTGTCATTGTAATTACACGGGTAACTGTGGTTTTCTTTGTTTTCTGTGCTATCCAAATTATAGCAAGTTCTTAAACTTGAGTTATTTTCATTGCTCCTGTGTCAAATGTAGAGTCGAGGTTGTTTTTCAAGCAACCAACTAGTTGGCGACCACGCATCTCAAGAGATCTCATGATCTGTGTTGCATCTGAAATATCAGAAAGATCGCAAGCACCTAACGAAAGAGTCTCTCAGCTTCCAGTTCAGGTTTCTTTTATGCTTCTGTTTTGTCCTGTTTTATATATACTTGCTATTTATTCAAGTTATTCATTGTTTACTTTATCCAACTTGTCAGATTTTAACTCTCCAGGCCTCAAATTTGACATCTGAAGATCTAACTCTGACAGTTCTCGCCCCCACCTCATTTATTTCTCCTTCATTGGGGTCCTTGGGTTCTTCTCCATTGACTCCTGTGAGCCCATTTGTTAATTTGCTCCAGTCTACAGGTACAATTACCATTGATGTGATGCAGAGGCTTACGTCAGCAACTCATGCATCAGAGAATCATAAAAATCATGATGGTAGTGGAGCTCAATCTGTTTCTTTCAATGAGCAGTTTTCTCCCATATCTGATGTAATACCAATCAGTGGTGTGGGTTGCACACATCTGTGGCTGCAGAGTAGAGTTCCCTTAGGGTAATGCATTATTCTTTTTCATTGATTTCCTTTTTTGGGGTCTGATTGCACAGATGATTATGACCTTTAGTGGTTGCATCAGGTGTGTTCCTGCTCAATCCTCCTCTTCTATCAAGCTTGAGCTACTTCCTTTAACTGATGGCATAATTATACTGGATACATTACAGATTCATGTTAAGGAGAAAGGTATGGCCCTTTCATATACATATCTAATTCATCAATATTTGGATTGTGAACTAGACGTTTTCTGCTTTGAAATGCAATTTTGTGAGCGTTATACGGAGCTAGAAGATAGTGGGACTAGACAGACAATAGCTCTTACCCTTCTGACACGAGCTGGCGTTATTTGTTGTCATAATGACTATCTTTTCCTTGCTGTCTCATGGACAGGAAGTTGTTATACCATGTCATACTGATTACCCATGTTCATGTGCCTTTGTTCCTCTTGCTGAGGGACTGCAAAAGGTCAGCAGTTCTAAAGTGCAACTTATCTCTGCTTGCAGGCCTAACATATATTCCAGAGCACTCCTTGAAGATAAACGCAACTTCCGGCATTTGCACACGGATTATATAGGGTGGTTTTGGTGTATTATGTGTGACTGAGTTCAAACCTCAATTGTTTGAAAGAGATTCAAAGGGATGAGTGGACATGTAGCAACTTCTTGTTTCCACCGCTTACATAAATGGAATGGTTATGTTGATGTGATGTTTATAAAAAATATAGCCTCGTGCATGTAAATTAGAAATTCGATAAATCCCTGTTTGTTAGGTATAACCCGCAATGGGAAAATGAAAAGATCATGTTCTATTGTAGATTTGTCCAATTGTGAAATTATAAGCATATAGAAAGTTTTTTTGCTCTTAATTGTTTGTGAAACATTCAAAACCTATGATTTCTTTTTCCAATTGATTCTTTTGGGATCCGTTTCATGATTTGCATTTTCAGTTTATGAAGAACTTGTTTCCACGACCTCTGCATATTATGTTTCTGCTTCCAATATGCTTCGGTTCATTAATTTTTTTGGAAAATGAGTAAATGATAATACAACATTACAATGAGTTTTAAGCTATTAAACTTATATTCAATTACAACGCAGTTGGAATTTCATTGGAATTAAGATAGTACAAAAAAATAAACCGCTTAATAGCATATTACAGGTTCCATTGTTCCTTCACGTCCGAGGAGGGTGTTTCCTGTGCATTGTTGGCCAAAATGGCTAATCTAATCCAGTTGGTTGCTTGATCAGCTAGCTGCCATGTTTCCACTTCAATGTTCTTGAACATCCTGCTATTTCCTTCTTTCCAAAAAGTGTAAATGGAAGATGAGAAGGTTGTTTTGATAAGTATTCCGTTGGGTTTTTCATGAAGAGAGAGTTCTATAGACTAGCTCAATGTTTGCTGCCACTCATATATGATGCTGTAACTTGCAATTAAGCGGGCAATTTTGCTCCAAACAGCTTTAGAAAAATTGCATTGAAAGAATAGATGGTCTCTAATAGTAATCAATCCTAGCCCATAGCTCAGCAGCCTAAGCCCATCCAAACTTACATTTGTAGGGGTAAGATGGAGAAAGGAACCATTGTTTCCATATAAGCAGGTTGTTAGGCAAGCTGTTGAGAGTTAATTATAGAAAAAGATTGTATAAATATAGATTGAATTTAGGAGAGAGGGAGAAATCATTCATCATCGTAGACAGATTGTATTGACCTGGAGAATATTTTCCAGGAGGAATCTACTGCTGTAATTCTATCTTATACATAAATAATACAATCTCCAAAGTTCTACCTATCAATTGGTGCTTTCATTGAGAGGCCAAGTGGGTAGAGATTATATGCACACTAGAATGGAAGCTAGAGTATCTGTAGTAAAGACGTCTCTCCGGAGGCAAGAATCATCCCTCTCAGCTCAAGAGGGAATGGTTAAAACGCATGACATCACTTTAAAGGATCTTCGATCGCAGCTGGGCTCTCTGATGGCCAGTGTGGAGACGTTGGCCAAATCTCAAAATTTGCTACAATCAAAGCTGAGCGATGGATTTCAATACTTGTTGGCCAGAAACTCACAGAAATAGGTGGGTGGTGAGGGAGAAGAACGACCGGCATCCCACCATGCGTTCTCTTCTGCTAGTGGCGACAGACCTGCGGATCACTTCTTGATTTTCGTTGGCAACGATAGACCCACAGGTGGTCCGCAAGGAGCTAGGCACTACTGATAAGGAGATCACGTGTCTTCGGCGGCTACAGAACGTGCATGGGAGGAATATAGGAATGTTGCATGTAGGGTCGACCTCCCAACTTTCCACGAGGATGACTCATTCGCTTAGGTCACGAGAGCTGAGTTGTATTTTATGATCTATGAAATCTCTTCTGAACTTCGTTTACCCATAGTTCAGATTTGTATGAATGGTTCGACACTCTACTGGTTCATGACTCTACGTGAATTGGACCCATGTATGACCTAGGAGAGGTTCAAGCGCTCATTATTCAATCGTTATGAGGGCAAGAATGAAGAGACCCGTTCGAACAGTTAAAATTAGTATTCCAACATGGTTTAATAAACAGATACATTGATGAGTTTGAAAGGGTAGCATTACAGATAGGCCATTTTCTAGAAGAATGGTACATAAGCTATTTTTTGGTGGGGATCTACATGAGGAAATAAGAAACAGGGTCAAAACCCACGACCCTCCTACTCGGACTCGGCTCATCTCCATCGCAAGGAAGGTAGAGAATGAATTAGTTGGGGAAGGGGTAATATGACTAGGGGAATGGAAAAACAAACCTGGTAATTTCTTTCCAAGCTACGAATCTAGAATGGGAACCTTCAATACTCAACGTCTGAATCAGCCGAGTGATGCAGTTGGAAATACCAGAAGTGAGGCCAAGGAACTGCTTAACAAGACCCGTAGAAATGTGACTAAAAGTCAACAACTGGGAGGTTCGAAATGGAAGGGAACAAGAAATTTTTCCTATGAACAACTTATGGAGAGAAGGGCCAAGGGGTTGTGTTTTAAGTGTGGACAAACTTTTGGTCCATTTCATAGATGCCCAGATAAGGAGTATAGGTTAATCGTTTGGGAGGGTGAGGAAATGGATGTTGAATTGAATAATCCTACAGTAGCAGAGTTTGAAGGGCAGCAGGAAGATTGGGAGTTGGTGTGCAATTCAGTGGAGTTCAGTGAGTTAGAGAGGGATAAATCCTCACCAATAAAATCTATGGTTTTAATAGGTAAGCTTAGAGAAATGCCTATTGTCATTTTGGTTGATTGCGGAGCTATCTATAATTTTGTGTCCAGCAGGTTGCTCGAGGCTATGGGTATTACTATTACACTGATTAGGGCATTTAGAGTTAGATTGGGAGATGGACATCAGTCTTTTTCTCAAGAGATTTGTAATTAAATTAAATTGGAGCTGAATGGGGAAGAGTTCAGTGTAAATGCTTATGTTTTTGATACTGGAGGGCCCGTTTTGATCCTAGGGGTTGTATGGCTGGAAACATTAGGAATGTTGAAGGTTGATTGGAAGAAAATGTATAAGTCTTTTGATCGGAGTGGGGTGGAGTTCACTTTGTAGGGGATTAACATGTAGGCTTCTTCTCCTCATGCTTTACAATAGATTTTAAAACACCAAAAATTAGAAGTAGAAGGGCTGTTATGGTCGATGAGAATTGGTGGATCCTTATTCAAAGAGATAGGAACCTTGGAAGTAGATCAGCTAGAAGAGTTGCGGACTGTCTTGTTCAAGTTTGGGTTAATTTTTCAAGAACCTAGGGGTCTACCACCTAGGAGGGCTCATGATCACGCTGTTAATTTAAAAAAAGGGGTGGTATCTATGGATATTCGTCCATATAGACATGTACGCCACCACAAGGATGAAATTGAGAGGCGGATCCAAATTTTACTGGAAACGGGAGTTATCTGCCATAGTATAAGCCCTTTTTCAAGCCCCGTTATCCTGGTCATGAAGAAAGACGGCTCTTAGCGGATGTGCGTGAACTACTGAGCTTTAAATAAGCTCACAATACCTAACAAGTTTCCAATTCCAGTAGTGGATGAGTTGATGGAGGAATTATATGGAGCTAAATACTTTTCCAAGGTTGATTTATGGTCAGGTTTTTATCAAATTAGGGTCCGAAAGGAGGGCACTTAAAAGACGGGATTCCGAACTCACAAGGGGCATTATGAGTACCTAGTGATACCCTTCGGTCTCATGAATGCACCGGCTACATTTCAGTCCACCATGAATTCAATTTTTAAACCTTTATTATGGAAGTTCATGTTAGTGTTCTTTGACGATATTTTGGTTTATAGCTCTAGTTGGGGTAGCACTTGGAGCATTTGGCTTATGTGCTGCAATTATTAATTGACAATCAACTACTGGCTAATAAGAAAAAGTGTATCTTTGGCTAGAAATCTGTGGAGTGTTTAGGTCACATCATCTCTAATGAAGGGGTAGCAATGGACCTATCGAAAATCTAAAATACTTTAGAGTGGCCTATTCCTAAGAATGTAAAGGGAGTACGAGGATTCCTTGGACTTACCAATTACTATCGGAAATTTGCCAAGGATTATAATAAAATTGCCAAAACCCTTACTGAACTTACAAAAAGGAATGGTTTCAGTTGGAGTAGGGAGTCCCAAGTAGCTTTTGATGAATTGAAAAAGAGGATGATTTCTTCACCGATCCTTGCTTTGCCCAACTTCTCCAAGGAGTTTTCCCTCGAATGTGATGCATTGGGGAGAGGTTTGGGTGCTGTTTTAATTCAAGAGGGTCGCCCACTAGCATATTTTAGCAAGGCTTTAGCTGAATGAATGTTTTCTAAGTCAGTCTATGAGAAGGAGGTAATGGCCATTCAACATTGGAAGCATTTTTTAGTAGGAAGGCATGTCAAAGTTTATACCAACCATAAGAGTTGAAGCACTTATTGGACCAACAAATTCCCTCTATCGATCAACAATGTTGGCAAGCTAAATTGTTGGGTCTAGATTTTGAAGTGATTTACAAACTTGGCAAACATGGGGCAATAGATGCACTCTCCAGGGTCGAAGGGACAGATTATTGTTTTCAACCATTTCTGCTCCATTTTGGCTTGATATGGATGTTGTTCGTCAGGAAGATAAGGAAGATACCCAGCTACACCTCATTCTGGCAGCCCTCCAACAAAACCCACATTCAAAACTTAGTTATCACTTCAGAGATGGCTTATTATTCTACAAAAATTGATTAGTCCTTTCAGCAAATTCTATGCTCATTCCTCAATTTCTACATGAGTACCATGCTTCACCTTCAAGAGGGCACTCGGGCTTCCTCAAGACTTATAAGAGGTTAGCTTCTGGACTGTTTTGGTTGGGCATGAAATCCTCAATCCAGAAGTATGTGCATGAATGCATCATCTGTCAAAAGAATAAATATTTTGCCATGTCCCTTGCTGGACTTTTGCAACCTTTGGCTATACCTCAGCTAATTTGGGTTGAAATCTCTATGGATTTTATTATCGGAATCCCTAAATCTCGTTATTTTGAAGTCATGTTAGTGGTAGTGGATCGCTTATCCAAATATGCCCATTTCTTACTCCTCAAGCATCCATTCAGTTCTAAAACAGTGGCTAAAATATTCATCCGTGAGGTAGTTCGGTTGCATGGCATTCTTAGTTCTATATTAAGTGATAGAGACCCACTCTTCACTAGTAATTTATGGAAGGTGCTGTTTAAACTACAATAAAAAATATTAAAGATGAGTTCCTCCTATCATCCGCAAACAGATGGACAAACAAAAGTGTTGAATCGGTATCTAGAAACCTATCTTCACTACTTTACCACCGAACAATCGAAGAACTAGTCTTATTGGTTAACCTGGGCTGAATACTAGTATAACACTAGTTTCCATGTTTTGCTCTGGAAAACTCCCTTTGAAATCGTTTATGGTCACCTTCCACCTACCCTACTTTAGTTTTCCAAAGGGGAAACTCAGGAGGAATCCATGGAGCTAGCTTTGATCGATAGAGATAAAGCTTTGAGACAACTAAAAAGCAACCTATTCCGAGCACAAGTTTTGATGAAGAAAGCTGCTAACAGCCATAGGAGGGAGGTACATATTTAGGAGGAAGATTTGGTTTTTTTGAAACTCAGACCGCATAAGCAATCTTCTGTTGCACGATGGATATGTACTAAGCTCTCAGTCCGTTATTACAGACCTTTTAAGATCATTGGCAAGGTGGCGTAGGTTGCCTATAAACTACAACGCCCTACTTCATCCAAAGTCCATCCTGTTTTTCATGTTTCCTAGCTAAAGAAGGTCGTTGGTGACCATTCTGTCGAGGACACACTACCTTACGGATTAGAAATGGACCATGAGGATTTGGTTGAACCAGAAGCAATTCTAGCTTCACAAATGTCTCAGTCTAAGGGCGGCAACATTCTTCAATGGCTTGTTCGATGGAGAGCCAAACCAGCTGAAGAAGCCACATGGGAGGAATCAAATTTCATCAGGGGACAGTTTCCTTCTGTCCACCTTTGAGGACAAGGTGCCTCTTGAGGATGAGGGAAGTGTTAGTAATCAATCCCAGCCTATAGTTCAGCAGCCTAAGCCCATCCAAACCTACACTCGTAAGGGTAAGATGGGGAAAGGACCCATTGTTGCCACATAGGCAAGTTATTAGGCAAGTTGTTGAGAGTTAGTTATAGAAAGAGATTGTATAGGGTGCAGCAGAATATAGACTGAACTTAGAAAAAAGGGAGGATTCATTCATCATCTTAGACAGATTGTATAGAATATTTTCCAGGAGGAACCTACTGCTATAATTCTATCTTATACATAAATAATACAATCTCTAAAGTTCTACCTATCAGTCCTCTATCTTCCATTGCCATTTTGCACAATCCATAAGTAGGCTTGATGTTGCCATGCCATTGACTTTTAGTTCTGAACATATTTCTAATTTTTAGCCAAGTGATTATAGAGGCTTTAGGAATTAGAGCGCTTTTCCATAGCAGGATATACCAAGGGACTACCAATGATCGATTGATAATCATTTTATAACAAGATTGATTGGAGAATGTACCATTCAAGTCAAGTGTTCAGGATATTTTATCTTCCTTTGCAACATCATTCAATTGAGGTAAGAGCTCTTCCAACACTACAAAACCCCTAAAATTGCCTCTCCACTCACCATTGCTGATTAGTGAGGAAACTTATAGGGTTTAGTGGGATTTTGTTGATCAAATGGCTAAACTCTAGGTTATGAATGACAGGACTTGTATCTAATCAATTATCAAACCAAACCCAAGTTCTTTCGTCATTTCCAATCATGTGCTTTATCCAGGAATAATCCATTTCTCTCATCTTCATTAGCTGATTAAATATTCAAGAGACTTCTTTTGTGCAAGATAAGTGCCAGAGATTCTTGTTTCTAAGGTGATATGCATGTAGTCATTTAATCCAGAGTGCATTAGTGTATAGTTTTTGCATATTTAAGATAGAGACGATTCCAAGACCACCTTGTTGCTTTGGGATAACAACTAGAGATGATTCCAAGTCCACCTTGTTTCTTCGGGATAACCACTTCACTTTATTTGATCAAGCATTGCTAGCATTACCGGTTTTATAAGCTTTCATTAATCTATCTATCTCCTTTGTTACATTTCTAGGTAACATAATATGTGCAGTCCAATGTAAGTGTAGGCGGCTTAGTACATAAATAATAAGGGTTAACTTGGCAATATAAGAGAGAAAATGATTTTGGCATGCATTCACTCTAACTTTGATCTTTTCGATGAAGGGTAAACAATCACTAAATTTTGGCTTAATAGTAGTGATTGACACTCTAAGATATCTAAATGGTATAGGACGTATATTTAACCCAATATTCTTACTAACTTCTGCTTTATTTGTTGCATATGAAGATATGTAGAGGCTGTTTTTCTCAGTGTTATGCTTAATTGAGACCACTTAACAAACAAAGTCAGAACTTGTAACAATATCCTAATGGAATATGGATCCGATCCAATAAGAAGCATAGGAGATGAGTTAAGTTGATTGCACTACATTTGTGATGATATTGAAATCCTCCATTGCAAGAGATGAGCTTGTTCAATAAACTAGAAAAACCTTCCATTATAAGTGGGAATAAATAAGGGGATAATGGGTCCCCTTGCCTAATCCCTCTTGCACTCTTGAAAGGTTTAGAGGGGGCATCATTCATAAGCACACTTAAAGTAGTGGATTAAATGCATGACATTATCCAATTCATAAATCTGTAGGGTAGTTAGATTGCTTCAAGGCATATTCTAATAGATTGCATAAATAGGCAATTGTTTATGCTTTTACCTTAATTATATTCCCTCAGCAGTTCTTGTTAAAGTAATATGTTATCTCCAATGTTTCTGTCTAGTATGAAAGCACCTTGAGCTCAATTGATGATTCAACTAATGACCTTTCATAATCTTTCAGCTAGTAACATTGCAATCACTTTATTTGTAACGTTGCGGCAAGTGGTCTAAGATCCTGCATTATTCTAGAATTGAGTTTTTTATGGAACAAGCAAATATATGTATGATTTAATTCTTGAAGCATTTTGGAAGAAACAAAGAATTCAAGAACAACTTCGGTAAAGAGCTTACCAATGATATTCCATGTTTTTTGGAAGAACCAAGTAGAGAAGCCATTTGGCCCTGGTGACTTTGTGGGATACAAACTGAATAAGGTTCTTTTTACATCTTGCTTTGTGAATGGAGAAACCTCCTCTTCTTGAATTTCATGATTAATAGAGCAGTTGAATAATCTTTGTACTTGGTAGCTTGGTGGATTAGTATGATCAGCCCCCATCAATTGTATATAGTAGCTTCATGGTAGCTCTTACAAGTTGTCTTGTCTCGAGTATTCCAACCCACTATTATATTGCAATACTAAAATTTTGTTACATTACATCTAACAATTAGTGAGAAATGAAAGAAACTTGCATTGGAGTCTCCATCTTTCAACCAATTTAGTCTAGTTTTTTGCTTAAGGATAGAATTGTTGAGTTGGAGAGCCTCTTTTCTTTTAAGCTTTGCACTTCTTTCAATAAGAAGCTTGAATTATAAGGTGAATTATAGCAGTCACTTTAAGCTTGGAGTAATTTATCCTTTAGAGATGTGATATTCTACGTTTTTCAAGCATGAGGAGCTTAAAAGAAGCTTTAACCTACTTTATCTTCTGCATTAGTTGAAAAGATTTAAAGCTCTAAATGTCCTTATTCCAACATCTATCAACCGCTTAGTAAATCCCTCCAATTCAGTGATTCCGTTGAAGAATCTGAATAAGGTCCCAATCTTTCTGCTATCAACAATCCTCTAGATGAGCATATATGAGTGATATGATGTGAGGTTTTCTTCAAAATGCACATAAGAGTTTGAAACTGATTGAGCCATGTTATGTTGACTAATCACCTGTCTAGCTTCTTCCTAATAAGAATATTTCCCTGCTAATTGTTTTTCTAAGTGAACAATCTTCCTGTTGAACAAAGATCGACTAAGTCCATCTTAGCTAGGAAATTAGAGAGCTCCTTGGTTACCACTAAAGTGTATTTTCTACCTCCTTCCACTTATGTTAAACTGAGAGAACAATTAAAGTCTCCCACCATAAGCCAAGGGGACTGAATTCTAACTAGGATGGTTTGCAAATCCAACCAAAGTTTGCTCCGTTTAAAGCCAAAATTAGAAGCATATAGTAGAGTTAAGTCAAAGCAATGCATCATACCTTTCAGTTTGCTCGAGTTGGATGTAATGATCACTTTCCTCCATTACTTGAACTTCCATCATATCCATATTGTAAAGGCAGATAATTCTTCCATTTTAGTGTGAAGTATGATTGGTGATCATGTTCCAATTTATTCCTAAGAATTTCGAGCCAAACAATACTTGGGGATCTTTTATTTTGATTTCTAGAAGTCCGACCAACCAAGGTTTTTTTATCTTTAACTACTACATTTTTATGAGGGTCATTTGGCCCTCTCGTATTCCATATTAGAACAACCATTGTGGGGAGAGTCCACTTTGTATGATTTTGTTTCCCCCTTTTTCTAGTATGTTTTTGTCTGGTGTTAGTACTTTCTATTTTGAATCCTTTAACCTCCTCTAGTTTTGCAACTTCAATTTCAGATTGATGATCAATTGGTCCAGAATTTGCCGCTTCTATGGAAGGATCTGTACTTACAACCTCAATAGAATTATCTATACTTGCGGCTTCAATTGACTTCTCTACACATACATTTGCATTTGAATTCTCTGCTTATACAGTTGTAATTGAATTCTCTGCATATGCAACTTCATTCTCAAGCCTATTATTCTCTGTCATAGTTGATGGTGGAGTTTTCAGAATATGTTGCTTCAACCTTACTTGCCTCTTCAACTACTTACAATACCAGATCTTTTTCATGCATGAAAGAGTGAGTAACTTCCAAACCAAAATTTTCTATATTATCACCTAGCATTGTAGCTTTTTCTATAGCTTTGTTGGAATCACAATCAAGAAGAGTGTTGCGAAGGTCCATCTATACTAATTCTTCTTGCCAACCAGTGTTAAACTTTCTACCCATAGGTATCCACTTTTTGATAGTTGTATTCGGTTTCCATGGGTATGAAATGGCGATAGAAATTTGCTCTAATTCACCAATTTCTCCTAATCGCATAATTGGTAAACTTTTAGGCAATGTAGCAATCTTCTGTATTTCGATGCATAGTTTAACATGGTGTATCCTTTTCATTGTAGCGGTTTGGGAATCCATACAAATTGGCTTTCCTAGAAAACTCAAACCTTGTATGGTCCAGAATTTGGTTGATAAGTTATAAAAATGCATCCACATTGGAATCACATCTATCTTACCTCTTTCAAGCTCCATACTAGGCCTCCATTTCTGTATGAATAGAGGTTGCTCTACTACATGCCATGACCCTTGCTCTATTATGTCATTCAGGTAGGCTTCATCCGAAAATTTGAATAATATGGTGCCATCTTCCCTGAGCATGACTTTGTCAAGTCCCTTCTTGCCCCATCTCACTCTTGCCTAAGCATTCACCATCGGGAATGCTAGTCTTTACTCTAAAAAAAACCAATTAGTGTCGAGGACTAAAATGCTACACCAGCATTTAGCAGCTTTATAGGTGGGGAAATCAGTCCATCTTTAATGAAATTCTGGTAATGTTTCAGAGCTCCCTTACTATTCTATGTTTGTAACTTTGTTTGCTAAGCAACCAATGTAACACCCTACTCCCGCATGACCCGAACCCGACATCGATGGTGATATCCGAGTTCGTGCCCCACGAGAGTGGTGTGCTACATCACTCAGTCAGTCAAAACTCAGTATAAATAAATTTTTTTTCTTAACGCATGCACACACACATTATAAT
>JANITW010000003.1:25404755-25421248 GCA_027564335.1 Erythroxylum williamsii
AATAATCCCTGTATTTATAGGTTTACAAGGATAACAAAAACTGCCTAAATTTATTGTAATTGTAACTGCCTAGAATTAATTCAGATAACAAATACCAATTAAATATATGTAACCGTTGCACATAATTAGGAATTTGACTTTGAATTAGTCTTCAACACTGGGAAGGCTCAACGCCCTTAACCCTCTTGTTAATAGGGATAAGGAAGATTACGTGGATCATGTTAGGGAAAAGAAAGCCCTAAGGTGCACTATTCAGAGACACATTCCTGATCGAAGTCGAAGGCAACCTACCTACTATAGCCAACTAGAGTCAGATGAGGAGTTCCTATATGATGGGCCACAAAACCAAAGAAAGCTTAAATACAATTTCAAGTTTCAGGTAGATATTTCTTTCTTCAATAGGATTTTTAGTATTGATGGAGTTATTGACTAGATAGTAGCATTAAGCAGTTATTTGATTATTATGAGATCCCAGAAGTGAGGAAAGTAAAGGTGGTGGACTTTAGGTTGAAGGGAGCTGCCTTTACTTGGTGGGAAAAGATCAAATAGAAGAAATGGCGTGATGAGAAGGATTAGTTTTTTCTTAGATGTAGTTGAAATGGATGATTCCAAGGGATTTTTTACCCCCAAGATTACCAATAGATTCTATTCCAACAATACTACTAATGCAAATAAGGTTCTTAGTATGTGCAACACTACACTATAAAATTCTTGAGGTTATCTCAGCGTAATGATTTCGAAGAGATAGAGGGCAGATAATTTCAATATTCTTAAATGGTTTGAGGCCTGCATTATGAGACAAGATTGAGATATTACCGATTAAAACTTTTGCAAAGGCTCAAATTTTAGCATTGAAGGCATAATTTTTGGCTCAGGAGAGAGGCAAAATTGAACCTCCCATATAAGTTATTATAGGATAAGCTTTAGGAGTTTCCATAAAACTGCTAGAGCCTCCTCTATGTGGGAATCATTTTTTAGAAGAGAAAGCTATGGGTAAGTAGAGGATAATCAAAAATAAGGAGGTTTTTAAGAGTCAAGCGTCAACCTAGAGTTTACTATTAGTGTGGATAGTCAAGAAATTTGTCAAAATAGTGTCCCTAATAAAAAGTGAATATTACAGAGCATAAGAATGATGATGATGTCATTATTTATATACCTGATGGTGATGATGAAGATATGAGAACTAAGAGGAAAAAAATGAGGAATAGGAGTATTATGTAATTCAGAAATTACTACTAGCTCCAAAATAAGAAGGTAAGATCTAACAAAATTAGTTGTTTCAGTCTTGTACCATTGTAGATTAATTGTTTGATGTGATTGTTAACAATAGGAGCTACTAGAACATCATTAATAAAGAAGTTGTGAAATAACTAAGAATGTAGATTAAGAAGCACTCATGTCCTTACATAATCAGGTGAATCAAATTGACAAACAAGTTTTAGGTGATTGAGCGTTTTAAGGTACCCTTTTCTATTGGTCAATATTGGGATGAGTTTTATTTTGATGTTGTGGATATGGATGCTTGTCACTTGTTATCGGGAGGCCTTAACAATTTAATATTGTTGCCAAATATGATGGATGAGAAAATGTGTACAATTTGGAGAAAGTGAAACAAAACTATGCTTCACTCACAACGGAAGAAATTTCGGTCCAAAGCTTCCAAAATAAATGTGTGGTTTTTCCTTACTATCACCAAGTTAGAATATGAAATGATGATTTCAGACTTTCCTTTTGATAACTTATTGTACCCTAATTTGCCAGAATAGTTGAGGACGAGTTTCCTCAAGCAGAGGGGACTGACATAGAACATCTATTTCCACAAGTTTCCTATCTCCACAACTTTTCCTATTTCTATAAAGTTTCGTATTTCTATAAGTTCTTACTTATTTTGGTTTCCTATTTTTATAAGATCCTCACTTGTTTTTGGTTTTCAATTTTCATTATGATTAAGATTACTTTGTCAAGCCTATACATAGACCTCTAATTCTTGTATTAGACATTCTATCAAGAATCCTCTCATATTCAGTTAGCTTTAAACTATATTTATGGGTGGATTCTCATATTACTTTCAAGACAAATTAAGAAAATAAATGCAAAACTAGTAGTAAACACACCTTACTAGTCTATACAAACACTAAAAATCATATATAAGCAGGGAAATTAAAAAAACATCACCTTTAGGTCCTCTACCTTGCTTCCATCATTTCACTTACTTTTCTACAATATTTTTTGTCCTTAAAATCTTTCTAATCCAACTGATCACCATCTCTTTCGCAATCAATTTTAGTGTTTTGTTGAGAAGTTTCTTATTTGTTTTTTTTCCTATTTATATAACAACAATGTAGTTGAAAACTATTTTAAAAGTTAAGAAATCCTGCAATGCCTTAATACCCCCTGGCAGGATATGGGAGTGTCACACAAGATAGTACAAACAAACCAAGACATTTCGCGGAAGCATAGCATTCAAAGATAAACATTTCCAAAACATACAAAACATATCATAATTTCAGAAACCAGCTTGAATTAAGGTTATTATAACCCTTTAAATAAAAATTCAAAGTTATATACAAGCCCAAAACAACTAAAAAAATACATTTTTGAGCAACACAAAACTCATACTCATTCGGCCATTGCGGTTGACTTGTTCTATTTCTTAAGTCCTTCTTTCTGAACCTACATGGGACAAATCTACTGTGCTAAGCATATAGCTTAGTGAGTAATAACTAATCTACATTAAAGTATTACTTTAACAATAAATCAAACATAAGCGATTCAGGACAAATTTAATAATTAACAGAACTGCATAACACAAGAGGGTATAAACCCTTCAGAAACAAAACGTAATTCAGATCATGTCAGAATCAAACAAACATCAGAGTACAAAATCAGATGACTACTAAATCCATTTACAGAAGCAGGTAATGGGATTTATATAGAAGAGATCGAAGTCTCAACACTAAAGTGTCACAAAAGAGATCGAAGTCTTGACACCTAAGTGTTAATATCAGAAGACACCGAAGTGTCAATAACAAAAGGCACCGAAGTGTCGATAACAGAAGACAATGAAGTGTTACAGAAGCAGCTGTAGACCTTCTAGGCATACCTATTTACCCACAACTAGGACTTAACATAATCAAAATAGAAATGTCTGAAATTCAATTCACATGTCAGTCCAACAGCTTTACAAATCATTCAATAGACCAAAAGCAGTAACAAACAAAACAGTCAATGTAAAGCTATCAAATTTGACCATCTAAATTATTTACAACAATTACCATCTAAAATTACTTACTAAATCTCCATTATTGCTTATTGCCTCGACGTCCCGACAATATCTGAAATCGGTCGCTTAATGGATTCCTCTAAAACATTTAATACGAACACATATCATTGTTGTGCACAATTATAAATTCAATTATGCACATCATGTATACTGAATATGTATAATGCTTGTTCATAACAAATTTCGGATTTCTTATCCTTATCTTATCACATTATAAATCAAGAGAAACCATACTAAATTTCTCAATCTGGATTTATTTCACAACCAACTTTCGGGTCCACTTTGCTCAATTATTCTCATTAGGTAGGTAAGGTAATTAGGTAATACTTCCTTCTATAAAGTCTTCCCTCTTTGTCTTAGGTTTTCAATGATATAAAGTTCATCCAATTTGGTTTAGAATACTGTAAGTTATACTCAAAAGTTTTTAGACTGTTCTAAAGCTTCAGCAAAATTCTTATCTCAACTTCCTATCAGATTTTGGAATTCTTAGAGGTAGAATTAGAGTTTAATCTCTCCGAAAATTTGTATCCCTATGTCTCTAGTTTACTCTAAATAAAAAATCACCCTATTCGGATAACTACAAAAAAAGTTATGCCTAAAATACTGAAACATGTTCAAGTTGTGCAGGAAACTTCGCCGCGACGAACTTTACAGAGAGGAAAATTTTCTTGTAAATTCTTAAAAGTTTGCCACGGATAACCCAAGAGTTGGCTGTGACAAACTTTCACAAAAATGAAATCTTTCAAGTTGGCCGCGGCGAACCAAGGAGAGTTGGCCACGGCGAACTTTACTACATTTTAATCATCTTCTTCCTCTCTTCTCCTTAATCCTTCATCCCTAACTTGTATACTTACCTTTACTATTTTATTTCACTTCTATATCATCTGAACTCATTCTCAACACCTCTCAAAACCAAGTTTATAATCAAATACTAAAAACCGATTCCTTACACAAGCTTTCTCTCATTATTACGTATTTTCCATTCTCATTTTCCTTTATGCCTTCACTTCATTTAACACAATCGACACTCCAATCTATCCTCATTTTAGCTCGACAACACAAAACAAAACAAAGATCCAAGGTTCATATCCAATAACAAAATTCCGATTCTCATTCATGTATAATTCTGTTTTTCTGCATCTGTTCCATTTTTGGCACTAATCACTTTACAAATTTCTCATTTAACCCATTTTGAACACCACCCAAATCATTTGAAACCTTTCCACTTCAGTAAGTTTTTCTTTTAAGCTACATGCAATCAGTGTTACTACATCTGCATAATATTATCACCTTCACCGAATTTGTTTCACACACAACTCATGCATGTGCTCATTCTCAACACATAAAACATCATCCAATTCATGCATGTACTTATTTGTAATACACATCATCAGAATCATTCATAGAACTCAGAAAGTTAAACTTTGCTAACCTTGTTTTTCAGAAAATCACTAGGGTTTCGACGATGGTTAAAAAGGGTAGACTAGAGGGAGAAGCAAACTATCAGCATGACCAACTTATTTATATTGTAAAGTACATTACCGACATAAGCATCCAAACTGGTGTTTTGGTGAAGAAGATTCAGTTATTTTTTTTTCAAAAAACACCAACATAACCCAAAAAACAACAATGCTTCTATGATTTTCCTCTTAAGCATAAGTACGCATGTGTGTTGTTATCACGTGTATGGTTTCTAAATTGAGATATGGCTCATTGTATGATTGCCATTTGTCATGCATATAGAAGTCCCACATATCAAGATACCATTGGTCTATTTTTCCCTAATATCCAAAATACCCCAAAATTTTTAGAAAAATTTTTAAAATTTTCAAAAATTCCAAAATAACACCAATAATCTTTAAATAAATTTTCATCACTAATAAACAACAATTCTCATCTTAATCGGAAATTTTAAAACCAGTTGTACCTGGATATGTTAATGAATGCATGTACAAATATTAGTATGAGTCCAAAAATGCATATGCATAAATAAGCAAAAACTCAATTATGCAAAGCATACTATGCATTTAAATTCCTTAATATTCTAACCCCTAATATGGAGCATTACAAATACTTTTTCTTAGGACCTTTAAAGTTGTATCCTCATTTTACAACTTCGTCTCAATTATATTTTTCCACATAAAAGTTTCCTAGAATTTTAGTCAATAAACTCAAGGAATACTCACAATCAAAGAATAAGTAATTCATAGTTTCATTATCTTGATTTCATAAAGAGCACTAAGAGCTAAAAAACACATTATATTTAAACTTGTCCTTATTTCTTAATCTTCCTTTCACTGTATGTTGGAGAATAAAAATTACTTTTGATAAACTTTTGGAGTCTCAAACTAATCCAAACCATGTAACCTTATGATGAGATGCTATAAGAATTTTCATAAACGATCTATTAATGAATTTGTAAGAATAGTGGTGTAGACATTTGAGTGAGTCTTTAACCCTAAATTTAGATTGTAACTTAGTAAATTATGGATTAATGCCAAAAAAATCTTTAGAGAGGTGTGTTGGCTAATGCCAGGTGTTCGGTTATGCTGTGACTACTACTTTGGTGCATTTAAAGATAATTGCTTTGAGGGAGTTAAATTATAGGAGCTTATTCAAAGGCCTAAATTGGTTACAATTATCAAACTGAAAAAAACATGTTCATCATTACCAATCTTGAATCTAAAGATTCAAGATTTATTAATATTAATAAATCATTTAATTAATATGCCACTCACATCAAATTATAAATTATTTAATAAATCATTATTTATTAATATGCCACTCACGTGTTTTGAAGAATTAAAATTATCCTAATGTTTATATGATATGAATCAAAATGCACAAATTAATAAATATTATAAATTAAAAGAATCAAAATTTCCCTCATTTTACATTAACTATTCATATGATCTTTGATTAATATAAAAATTTTTCTTTCACTCTATTCATGACTAGAACTAATTTTTCTGTCTCTCTATGTAGATATAGCAAAAATAATGCCTTAACTATAAATAATGTTACATTCTATCTTATTTTTACATTAAATATATTAAAATTATTTTTGACTCAAAGCAATAAATAATGTTACATTCTATCTTTTTTTCAAAATCTCATTCTTATTCATTAGTAGTAACTTAGATAAATATACAAAACAAATAAAAAAGAAAAAATTATAATAATACTATATAGATACAATTCATAACTTTCTTTGGTGTACAATATTAAGTAAAATTAATATGACGACGAAAAGTTGACATATTAATATTAACAATAAAAAATGTTTTGAAAATTACCAATCTACATTATCAATACAATAATTTAAAATTAATAAATTAAAATATTTATAATTGGATTTGAATCTAAGACAAATGGCATCACGTAGTGTTGTGCTCAATCCAGAATTCGGATTCTATTAACGATTATATATATTACTTGCCAAGTGGCCAATATGTGAAGACCCAATTGGTTTCTGAAATGAACAAAATATTTACAAGATTACCGACCAAAGAAGTGGGATAATTCAAGATCACGTCATAACTTGTACCATAATCAATAAAATTCAAAAGCTGATGTGATAGGACGATGACTTCTACCCAACTTCAATTAATTAATTTTAAATAAATTATATTGAGAATACTATAAATTTTTATCACATAAGATACCTTAATGTGAGCGGGTGTGATTGTGAATCGTGAAGTAGTCAAGGGTTTATTGTTAATTACGATATGAATGACGTGGCAAATGACTCCAGATATTTCTTAACATTTACGGTCTAAATATCTTTGAGATTATCGGCCTTGGATTCTTTGCTTCTCACTTCTTATCTTGTAGTCATTGTCAACTTTAAGGAACGCCAACAATCCCTCCATTCTTTCACGCTTTTTGTTTCGGACCAGGTTTTTATTTGTCCCAGTGCTGTCTGGTGCCTAGTAGATGGTAGAAGGTGATTGCTTCTGTTATGTTTTATCCGGATTAGTAACCTCTTCATTCATTCTTCCACCTTCCTTTTTCTGTGTATGGTTAGTAATGAGACTGATCAGTTCATTCTGTTCGATGATTCAACTGATCCCATGCGTGTACGACTGTGAATTTTAAAATTGTGATCGATCCTCCCGAACTTGTAATGTTATGGTGTCATAACAACGCAGCCACTTTTAAATTTTGTTGTTGGGTGGTTGTCTCCTAAGCCAGGCGCCGTTTTTATTCATGAGATTTTGATACATCAATTAGATAACCTTTTCTGTGACATTTTAGTGTTTTTCTTTACGTTTCTATTTCACAATTGACTTTGTTAGCAAGTGATGTGACTTAGAAATCTGGCTTCACCTTTCAGCAGTTACAATAAGTGAAGTTTCTGAAGAACATCAAGCATACTGTTTACTTGTCATTTTTCAATTTTTAGTCATTTTTTCTTGTCAATGTTTATTTATACTATGTGGTACATTAAGTTTTAAGAGGTGGATGATTATTTAAGAACTATCAAGTGTGTCTCTTTCTTTTTCCTAGGAGTTATTCTTAGATTAGATGTGTCCTGACGCTAGGTGTGTGATTCCTAGACCCCTATATTTTACTTCCTTTTTCCCCTTATTTCCAGCCTTAAACACGAAGTCCCAGCAGCATCATTCTCAATTTATAGGTCCATCCTGCAACAATTAAGTTCAGAATGTTGTTTTGCCTTCTCAGTTGTCCAATATATTAACTGGGACTGGAAATTATGTTGTATTCATCTTCTGCCAATAGTTTAGTTTTGATAAATTTGTTGATGATTTTATTGATTTAAAAATTACTCATTATCCGCAGAAAATGGGACAAGTTCTAGGTTGCGTACAAGTGGACCAGGCTACTGTAGCTGTCAGAGAGAACTTTGGCAAGTTTGATGATGTCCTTGAGCCAGGTTGTCACTGTGTACCCTGGTGTTTGGGGTGCCAAATAGCTGGTCGCCTTTCTTTACGTGTTCAGCAGCTGAATGTTCGATGTGAAACCAAAGCCAAGGTTTCTCCCTCTTAATGTTTTATGTAAAATCAGTTTAACTAGTATTTTGTTGGACCATGCAAGAGTATCACAGAACTTTTCATAAATCTAAGTTCCATGCATGACAGGGTCTGATCTATGTTTTCCATTCAGGACAATGTGTTTGTTACTGTTGTAGCATCTATTCAATACAGAGCCCTTGCAGGGAAGGCTCAAGATGCTTTCTATACACTTAGCAATACCGGAGCACAGATTCAAGCTTATGTCTTTGATGGTATGGGCACTTAGCACTTGCTGGAACTCTTTCTGAAGTAACTATTGTTGTATACTCTTTTGCCTTTCTTTTGGATGCCACATATATGTCAGTTTTAGTGCATCTGATTTAGTTGGAACAGTCAGATTCTAACATTCTTGTGTTCCAGTGTATCAACAGATCACTCTCATAATTTTGGAAATTAGGGTTCGTTCAACCTATTCATTACTCCAGTTCATTTATATTCTGAAGTAATTAAATCAGAGTTTCTTTCATCGAGTTCCATTCTCTTTCTGGTTTCTTGTTCTTGGAGAACTTTGGTTGTTTCTGGACAATGAAATTGATAATTTTAAGACACCGATGTACTGTTTTCACAGACTTCAATCAGATATAAGCATTGCCTCGGACAAAAACATTAAAATTTCTCCTTTCAATAAAGGAAAAGATTAATTGGTTTAAGGTTTCTGTTTCAACAGTATGAAGTCTTTAGTGGACTGCTAATCACCATTTCTCCAGTAGCTCATGGAATTCTTTGTTATATCAAAAACAGATATATAACATTGTTTATGTTTCTGACTTTCTGATTCTGCAATATTGAAGAGAATTGAGTTCTTTTCTTTGGTTTGTACTTTATCAGTGTAAATAATGGCAACTGATATTTCCTTGATGATTTAGTTATTAGGGCAAGCGTTCCAAAGTTGGAACTTGATGCAGTGTTTGAACAGAAAAATGAGATTGCAAAAGCTGTGGGAGATGAACTTGAGAAGGTACAATGCGGTTCTCTGTACATGGTCTACAACTGACTGAACCACATTAACTTCTTTGTTTTCTCCTTTCTATTGTCATTATTAGGCCATGTCTCATTATGGATATGAAATAGTCCGGACTCTTATTATAGACATTGAGCCAGATGAACATGTCAAGAAAGCAATGAATGATATTAATGCAGGTATACATTTTTGTTTGATATCCTGCATTTTTACCTTTGTATACATTTTTCTTTGTTTTCCCGCATTTTCACTTTCTCCATGGCCATTTTTTCTTGTGTAATAATATTCAGCTATAGTTAAGGTCGTATTACAGTAATGTGCAATTGTCTACTGTCATATTTTTAATATATCTAGAACTATTTAACTGCTTTAGACAAATGCTTCCGAATGGATTGAATCCTATTTATTATGACAGCATGGGTTATTGATCAGTTTCAATTGCTTACAAAAATCCATATCACTTGATTGTGGTTATGTTGTTGTACTATTGGTTGGTGACCTGGAGTGGAGGTTGTATTGGTATTTGGTTGTTTGAATTCAAGAAGACAAAAGTGTAGAAACAGCCGACTTACTCTTACAATTGTGACAACAGCTGCTAGATTGAGGGTAGCCGCAAATGAGAAAGCTGAAGCAGAAAAGATTTTGCAGATCAAACGAGCAGAGGGAGATGCAGAATCAAAGTATTTGGCTGGTCTTGGTGTAGCAAGACAGCGTCAAGCCGTTGTAGATGGCCTTAGAGACAGTGTGTTGGGTTTCTCTATCAACGTGCCAGGAACAACTTCAAAGGATGTTATGGACATGGTTTTAGTGACCCAGTACTTTGACGCAATGAATGAGATTGGTGCATCCTCTAAGTCTAGTTCTGTCTTCATCCCTCATGGTCCTGGAGCAGTTGGAGACAATGCTACACAGATCAGAGATGGTCTTCTTCAGGTCAGTTCAACTCAGCCTTGTTGATGCCAGAAGAAATACGGAGTTGTATAATGTCAATCAATTATTGCTGGGTTTCTATTAGTTCTTAGTGTCAAATCAACAATTGCCGGGTTTCTATCGCTGCTTGTTCATATCATAGGAATAAGATTTTTATGGAAAACATGAGTAAATTAAAAGTCAATCGTTGCCATTATTGTGGTGTGGTCATTCGACATTAATGTGATCTATCCTGAGGTGATAGTATGGAAGATCCTAATTGATCGATCCAAGTCCTCGTTTTACTAGTATTTCAATGCTGTGCAAGCATTATCGGTGGTGGACTTTCATACCTCACAGTCACAGCTCCAATCATCCAAAATTTAAGGCAAATTGAGTTATTTGCTTTTAATTCTTACGCCAAGTCGTCATACAACCGCTAAATTGCTTCCCAATTTCCATGGAAGGTATTAGTAATTAAATATATACAAAATTAATTATGTTTAGTTCTTGTATATCTGACTAAACAAAAGTGAATTGGTGGGTCCATGTACGTACCCTTTGATCTTAAATCACGATCTTGATAAAATAACTAGGTCCACAATTCCATAGATTAAGAGCATCAGTATAAAATACCTGTAAAAATTTGTCGATTGACAACAAATGAATCAGCAAAAATAGGAGGAAAAGAAAATTCAGGTGTGGCTACCAACTTAACTAAATGAGAGCGTAATATTTAATTAAAAACAACGATCACACCATTGACTAAAAAACACTCCATACGCAAGGCAATATATTTCTCAGATATATACCCTTGAATTGAATTCCAAGAACAAATCGATAACTATGGTTTTCGACACCCAGCAAAAATTATTTTCTACAACAAAACATGTGAAAATCCAACACAGGAACAGATGGAATGTTCATTCTGAAAAGGGGATAATCCATCATCCTTCAGTTATTCCTCTCTACTACTAAATCGTCCTTCCTGACACACAAAGACGTTACGTAGTCTATGGCTTGAGAGCTAATGCCAGTCCGACCTTTGCACTCTTTTCAATTGTCCTTGTGTCCACCTCTCCTGATATGGTGAACAAAGATTTGGGGCGCCATTCATGTTGGATGAGAGCGCTGGCCTTGCCATAGTTATTCACCCGGGCCTTCACAGTGGTCAAGGGGTCAAGGGCATGCTGAGTTCCGATAGTCAGCGTGTTTTCATTGGTTGAAAAGCTATGACTCAGCTCTGCACCAACTGCTGTATTAGACAACGGGCTAACGAGGTGGTAGTAGGAAGCATTAAGAGAATCTCCTTTGTCATTCCTGCGGCATTCCCCAAAATTCACTTCATCAGCAACAGGAGAGACCAAAATCCAATACAATCCAAATAAAATACTTAAGCATTTACTGCACTAGTAGGATCCCTAAACCAGCTATCATCATCCTCATCACAGAACAGAGCTGGAAATTATTCCCACTGTCAAATGTCTATCAAGATAATTAAGAAACTCTTGACAACTCCTCTTCCCTAGTAATGTTAGTGTCACCAGTTAGCAAATTCATTATCATGGTCGTTTAAACAACTCTCTTCTTAAAGACAAAGCAAATACTCACAATGTCACAGAGGCAATAAGGTCTGCATTAGTATAACTCAAACCCGCATTGCATTTTGTAAAGTTCCCAGAAGCAGTGTCAAATAAGAGATCAGTTCCAAGAGCAACAGTACTGTTCCCAATGACACCCGAGAAGTTAACAATGGGATTGGCAGTCAACCCAATGCCAGTGCTTACTCCAGCATACTCATGCTGGTACTGGAGCTCAACCTGTTATCACAACCATATATCAGATCACTGAGAAGTAAATCTATGATTCAGATACAACCTTATTAGACCAGAATGCAGATACTAATGCTTCTAGTGACAAAAACCTAATCAAAGAAAGAGGATAGCAGGACTTCTTACTTTTCCAGACCTTTGATCAGGAACTTTAAAGCTAAAGATTGTCTTCAATCCTGGGGCAGGTTCATCAACTGTGATGGTTGTGAAAAGCTACAGATCGATAAAGCACCATTAAACGACCCAACCATTTAAATCAACACCAAAGTACACAATAATATCAAGTTGCAATGCAATGATTAGAAAACTAATAATTCAAGATATATGGAAATTTGGTATGAGAAGAGCTCATTACTCTAGTAAATGAGATATAAATCTGTAAGACCACACTCATTACTTATTCTCACATGTGCAACAGAAGTTCTGACAACATATGAAATAATTTATTTTTCAAATTGAAAATGTCCAATTGGTTCCTAGTGATATACAAGGAAATGCTAATATTTGTATATCTGAGACGTACACAATTAACACCATTAAAAAAAAAAAAACTCTCAGAGAACTACAAGCTCTGGAATCCTAAAACAGTAGCAAAACTAAAAAGGCACTTCATGCAGTACACAAATATGTAACAACCAACAAGTTTTTGTTACCTACATTGGAGTTTGTGTCCACTTTCACATCAGTTGTGATGTTTTTATTCTTCAGCTGAGTGCTGACATCGGCCAAAAACAGTTCACCTTTTCTTATGCCACTGGAAGTGATTGCCTACAAAATACACCAAAACTAAATCTCCACAAGAGAAGAGAACAACGTAGATAGATTCATAAATAAAAACAAAAAAATCCATATCTGCTACAGACAATTTTATAAGATTCAGATCTTTAGAAATACTTTACTAACTAATGGGTTGTTCTGCAGTCCCACACCCTCTAAGCACTTAAGAAATGCAGACAACAACCTAGAATGTCACCTCTGCATCCTAGAACATTATCACAAACATCAAAATAAACGTGAATTATGTTTGAAAATCCAAATAGAAAAATAATCTATCCCTCCGATTTACCTTCATTTTCTAATGCAGCCAAACAGAAGACAGAATCCTACAAATAAAGGAAACAAAGAAAAAGAGCACATAATGTTAAAGAGAATATTACCGCTCCAGTGGAGGTGTAGGTGGTGACAGTGAACTTGTGGTCGCTCTGGTAATCCTTATAGAGAAGATCTGAAATTTTACGCAATAGAAAAAGAAAACCACTATTAAATGATTCAAAACTAACTCAAGACACTACTCACTAGGTACTACCCAGTGAAAACATCAAATGGAATTAGTAGAGAAAAACAAAAAAAGCCAACCTCTAGCTCGCTTGCCGATTTCGGTGTAGAGACCAGGGCCTTTTCCCATGATTTTTCCCGACAAAATTAGGGAGAAAACGAGGGCTTTGAGCTTTAGTGTTTTGGGGCAAATCAGTTCAGGAAAAAAAAATCCCTAAATAAAATATTCGAAGGTTGTGATGTGAGGTTCATGTTGGACCGTCAGATCTTACATCTGGGACCTCTGCCGTTGATCAGGGAGTGCTGAGTTGTGGTGGCCTTCAAAATAGGGACAGGTGGCAGTTGGGCATATTCGCCTACGCCGTTCTCTTCTTTGTCAACGTGTTTCTGGGAGAGAACTCGTTCTTAAATTAACCCTGTTACTTGACACGTTCTTGCAATTGAGGTCTCGAAAACCAAACTCATAATATTACCCCCTCTCTCTCTCTCTCTCTCTCTTTATCCCGTCTTATTCTTTCTCATCAAATCTCAATCATTTATTTTACGGAACTCATATAAAATTTACGCGAAAACCACACAAGATTCATATAAATAAATGGTTGAGATTCATTAGACATAGTAAAACATCATAATATTAGACAGAAGATTTGAACTCCAAATATGTAGACTGGATGATAGAAAATTCTGCATTCTTTTTAAAATATTTATTTAATCTCTTATTTTAGTTTATATCTTCTTCTTTTTTCTTCTTCTTCTTAAAAAGTTTTAGGAATAAAATAATGTCCTTTATTTATAAAATCTATTTTTATTGAAATGTTATAAAATTGAGTTATAACTTTATAGGAATGAAGTTTTGAAATTTAGTTCTATTATTTTGTAAAGTTAAAATGTTGAATTGTAATTACAATTAAGGTTTTATTTTTGTAAAATTCAGAAATATTCATAAGTGAATTTAAAAATTAAAAAATTAATCTAAAATTAAAAAATTTTATAAATAATTTCTTGTAAAGTTACTTATTATTGAAATTTTTTACATTTTATGTATCATCAAGATTTTTATTGGGTGCTTGTTGTCATAATTTAGAATTAGAGCTTTAACATTTTGATAATATGTTAAAATATAAAAATTTCTTATACATTAATCCGGCTTAAATATTGGTAACTTACAATTTAGATTTTAAAATTTTCTATGATCAAGAATAATTAACTATAATGTTTTATACTTTTATTTATACTTATACTTATTATTATTATTATTATTAAATTCAATTAGATATTAAATTTATTTAGAATGTATTAAATTAGTGTAAACATTTAACAACCAATATGTTTAACGAACTCTCATATTTGATATATTTTTAAAATAAGTGTATAATTAAATTTATAAATTAAATTAAATTGATTTGATTTGTACGCGCGCGCGTGTGTGTGTGTATCCATATATATACATATATGGATATATATATATGGTTAGGTCTGCTGTGCTAGGCCCAGGCCCAGGTCCACACATCCACGGGCTATTCGCAGGTGGAAACCTCCCATGCATACGTAAAGACCTAAACCTAGCATCTATTCCATATATAAGGTATTACTTTGTCATGATACAGGTACGAGATTAGAACCCTGATTTTCTTTGTTTTCAACCACTAAAAACCCTCACCAAAAGACTAACTTGAGCGTCGGAGGGGCCTGCCGGCTATCAACTCCCGGTGTGCCTTGCGCTTTTTTGTAGGTACTCTCTCGCTAAAAACAACCAATCTCATGGATCCAAACGGTAGCGTCCCGCCTCACCAGAATCAGGCAGAACCAATACCTATAGAAAGAGTGATAGTTGATTATAATTGTTTTATAAAGTGGGAAAAGTGAATTCTTTTGTGAAAAGTTATTGAAAAAATATTATATAAATTTGATACTTATCCACTTGAGAAGATTCAACAGTAGATAGCTCTTAGTTAACTAGAGAATTCTTCAAATGGGCAAGTATGTCCCTAAAGGTGTTCAAAGCCACCAACTTACTCCAAGTTTTAGTTATGCTAGCATGACTTTTCTTTACTTCTCACCCTGCTAAAGAGCTCTTCTTATTGACCTGATTAGGAGATTGAAGCCCACCTTCTTTGTTAATAGGTATAAAGTATTCCTTCTCTACTAAGCTAGAAAGAGTCAGAAATTATTCTTCATTTAAGCATGGCACATTAAAATGGCCCTCAGGTAAGCCTCTCAACATTGAACCATTAGATATGGTTAAGTTTAGTTGGGCAAAAAACTTTCTCATGAGGCAAAGTCTTACGTCAGGAAAAAGCAAGAGTTCACCCGCGTGAAGAATCTTACGATAAGCAAAAAATCAAATAAAAATAATGGGGGCAATATGATAATCATGTCAGAGAGAAGGCAAAGTACATCAAGATAACCCCCAACAACTAGTTAAGCATTTATAACTACAAGAGGATCTTTTCTGCCAAGTCTTGAGTGATTTTCTTGTGATAATTTTTTTACCCATAAAAAGAGTGATTGTTGATTGTAATTATTTTATGAAGTAGGAAAAGTGAACTCTTTTGTGAAAAGTTCTTGAAAGTGATTATAAATAAATTGATATTTATCCACGTGAGAAAATACGATAACAAATAGAGCTCTAAAATGTGGTTTGAAGCTTGTCATAGGTTTGACATGAACCAAACCACTAAAGTTGAGATTGTCCTTCTCTCTTTTTTAATTTAATTGTGTTTACTTAATTGCACTTATTTGTTAATTGGCATCTTATCTACTATGATGAATCTCGTAACGTACCGGATGAAAAATGATATAAAATGGAATGTTTTAGTACTAGGTCCAAATATTGGCTTGTACTGACCTGTTTTACCTGGTATTGGCCCCACTTAACTCTATTACCTTTTTCTTTCTCTATTTTTTCTCTCACGCTCTCACTCTTTCTTCACCACCATTATAATAATATAATATTTAAATTCATATAGTAAACAATAGTTATATTTTTTATACAAATAATAGTTAAAAATATATTAAAATGAAAATTAAGAGGCCTCAAAATTTTGTATTTCTTTTTAAAATTGTTAATATAAATATAACTATATTTTATTATTAATAACAATTACATATTAAGATAAATTTTTTTAATTATTGAAAATTAATATTAAGACAAATTATATTTTATTATTGATAATAATTACCTAGATTGTAAGACT
>JANITW010000003.1:25421348-25441296 GCA_027564335.1 Erythroxylum williamsii
AGTTTCATTAAACCAATTTACCCGAAAAATGTCATGAATGCATGCCAAAATATTTATGCACAATTAAGCAAATATTCTATATACAAATAACAAGCATAATTCGTACTAAATTTCGTTAATATTCTAACCCCTAATTTGGGGCGTTACATGTAGTCTGTCGATCCTGAGTATTTATAAAAGATTGGTGGAACTGACGTTCCAATCAACGCTTGACGCATGGAGAAAATCCGAGCCGAACTTAGACACGTGGCAGAATCTAAGTTGAGGTGAATTAGGGTTATTAGAAATTCGAAAAGGCGCAGCAGTTAAAAGGATGCACCTGACAGCTGCACAGCAGTCAAAAGGACATACATGACAGTCTGTCAGATGGCGCGAACCGTCAGTAATGATTACACCTAGTGTTTCATTTAAGCCTTGATATCCAATCGATCGGCCCTACCACTACACTCTCCCGATTGACCTCATCGTTGCACCCGGTCGACCTGTCATATCGCTATAGCCGATTGATCGATTCTGTCATTACCGTCGATCGGTCCGCTGTGTCATTACATCTGATCGGTCGATCACATCACGATAATCGATCGATCGGGCCTAGCACGAGCTGTCTTAAAGACATGCTATATGATCTTTATGTACTCCTTCGACCCTTCTTTTAAGTCAGACTCGAGGAGTAGGGGGCTTATGGTTAGGTCGGCTGTGTTAGGCCCAGGCCCAGGTCTACGCGTCCACGGCCCATTCGCAGGTGGAAACCTCCCATGCATACGTAAAGACCTATGTAAAGACCTAAACCTAGCATCTATTCCATATATAAGATACTATTTTGCCATAATACAGGTACGACATTAGAACTCTGACATTTTTTGTTTATAGCCACCAAAACCCTCACCAAAAGATTAACTTGAGTGTCGGAGGGGCCTGTCGGCTATCAACTTCCGGCGTGCTTTGTGCTGTTTTGCAGGTATTCTCTTGCTAAAGACAACCAATTTTATGGATCTAAACAGTAGCGTCCTGCTTCATCAGAATTAGGCAGAATCAAAATTGATTTGATTTGTGTGTGTGTATATATATATATATATATATATCCAAAGTTCTGTCATTGCTGAAGCGTAAAAGGTTTGAGTGTAAATTCGTTTTGTTTTTGAAAGCAAAGTGGGGCCAGAAGCATCCATTGGATGAGTTTCAACAATTTCCATTCTCCACATGCCAGACGTAGAAATGGACCAAAGTAAGTTTATTTTTGACTGTTCGCGCTATCATTTTGATAAAAGTTGACCCGTACGAACGTTCACCGCAGCCTTGATCAGATCCACCACCGACCAGCGTGCATGGATCGTAAAACATATCCCCAAAAAAAATAAAATAAAATGAAGAATATCAAAGTTAAATATCCATCGACCATCGCCCACTTCACAATCCCTTATAAGCAAACCATCTGCTCTAATAATACGTTTCCCTTTTTTTTCCTCCGTATTTTGTCTTGTTCTCCTAATCTTTCTTTCTTTCTTCTTCTTCCTTAGCTGTAGATCGCCACCGTACAAATAATGTCGACGGTTGCGATTGAGCCGCTGCTCCACTACTCCCGGCGAGAGACAACTGGACTCCGCTGCAGAGGCCAGGCTGTGAGGTCGTGCTCTCTCAACTGTTGCTCTCCGAAGAAGTTCTTATCTTATCGCGCCAGTTATGGCAACTTGAGGCTTGGTAGGACTCGGAGCTCTGTTCGAGCTAGCTCCCCCGGCGATACGGCTCTTGTTGAGACTCCTGAATTCACTAGCGATGGTGTTTTCTTCTGTGAGACCTTCCCTCTCACTCGAATCGAGACGGTAAACGCAAATGGACTCTGTTTTGTATTCGTTTATGCGTGTTTTGAAGTTCTTTTGGGTTGTTGAGAAACCCGCGGAAAAGTTAAAAAACGGTTATCGAAGTGTTTTATATATTAAAAAACTGTAGCGTTAACTTGTACTTTACAGATAGAGGCTACTTGGCAACTTTACTTCTTTTGTTTTACTGTTACTATGTGACCGAACATGTCTAACTTGAGGTTGGAATGCATTTTTGCATTAACTGATAATTAGCCTCAATTCAGTGGACTTGTTTGATTTTTGTTGATAATTGAACAAGGAATTGCGTCAGACGGAAATTTCGAAGTTTCCTTTTGTCTTTTACGGCCTTGAGTATATGATTATCTTGATATAGAGGTTGAACTGTTCGGTTTCCTGTGTTAGGTGGAGGGAAAGATTTTTGTTAGACTGGATCAGGCTAAGGATCAAAAAAATTGGCAGCTTACAGTAGGTTGTAGCCTTCCAGGGAAATGGATTCTTCACTGGGGAGTTACTTATATTGACGATAATGGCAGGTTATAACTTGCATTCATTTTTATGTCCTACTCTTTTTTACATTATGCTGTTAATCCTTATATGACCCGAAATTTTTTTTACATCCAATAATTTTTTCTTGTTCATTTGCTCGGTCTTCTATGTGAAAGAGTAACGTGTTCATTAATATGTGTAATGACTACTGGCGATTCTTCAAATTTTGCAGTGAATGGGATCAGCCTCCTGAGAACATGAGACCCCCTGGTTCAATTTCTATAAAAGTAATAATTGTTGGCTTCCAAAATTTGAGCACCATAGATCCTTCTCATAATAAATAATCTAATTTGTGTTTTACAGGACTATGCAATAGAGTCTCCGCTAAAGAAGTATTCAGAAGGAGACATGTTTTATGAAGTGAAGATTGATATTGATTCCAATAGTGCAATTGCAGCCATTAATTTTGTTTTGAAGGTTTTGATTTTTGAAATTTAGTGGTTGAGTGCCAGAGATTCTATGCTAGGATTTGCTTATTACTACATATAGATGTATCTATATGCCAATAACTCTCTATATTGTTTTGATTGTGGTCGTATAGGATGAAGAAACAGGAGCTTGGTATCAGCATAAGGGGAGAGATTTTAGGGTGCCTCTTGTTGACTACCCTATGGATGATGGCAATTTTGTTGGAGCAAAACGGGGCTTCAGTATATGGCCAGGTATATAAATCATGACACTTGTGCCGACTTTATACTTCCCTGGGTTTCACGGTATAAATAAGTTTTGTCGTGTGGTAGTGGCATTTAACTGTAACTGTAACACAACCTGGGAGAACGTTTTTCGTTTGGTAATAAACAGAAAACAAGCAGTACACTTGGTTGTTTATCTCATGGTGTATTTCCTGTTCTTCTGTTCCTCTTTTCTTATAATTTATAATATTACATACTTCTTATGGTGAGTAATTAATCTGTTAAACCTTGGTACATAATCTGTTACCAAACACACATCTCAACAGTTTTGGTCCAGTAGCAAATAAATTTTGAAATTGAATCAGATGACCTGCTTCTATCTAATTTGTGAATTCAGCTCATGCTCACTGTTAACTTTTCCAATAAGCCGAGTCATGAGTTGGTGGCTTTCACTTCTATTAACTCTTCCATGTACATACTGCCTTGTTTTTGTGTTCGCTGATAAATTAACTGTTTTAGTGCTCTCTAATCCTAGGGCTATCTAATCTACTTCTCCAAACAGAAGCATTGCCTTCTAAAACTCAAGATAACAACTCTGAGTCCAAAGATATCAAACAAGAAAGTAGGCAGCTGGAAGCTTTTTATGAAGAGCGGCCTATTGCTAAGCACATTGTTATTGGAAATTCAATCACTGTTTCAGTGCAAAAGTGCCCAAACACGGCTAAGTTTCTTCTATATTTAGAAACTGATATACCAGAAGTAGTTGTTCATTGGGGAGTTTGCAGAGATGATGAGAAAAATTGGGAGATTCCACCTGCTCCACATCCACCAGGAACAACTATATTCAAGAACAAGGCTTTGCGGACTTTATTGCAGGTACAAGACTAAAGTATACTTTCTCTTAAGAGAACTTATGACATGCACTTAAAGATTGTTTTGTATGACATTCGTATATTGTTCTTGTTAAGAATCATTTATGTAATCATAAAATAGTAGTTTTCTAGTCTTCTATTAGAAGGTTAAAGTAACCTGAATTTTCCTTTTACCTTTTTGTTCTCTTACTAATTATTTCTGTTTATGGATGTTGTTTCTATTTTTGTTATTCAAATGTGGATAACACGGTTTCTATAGTGAACAAGCCACATGTGCTTTCCTGAATTACATGTAGGCTCAACTTCACTCTTCTTTTCTGCCAAGGAACTGCTTGCATGTTGTGGGTTCAGCTTCTAGGTTGTTTCTTAATTGAGCATGAAATAAATGATAACTATATATTAGGGGATTGAGATATTATGCTTTCTGTGTCAAGGATTAATTTTATTGTTGTTATTGTATATTCTTCTTCCTCGTATCATCCTCCTTTTGGCTAGATATGTTACACTTTGTGTTAGACTGTAATAACTGATTTAAGATATACACATTGTTTGTCTTTACTATGTGGTTTATGGCTTTGTCTAACAATTTGGTCTGTTAACGAGTATGCCTAAAACATGGATACTGTTAAACATTTTTGTTCATAGCCATGCATCTTGACATGACCTGATGGGAAGTCAGGTAGAACGCATGTTGATTCTTTTAGCTTGTGTAGCAAATTCTTCTTTTTTTTCCACATTTAAATGTTCATTAATTCCCATAAATCTGATTGTTGCATAATATTCCTTGTAATTATTCATCATTTTTGTTGACATTCTGTTCTGCAGCCAAAAGAGGATGGGAATGGATGTTCAGGGTCATTTACTGTGGATGAAGAACTTGTTGGATTTCTTTTTGTTCTCAAACTAAATGAGAATCATTGGCTGAAATGTAAAGGAAATGATTTCTACGTTCCCCTCTCAAGTAGCTTGACTGCTCAAGCAGGTCAACTTAAGGAGGAAGCATCTGAAAGTGCACTAGTTTCTAGTGAGGCTGTTGAAGCAATTCAAGAGGATTCTCCTACTGGATATACTGATGGGATTATTAATGAAATAAGAAACTTAGTGAGTGATATTTCCTCTGAGAAGAGTAGGACAACAAAAACAAAAGAAGCACAAGAAAGTATTCTCCAAGAAATTGAAAAATTGGCTGCCGAAGCCTACAGTATCTTCAGAAGCTCTGTTCCTACTTTCCCAGAAGAAACAGCTTTAAAGTCCGAAGAACAAAAGGATCCTCCTAAGATATCCTCTGGGACAGGGACAGGGTACGAGATATTGCTCCAAGGCTTTAACTGGGAGTCCCATAAGTCTGGAAGATGGTATGTGGAACTGAAAGAAAAGGCTGCAGAAGTAGCTTCACTTGGATTTACTGTGATTTGGTTACCGCCACCAACAGAATCCGTTTCACCTGAAGGATACATGCCAAAAGATTTGTATAATTTGAACTCTAGGTACCTTTTCAAGTTTATTAGATATATTATATGTTATCATATTGTGACTAAAATGGTAGTTCTAATTGCTTCAGTATGGAAGTCTTTCAAGCTGATACGAGTAAACATGGTCAAAATCCTTTTTATTTGCTCCAGATTTTGGTGTTTGTAGAGATTTGCTTGCATGCGTTTTACTTTTTATGTGACATTGAAACTTGTTATCTTTCAGTATGGATAATGATCAGCCTTTCTAAAGAGTGACTTTTAAGGTGCTTTGCAGTCCATGTGATGGTTAATATCAAATTGCTAAACTGACTTTGTGATACTTTTGCTATGGTATCTGCACACTAGATATGGGAGTATTGATCAGCTGAAGGACCTTGTGAGAAATCTTCATGAAGTGGGTGTTAAAGTTCTTGGAGATGTTGTCCTGAATCACCGTTGTGCACACTATCAAAATCAAAATGGCATATGGAATATTTTTGGAGGTCGTTTAAATTGGGATGATCGGGCAGTTGTTGCTGATGATCCTCATTTTCAGGTGTACGATCATTATCTAAAAATGTTATTTTCTTCAAAAAAAAAAAAGATGATTATTTGAAAGATGTTTTCTAGAACTTGCACATTGCCATCATGTTACTCTTTAACATGACTGGTTGAGTTCAATTAATATAATTTGATTTAGGAATTACAAGTATTTGTTCAAGTGTTTCAATTGTCAGTGTTACATGCTTCACCTTACAGTATTCTGTGCACTGTGAAATTGAAATTAATGCTTGTGAACTGCCAGAGAAGCTTCACAGTAGTTAAAGCAGTAAAAGCAATTATATTTTCGGCAGTAACTAGAGGATAAATTTGACATTATAGCTGGTCAATTTATGGTGCATGCGCTGCATCTCTGTGATGGTGTATGCTCTAGATGCTCAAGAGTTTTTTGTTTGTCTCATTCAGGGTAGGGGAAATAAGAGTAGTGGAGACAATTTCCACGCTGCTCCAAATATTGATCACTCACAAGAGTTTGTGCGGAAAGATATCAAAGAATGGCTCAACTGGTTAAGGTTATTGATTTAGTTTTCCTTTTCTGAATTTCCTTTTTAGTCCCTTTTTTTCAGTGGCAATTGCTTACGTATAATACAAAAGAAACCAAAGTTCTGCTTTCAGATTGGAAGATTTTAGGATACATCTAGAAATTGTTATCCTAATTGAATGGTACTTTATTCTGTTTAGATGAGCAAGTTCTATAATTCCACATGAACCTTATGTGTGAAAAGAACCGTACAGGTTCTCAACTAACTTATGAACTGATGCATGATATGTGCGATATGTGCATGACCTCAAATTCCCGTTGTATTTTGTTTGAATTTTGTCAGACGTCCTTCATACTGCACAGATAAGCTTTCTCTACTTGGCATGCTTTAACTTGTTTAGATGAAGGGTTATTATTACATCTGATTAATTTGTTGTCTTGTTTGATATGTAGAAAAGAAATTGGGTATGATGGATGGAGGCTTGATTTCGTTAGAGGTTTTTGGGGAGGCTACGTCAAAGACTACCTGGATGCAAGTGAACCTTATTTTGCAGTTGGCGAGTATTGGGATTCTCTTAGTTACACATATGGTGAGATGGATTACAATCAAGATCCGCATCGACAGAGAATTATTGACTGGATCAATGCTGCTGGTGGAACTGCCGGTGCTTTTGATGTCACCACCAAGGGAATTCTTCATTCGGTAAGCTCTCGTTTGTACGACCAAAGTATGATAAACGAGTTTTCATGTAATCATGAAGGCTTCATGAGTTGAGATCATAGTCAAAAAGTGTACATTCATCTTTTGATGGAAGACCTAATTTTTAACTCCGAAAAATGAGGACATAGAAGTAGACGTTTTTGTATTCCTCGTAAGTAACCTCATTTGATTCTTATATTCCTGCTATTATATATTTCAAACAGTTTGTGATGAGCATATGGCATTGACAAGATATTATTTCTTGTAGGTGCTGGAAAGATGCGAGTATTGGCGATTATCAGACCCAAAGGGAAAGCCTCCTGGGGTTGTTGGATGGTGGCCCTCTCGTGCTGTCACCTTCATAGAGAATCATGACACTGGTTCCACTCAGGTTTATCCGCGTTAAACTTAATTCATCCTTCAGCAAAGAAATTAACCACAGCTAAACTACCCTTAGTGGTAAAAACAAGTCATGAGATTGAAAATCTTAAGATTCTTTGATGAGATTATTAGTAGTTAAATAATCAATTGTTTAGAGAAGGGAAAAAAGAAACAAATTGTGAAATAGGGGAAAGGTAAATGAACTCAAATTGATAGTACTAAAGTTAAGGAATACTTAGAAGACAGAAAGGAGGTCACATAAGGGAAACATTTGGAAAACATCATGCAAAGCCTTATTTTGTTGGGAACATAGCTGAGCAATGGCCCCAGCTTAGGGTGAAGTATCTATAGAAGAATAAATAGAATCAAAATTTCCTTGTATGTTGTCACGAAGATTGGAATTATAATGATAGTTGAACTGAAAGTTTTCTCAAAAAAGGGCCACTGGAGGTTTCCCGGTGGGAAGGAAATGCAAGGATACGCGTACATCCTGACTCATCCAGGAACACCAGCTGTATTTTTTGACCATATCTTCTCTCATCAACGATCGGAGATTTCAGCTCTTGTATCTCTCAGAAACCGGAACAAAATCCATTGTCGTAGCTTGGTAAGTACCAAATTAAAATTTTTATTTTAATGGTAAAACGAGCTTTGATTCATATTCTCGGCAACTTAAACACACGGAAATCCTCTTCAGAAGAAGTATGAACAGTAAGCATCAACATGCTAATATTCTTTTCTGTTTTAAAAAGGTTAAAATCACCAAGGCCGAAAGGGATGTGTATGCAGCTATCATCGATGAGAAATTGGCAATGAAAATTGGACCAGGCTACTATGAACCGCCAAGTGAGCCCAAAAAATGGTCTGTAGCTCTTGAAGGAAGAGATTACAAGGTCTGGGAAGCATCCTAATATACAAGTATCACATGTATTTCTAAGCACATAAAAGTTCATCACAGAAGTGTCCTGGAGCAGATTCGTATGGAAGTTATTTTAGAATCATTGACGTAGATACATAGAATAATACCATGGTCAAGAGGTGAATCGTCTTTACCAAGGAATGAATAGTGAAGCTGGGGATGAGGTATTTTATCCCAGAGTATAGAGATGGTACAGGGCACCATTAATGCAGAATTGTATCAAATAATGTTATTGTTACAAGACGCTTATTTATTACTAATAATAATGGAACATAGAGGTCACTGCCAGTGCCATTTGCTCCAGCTCTAGCCTCTGTTTTTTTATCGATTACTGTTCTTCAGAGGGATACAAATTCTGGATGTCCAATGGTTATGCCAAGAAGTGCGGTAAGCCGGTAACACACGAAAGTATTCTATTTTAATTTTTCTGATTCTGTAAACCACACCTCCACTACTTAACCTTGTCAGATTTACGGCACAGGGAAACAAACGTTGATTGAGATATGTGGTTCTCCAGAGTTGCCGCCCTCGATGTCTCTAGACCATCTACTCAAGGTAAAGACCCTTAATTTGGTAATTTCGGGGCGAAAGTTGTTTGCCTATATAAAAAATAACCCTGACATCAAACATCAGTACTCCGGACGGGCCAAGCGAACATCTTAATTGGCCTCATTTCCCCTATTCTTGGTCCTGTCTCGGTTCAACGGAACCTGGGGACCATTGCTTTTCCAACAGCTTGACACCAGCTGCTGGAAACAAAAGAAAAAAGTAAATAGAAGGAACTGGAAAAATTAGTAATAACCCCTTAATAATCCTAAAAACGCACAACAATGACAATCCTCAATGAAGGTTTGTTTCTGCTCTTTTCCGTGGCATTTGCAGTGATGGTTCCAACTCTAGATGCCTACGTCTCTGAATTGGATGACGAGTACTGGAATCAGAAGGAAACTGAGGCCAACACTGCAAATTTAGACGCATATCACCCCGATCCTTGGAACGTAACCGACCACTTCAATACCCATGTACATATGTAAGTGATTCATTCTTTCGGCAATAGTAGATCAAAAGCAGGAACTTACATATTTGCATGCAGGTCGTTGTTTGGGACTAACACCACTAGAAGAAACCTACGTGGGAAAAAGAAGACAGGAGGCCAATGTGAGGCAGCAAACCCCATCGACCGTTGCTGGCGTTGTGACCCTAAATGGGCCGACAACCGACAGAAGCTAGCAGATTGCGTCCTTGGCTTTGGCCGGAACACCAGAGGCGGCAAGGGTGGACCAATTTACGTTGTCACTGATCCCTCAGACGCCGACGTGGTTAACCCCAAACCTGGAACTCTACGTCATGCAGTGATCCAAAAGGGACCGCTTTGGATCATCTTTGCTCGGGGCATGATAATCAAACTCAGCCAGGAGCTCATGATCACCAGTGACAAAACCATTGATGCTAGAGGAGCCAACGTCCGTGTTGCTTTTGGTGCCGGTCTCACTCTTCAGTTTGTCAAAAACGTCATCATTCATGGCCTTCACATTCACGACATCGTTGCCTGCACCGGTGGAATGGTCAGGGACTCTCTGGATCATTTCGGACTTAGAACAAGGAGTGACGGCGATGGCATTTCCATCTTTGGATCTTCTAATATCTGGATTGATCATGTTTCCATGTCCAATTGTCAGGACGGTCTCATAGATATCGTCCAGGCATCAACCGCCATAACCATTTCCAACGGCCATTTCACTCACCACAATGAGGTAACAACAACATCTATGTTTAAAACCATAGAGACGTAATTAAAATATAATATCACCATGGTGTTTCTTTCTACAATAAGTACCAAGACAATGAATAAATAAAGTGTCTGGATTAGACGTCATCAAGTTTGTCATAACTTGGGATCGATGATATGTATATGCAGGTGCTGTTGTTCGGTGCAAGTGACAGCTTCTCAGGTGACAAGATAATGCAAGTCACTATTGCGTTCACCCATTTTGGAAATGGATTGGTGCAGAGAATGCCAAGGTGTAGGTGGGGCTTCATTCATGTTGTCAATAACGACTATACTCATTGGCTTATGTACGCCATTGGTGGTAGTAAGGGACCCATCATCGTCAGTCAGGGCAACAGATTCATTGCTCCACAGAATCTCGCTGCTAAGGAGGTGAGAATATGAAATCATTCAACCCAAAAGCTCTAATTGCTGGTGCTCCAGGTTGTTTTTGCTAACTTGCATGGGATTGGAAAATTGATGATATATATAAATATAGGTGACGAAGAGAGAGTACGCAATGGAGAGCGAATGGAAGAACTGGAACTGGATATCGGAGGGTGATCTGATGATGAACGGAGCATTCTTTGTTCAGTCAGGAAATCCGGCGGCAAGCAAGTTATTCTCAAGGCAAGATATGATCAAGTGGAAACCGGGAACATACGTGACGAGACTCACCCGTTACTCCGGTGCACTTGACTGCTTCGTTGGAAAGCCCTGCTAATTAAAATAAATTTAAAATTTATTAATCATTATCTCTTAAGTCTAAAGTCTTTATGATGATAATGATGATGACCGTGACCTCCTGGTATAAAGGCAAAGCGAGGTCGTCTTATGGAGGATACAGCCAAAACTCCTCTTTCTTTTTTAGTTTTGTTGTTAATCACGTTGGAGGGTTGTTGGGACGCAAAAAAAACAATGAGCCGAAGTTTTCAAGGGTTTGGAGATGAATCAATGTTACTTTTTGAGTTCATAATTTCAGAGAGAGACTCGATTTTTTATTATATATATGTGTATATATAAAACTATTATTCAATATAATGTATATATAAGGCTATCAGATTTATAATTATAATTTATATTAATATAAGCAATAAAGAGTTATATATAACTGTTATTCAATATAATGTATATAAAAGGCTATCAGATTTCTAATTATAATTTATATTAATATAAGCAATAAAGAGTTAACTTGCACGTAAACAAGCATCCACTACAAGAAATCTGTAGTTTACCGATGAAAAAAATTGACAGTAACGTAACTGAATACTTGCGACGGACAACAACACTGTTAATACGTTCGTAGATAAATTTAACAACGAAAAATTTATGTATCCTTCCGTCAATAAAATATATCGATGGACAGCCATAACCATCGGTAAAATTTATCGACAGAAGGCTTTACACGTCAGTATATTTACAGATGGAAGAAAAAGAACAGTCGATAAACTATAGTTCAGATAATAACAAAAGTTTCAATATTACAAATAGATGAAAAGGAACGGTCGGTAAAGATGTTTACAGTTTACCGACGATTTAAGGTTTTCCGTCGATACCTATAATATTTTTTTTGCGACGGTCTTGTACATTCTGTCGGTAAAGTAAGAAGGTTTTTTAAAAATACCCGACATTAAATTTTATTTCACGGTCTTATAATAAATACATAATTTCAATAGTTACAAATTATTTGTGCATAAAAATTTATTTGTTTATATATTTAATTTGCTTAAACAAAAAGTTGATTGAATATATAAAGTTAAAATTATCTTAATTGATATTAAAACATTACAGTGTACATAATAAGTCTTTGTAATTCAAAGCAAATAATTACAATAATTCTAATGTTTTGATGACCTTCGGTGCTCTAAGGTGCTACCCTTCACCTTTATCTCATCAATCTCTTGTCTGATGTCTATCAATGTGTCCACTATTGTTTGAAGTCAATTGATGTGATCAGTTTGTGACCATCTACTAGATGCTACTATACTGGACGTAGAGGATTGCGAATAACATATATTGACAAAAAAAACTTAGCTTGAAGATCCTTCTTGTTGGACCCCGTTTTTAGAGCCCAACTATCTAGAATATCCTAAGATGTGAGCGTATTTCCCTGTAGGATTATTTCAATGAACTCTCATTATCCATCATCGATTCATCTTCATGCTCTGGCACCAAGCATGTTGAGCCCTATTTCTGCCCTCGCAAGACACACGTCAACGTTCTAAGTGAAATCCGAATACGCATCTCACAAGAGTGGCATGTTCACACCTGTCAATTACAAACATCCATTCAATGTGAGGGGATGTTCCATATAGTTTTTTAATATAATATTTAATATAATGGTCTATGATTAGTGCAACTCTAGTTTGAACCATATGCAAAAAAATTTCTTCAATCTCTTCATTATATTCATAATCATTGTCAGATTCATTATCAGAAGATGACATCTGTATCAAAATATATAAAAACAAATAACTAATAAGCTTATTATATAACAAGGTAATATAGCAATAATCATAACACAATAATAATAAAGTACAATTTAATTCATTACAACAAAATTAACCAAATAGAAATCCAATATAACACATTACAAGTACCGAATTCCAATACAACATATTACAAGTAATCCAATATTAGTAACCAAATACATGTCTAATTTATTACAAAAATCACAATCATTTCATTTTCTTAAGCCATTTAATTTAAATATTAACATCCTTAAGCGCAACAAACATCTTTCTATTTTCCTTCTTCAAAAATAATTTGGTAGCTAACATAAACAGTTCACCTTTCTTTTCTATTTCATTTATATTTTGTAAGATGTCCATCGCCTCAGAAATGCTACAATCAGTTTCATCTCTTTTAATAGAGCTTACTGAAGTTCTACTCTCTACTACAATACATATATGGTCCAAATGTTACATAACGTTTCTGTTGCCCCTGTTCTAGTATCGTGTTTATTTCTTTTTTTTCCTTTTCCCGTTGTAGAAGTTCCTAGAGTTAGAGCTAATGAACCAATCTCATTATTAATATTTTCAATTTCTTGATTGACATTCAAGTCTTCAAAAATTTTATCATCAAGATCAGCATCAACTAGGCTTTCTCTAGACGCCACATAAGCATCATTTGGTACAAAACCTGAAGAAGGTGCTCAAGCTCCTCCCTTGTAGCTACAACATCTTTAAATAAAATATTCAATTATTCAATATATTTCAAACCTTTAGTTTGAAATTTGGCAGCTTCGGGATTTTCCTACAATAATATTGTTTAAAGTTATTAAAATATCAAGTAACATTAGAATATTATAAATCTAAAGCTTAAACGCTTACCTTCAATTTCTTTTCCCACCATTCATCACTTGCATCAATATTTTGATTAGTAGGATCTCATTCTAGTCTAGTTTCCTTACCTACTAAATTTGTCCAAAGTTGTCAATCCCTTTTTAATCAATCTCATTTATTCTTAAATTTTTTATATTCATAATTCTTCTTAGTCTCATGAGCAAAATTTGAAACTATATTTTTCCATCCAATCTTGTTAAACTGACAATTTGGTCGATTTTCAGCTAATGTTTCTTTCATAAAAATTTTGATTAAAATTTCAAGAGTTCTATCATTCCACTCCGCTTTAACCCCTTTTTTTCAATTTATCCCTACCTTGAATATCTTGACTTGGTATTGACATTTTCTATCAACAACAAAATCCGCATTGCATATAACAATGAATTTATCAAGTATAAGAAAGTATAAAAACATAACCAAAATGACATAGACAAAAGCATAATAAGCATTAAATCTTTTGTGAACTCAGCATTATAAGCATATTAACGTCTATGGAAGTTTATGCACATACAATAATTTTAGCTTAAACACAGAAAAAAGGAAGAGAAAATTTCAGTGATTATAGTTGTATCTTGATATATGTGTATGTGACAACTTATTTTCTAGTGTCTTGTACAAGTTAAAAATTATGATGATACAATAATGTCGAAAAGTTTGCAGAAAATTGCAGACAATGGGTGGGGCAGTAACAATGATTTCTATGGTAATGTTAAGTCTTTAAAAAGCAGTAAAAAAGAAAAAAGAGGGACTATGATTGGGAGATGTGGTTGTTTTCTAGATGATCTATAATTGGGAGCTGTGGTTGTTTTCTAGATATGTTGCATAAAGAGGACAACATCTAAAATTTTGTCTTTCGCTTCCACTTCTTTTTTTATCTGACGTGAAAGCTTTTGATCTGTAGTGCTGGCTTCCTATGGAAGAAGATTGCATGTTTGCAAAAAAAAAGCATTGCTCTATGTGGCATGGTATACGATTCTGGTTGTACATACATCCGAAGGTTAAGATCTTTTCTTTATATCCCATGTAACTATATGATGAAACCTCCTATCATGCCCAAATGCCCAAATTCCTAAACAACTTGTTACAAGTTTTTTTTAAGACAAAACAATAATGGAAAATTGTTGTGGCAAGTATTTGGTGTTCATTAAGCTACTTTATGTCTTTTTGGTGTAGCAGAAGATGAGGACATCATGTGGAGTGCATTTAAAGTAGCGGGTTAGTTCTAATTGAGCTTTGTGAAGCATTCAGGCATGCAACTAGGACATAATGAACCTGACCCTTGAATATTATTCGACATCTAACTATTTTGAGTAAAAGTATCTAATATTATCAATGACACTGTATGCTCATGCTAAAAAGTTATTGTATTTCTAATTTTCTTTTTTAATTTTAAACTATTAAATTAGCATAGTCCAGTCCGACGACATCTTTAATACTCATAAGCACCATACTTTTGTGTATTTTTGATTAACTAAGGCGCCATTATATTCAGGAAAAAATTATGTTAGTTTGTCTCACTCATTGACTCACTGATGCAAACAATATGTAAAGCATGATAATAATTACTTAAAATTAGTGATGAGTAATTAAGTTGTCATCTTATATATGTGTAGCAAGGTACTTGCTGAATATGTTGATGTCACATGAGGCAACCAACATGCAAGAAAAGACAATGTCTGATGTGTTTATCCCAACAACAATACAATGCAAAAGTCACTTCAGGATGCTCTCAAAGAAGGATTTACAGCTGATCTAGAACATGATCCCACTGCGGTATACTTTCTTACAGGATTTTTATATGTTTTCTGCTTCTAATGTAGCTTGGTATTCATTTGGAATGGAAGCTTATTTTGGATTTTGAGGAAGGTATGCGTTGTTTCCTTGGCATGTTCATGAGAAACCATGGTTAGTTGAGAGAAGTTGTCAATTCAAACTACTATACTTTAAAATGCAAAACTTTTGTTGCATATGGTGTGCATATCTGAAGGACTAATATGACTGATGTGATTCCTGAGTAATAGCTTTATAGTTATTGTTTTGATGCAAAGTTAAGAAGAGACATAGATTGATCAGGAAGTTGTAATTATTTAAGCTACTGTTCTTGATGCACGGAAAAAAAAAACTTTTATTTTCCTTGTTACAAAAGTAAAATATTTCTTCTTTAGTTTGTCTTTGTTAGTTTAGGTTTAAGTTTGTTAAGGAATAATAAGAATCCTTGTTAAATATAATTTTCTATTTTTATTTTAGTCCTATTCTATTAGGACTATAGTTTCAAGTCATATATATATATATATTGATTATGTTTCCAACGGTCAATAAATAAGATGGAGAAACTTTTCAAGTGTGGAACTTTTCTAGACTCTTGAAGTAATTTCTAGAAACATATTGGTGCGATTCTAATGGTTTTATTTATTTTCAATTCTTAGGTTGATTCCTACTTTTCGATGGAAATATAGGAGCAATGCCTAGATCTATCCTTTATCTCAATTGCTTGTTTCATAAATTCTAGCCCAAAAATCCTCAATTCTAGCACCCTTCTAGTAGCTCTAGATTTATGGTTTATATGTATGCCATCAGATTGTTAGAATGTCCACTGTTTGTCCTAGATCAATTTGAACTTGGTTGTTGCAGTAATGTAATTGATTGACAGATTATGCTGAGATTTGAAAACGCTTGACTCATAATTCCTTCATATAGATCTGAAATGCAGGATGAGTACTCTATCATGCGTGGAACATAAAATGTCAATATGGGGAAAAGACATGCCTTAACCTATCAAAATGTGATCAATAGGTATGATGATGGTTAGGCTAGAAAGCATACAGTGATCAACCAGAGACTAGGCTATTCCACCATTATCTATAAGCAAGCAGTCATTTGGGATCATAAAATGAGAAATGTGGAAAGAAAACTGGAAAATAGTCTTTCATTGGCACTGCTTTTCTTTGCTGCTCAAGCTTTTGCTTCCAGGAACATCTCAATGTACTTATCTTGGTAAAGAACTATAGACTAGGGGTATTGATCTAGCGTCAAAACCTCCACCAATGTTTCCCCAATTATTTATTTCAATTATTGGCTGTCAGTTGTGCAAATATAGTGACAGGATTTGAATGAAATTAAATCTCAAGTTTGTTCAAGCTTTTACCAGATCCTTGCAATCATAGCCACTGCCTAGTGGTGAAGAAAACAGAAAAAAAGAAATTATTAACGAGACACTCTAGATTTGAATTTTAGTCTGCAGGTTATCATTTTTTCTTTTTGTTCATATGGTTGTCACACCACGCTAACTCATTCCTTGATAAGTATACATATTTTTCTTTGTGATGTAACCAAATGGTGATTGTCTTGTATGATCCACTTCACAGATGAGTGATGGTAAATTTGTGAATTTTGTTTTGATTGATGGTACATGGAGCAACTCTTCTGCGATGTTTAGGCGTCTAAAGGTAAGATTATAAAGCTTTTTTTTGTTGCTTTCGGTGCATGGATCAAATCCCAGTGTCATGCCATTATAGAATGTAGTTCTAATTGTTAGGATACAATAAGCAATTACTTTTCCTTGCTAAGTCTGACTCCTGGTTTCATCGTTGGCTTTCTTTGATTTAGCTGATGTGCTGGATATTCTTATACAGGAAAAGGCCAAACATGTTTGGGGAGAGGAGGATATGTTTTGCATCTCTCTGGCAACTGGTGGATCTGCAATGCATAAACTGCGGTGAGATACACTTGCTCAACTATCTTCTGTTGGAGATTTTATTTTTATCCTACTTGTATCAATGTATCTGATTCTCGCACACACCTCCACCCACAAACACCCCTGTTCATCTCATTATTCTTTGAATTTCTAGTATGTATTACATTGTTGTTAGTTGTATCTGTTAATGTATCTGAGGGTAGCCCCCAGCCATCATGGGATCGTACCTGCACAGCAGCTGCAGCAATTGGCCTTCTGTCTGAGCTACAATGTCTTCCAAGGTTTGACTCTTTTCAATTGGGTGAGCAGGCTGAAGCTTTAGAGAATGCTTTAGTTGCTTTATTGGAAGCACTAACAGTTCGGCGTCTTAGAATGGGCCGATCAATAACACGTAAAGTGAGACACAATCGTGATATTTGTTGATCACTGGTGCGGAATCAGAGTTTTAAGCTCAAGTATGCGTTGAATTCTTGAGGTTATTCTATAATCTTAATCTGAAACTGCCCAACTTAGTCATACTAATTAGCATGCATTTAGTACTTCACGTCTTGGTGCTCTAGTTTATTGATTATGCATATTGTGGATAATGGAACACATGAAGGAATTATTTAGTTGGTCAAAACTTTAGAACTAGCATGTGTTGATCTACATGTTGCACTTAGGATTCACATTCTAATCATGTGTGTTCAGCGCCCTTTTTGAGAATAATTTGTTAGCTTGATATGCATGTTCTAATTGTGGGTCCATTTTTGTGTGCTTCATGCTAACTACTGTCGTAAGCAAAGATCAATTGTCAGTACGAGGTAGAATGCCAGTTAGGATGCTAAACTGCTTCGAGTGATAATTCTGAGGATACCTAAAGTCTACCAATCACATCTACAATTTTTTCATTTCAAGAAAGTACTTGTTTTACCTAGCTGCCTACATATCCATGTTGGACATGATCCAAGAAACTTGCATGGTCACAAAGACTAACTGAGCTGGATAGTTTTGCAATTAATTCTGTGTTCCCTTGGTTGTATGCAACTCAGCAGAATGATTGGGAAGAGGTGAAAGAGGATTTATTGGATGACTGAGTTTGCAAGAAGACGCAAATATGATGCTAGATTTGCTTCGGGCATAAGCAATTTGTTAAGAATTCGTGTGGTCTCATGCGACATTGTAACTGTTGCTTGATTACTCTTGATATTGATTCTTTCTCCTCCGTGAATGCAAAAAATAAAAATAAAAAAGAAGGGAAGTTTATAGCACGAGTAGGAAACAAGATCACTAAGCAAAGCTTAGTTAGACATATCAAATTTGGCCAGGCCCGATTTTGGCCCGGTTTGATTAGGTCACGGGACGATCATGGTCAACTCAATCGGGCTACGGGCTGAGGTCGGGCTAGCCCGTAGCCTGACCTTTACTTCAAAAATGACTTCATTTTTGATAATTTTCTTTAAGAAAAATATGAAGTGAGTCGGGCTGGCTTGTACCACCTGTGACGTATTGGGCCATTAGTCGGGCCATAGGCTGGGTCATGGGTCACCCAAACCCAAGGTTGGGCCAGACATTTCACTTTTTTGATACAAAGCGTTCACTTTTGTTGTTATTGGCCTCTAATTTTACTACTTTTCTAAATATAGGTAAATAAATGAAGAACAATGAGTAGAATAAGTCAAATATCTTTCATGTGTATGAAATGTACAATTTGTGATTTGGTTTGGTGCATTCTTATTTCTTTTCTTGATCTTTTGTTTTGTCATATTAGTAGTAACTTATCCAATCACAACGTAGTAATCCCTAATGCACCTTTTTTCTTTATCAAATCTTAGGAACGTGGTCTAATCATGAGGGTCATGAGGATAGTATTTTATCGTGGTGTCAGATCTCAAGTTTTTATGGATTTCTTCCTTGTTATTAAGGTCACTTGCAAAGCCATAAAAGGAATTGAATGATGGCTAAGGTTAACTGAAATCAAACAACTGATCATATCATAGAAGGGAAAACCCACTAAACTATAAAATAAAAATAGAAAATTATATTTAACAAGGATTCTTATTATTCCTTAATAAACTTAAACCTAAAGTAAAAGACAAATTAAAGAAGAAATATTTTACTTTTGTAACAAGGAAAATAAAAGTATTTTTTTCATGCATCAAGAACTATAGCTTAAATAATTACAACTTCCTAATCAAACGATGTCTCTCTTTAACTTTGTATCAAAACAATACTGATAGAGCTATTACTTGGGATTCACATCAGTAAAATTAGTCCTTCAGATATGCACACTATATGTAACAAAAGAAGTGCATTTTAAAATATAGTAGTTTGAATTGACCACTACTCTAAACCAACCATAGTTTCTTATGAACATGCCAAGGAAACAACACATATCTTCCTCGTAATCCAAATTAAGATTTCTTTCCATAATCATCTTGTAAGAAAGTATACCGTAGTGGGATTATGTTCTAGATCAGCTGTAAATCCTTCTCTGAGAGCATCCTAAAGTGAAAGACACTAGACATTGTTTTTTTTTTTTTTCAGCATTTTGGTTGTAGGAAGTGACATCAACAAATTCAGTAGGTACCCAGCTGCATATATATAGGATGACGACTTAATACTCATCACTAATTTTAAGTAATTATTATCATGCTTTACGCCTTAAGTAATAAAAAATACACAAAGTATGGTGCTTATGAGTATTAAAGATGTCATAGGCTTGGACTATGCTAATTTGTAACATAGTTTAAAATTAAAAAAGGAAATTAGAAATACAATAATGTCATTGATAATATTA